>JACEHZ010000667.1:0-125000 GCA_017893485.1 Hemerocallis citrina | reverse complement strand
ATATAGGATGGCTCTAGTGGAACAGGATGAGGTGAAACGGCAGATTGAGGAACTGTTGGAGAAAGGCTTTATTCAACCTAGTGCGTCACCTGGGGAAGCACCAGTGCTTTTGGTAAAGAAGAAGGATGGATCGATGAGAATGTGTATCGATTACCGAGAGCTGAATAAGGTCACTATTCAGAATAAGTATCATATTCCTCGAATTGATGACTTGTTCGATCGTCTACAAGGAGCAGCTGTTTTCTCCAAAATAGATCTTCGATCAGGATATCACCAAGTTCGAGTGAAAGCTGAAGATGTGCACAAAACTGCATTTAGAACTCGACATGGGCATTACGAATTCTTAGTTATGCCATTTGGAGTGACGAATGCACCCGCAATCTTCATGGATTTGATGAACAGAGTTCTGAGGCCGTTCATTGATTCTTTCATCGTGGTGTTTATCGACGATATTCTCGTGTACTCCAAGTCAGAGGAGGAGCACACCAAGCATCTGGCAGCAGTTCTGAAGAAGCTGGAAGAGCAGAAGTTGTATGCCAAGTTATCCAAGTGCGATTTCTGGAAATTTGAAGTGGTATTCCTAGGTCACATCCTTTCTAAGGAGGGAGTGGCAACTGACCCTCAGAAGATAGAGGCAGTGAGAGATTAGGCTAGGCCTACTACAGTGAAGGAAGTCAGAAGTTTTCTTGGAATGACTGGATACTACAGGAGATTCATTCAAGGTATGCTCAGATAGCCGTGCCGCTTACTGGTCTGACTAAGAAGAATGTGAACTTCAAGTGGACTGAGCAATGTGAGGCGAGCTTTCAGGAGTTGAAAGAGAAGCTAACTACTGCACCTATTTTAGATTTGCCCAGAGTAAGTGTTGAGTATGATGTTTATAACGATGCTTCACATCGTGGGCTTGGTTGTGTCTTAATGCAAGAAGGAAAAGTGATCGCGTATGGGTCTAGGCAACTACGACTGCATGAGAAGAATTACCCGACTCATGATCTGAAGTTGGCTGTGATTATCTTTGCTTTGAAGCAATGGAGGCACTATGTGTACGGTGAGAAATTGAACATGTGCACGGACCACAAGAGTTTGAAGTACATATATCAGCAGAAGGATCTGAATTTGAGGCAGCGGAGATGGTTGGAAGTGCTCGAGGACATGCGACCTGAGATCAAGTATCATCCTGGGAAAGCTAATGTTGTTGCTGATGCACTTAGTCGCAAGAGCAGTTTATCCAGTTTGATTACAACTTAGAAGCATCTGATTAAGGAATTGGATCGAGCAGGTATTGAAGTTGTCTTGCAAGGATTGGGAGCATCTTTAGCTCAGTTGAGGCTTCAGCCTACTTTGAATGCAAGGATCATTGCAAGTCAGGAGGTTGATGCTGATATTTTGGAGATGAAGGAGCAGGTTAGTGCTGGCAGGTTGCCCGGATTTCAAATCAGGGATGGAGTGCTGTAGTTTGGAGAGAGGCTGTGTGTTCCGAATCAGGCGGACCTGAAAGAAAGTATTCTTCAGGAAGCGCATGCTACTCTTTTGTCGGTACATCCTGGGAGTACTAAGATTTACAAAGACATCAAACAGCATTTCTGGTGCTCAGGTTTGAAGCGGGATGTGGCTGAATTTGTGGCGAAGTGTGAGGTTTGTCAGCAAGTCAAAGCCGAAAATCAGAGACCCGGAGGTCTATTACAGCCGTTACCTATTCCGGAATGGAAGTGGGATAACATCAGTATGGATTTCATTACGGGATTGCCTAAGAGTCCTAAAGGCAATGATGCAATTTGGGTTATAGTCGATCGACTAACCAAGTCCGCTCACTTTTTGGCGATGAAACTCACTGCTTCGATGGACAAGTTAGCTGAGTTGTATGTTGGCGAGATCGTCCGGCTTCATGGTGTTCCATCAACTATTGTGTCTGATCGAGATGCGCGGTTTACTTCGCATTTCTGGAGGAGTCTTCAGACAGCTTTGGGTACCAAGACAGATTTCAGCACTGCTTTTCATCTGCAAACCGATGAGCAGACCGAGAGAGTCAACCGTATTCTTGAGGATATGCTTCGGTGTTGTGTACTAGACTTTGGAGGCAGTTTGAAAAGGCATTTACCTTTGGTAGAGTTTGCCTACAACAACAGTTTTCAGACTAGCATTGGGATGGCGCCGTACGAAGCTTTGTATGGCAGGAAGTGCAGAACACCTATTTGTTGGTTTGAAGTTGGGGAGCGTCAATTGTTTGGGCCTGAGCTTGTACAACAAACCTCTGAGAAGATTGATCTGATCAGGAAAAGGTTGGTAGAAGCTCAGAGCAGGCAGAAAAGCTATGCAGACAACTAGAGAAGGGACCTTGAGTTTGAGGTCGGTGACTTCGTTTTTCTGAAAGTATCGCCCAGTAAAGGTGTGGTTCGATTTGGCGAAGGCGGAAAGTTAGCCCCGAGGTTTATAGGCCCGTATAAGATATTGAAAAGGATCGGGAAAACTGCTTACAGGCTTGAATTACCGGAAGAATTGTCTCAGGTGCACAATGTCTTTCATGTGTCGATGCTGAGAGGTTATATTCCAGATCCGAGTCATCATTTGCCTGAAGTGCCGGAAGGTTTGCAGTTGGATCTGAATTACATCGAGTCTCCTG
Source organism: Hemerocallis citrina (assembly GCA_017893485.1). Taxonomy (NCBI): domain Eukaryota; kingdom Viridiplantae; phylum Streptophyta; class Magnoliopsida; order Asparagales; family Asphodelaceae; genus Hemerocallis; species Hemerocallis citrina. The sequence continues at coordinate 122,380 of JACEHZ010000667.1, read as the reverse complement.
TTGAGATTGTTGATCGTCGAGAAAAAGTCTTAAGGAATAAGATGATACCGATGGTCAAGGTAGTCTGGAGGAACCATTTGGTTGAAGAGGCTACTTGGGAGTTTGAGGAGAGGATGTTGAAGGATTATCCTGAGCTTTTTGCTTGATTTGTATTTTTGTATTTTTCTTGTGCTTGTTATTAGTGTTTGTGTTTGTTTTCTCGCTCTTGACTGTAGTTCCGGGGACGGAACTATTCTAAGGAGGGAGTGTTGTAATGTCCCGATTTTTATTTAATGAAAAATTATTTTTTATTTTGCACGTAGTGTGCACGTGCAATATTTTTTGGTAGAATTAAATTTTATAATTATTTCTATTATGATGAGTATAGATATTTATATATGAGTACTTTAATTATTTTTTTATATAAAGCCCTTTTTTCAATTAGACAAAAAGCCTTTTTCTTAAAGCCCAAATTTAATTCAATTTATTATATTTTTATAATTATTATTTTGGCCCATGAACTAAAGCCCATGAACTATTTTATTTTCAAATACAACTTGTAATGTAGAATACAATTTAAAGATTTTTTTATATAAAATATAATGTACAAATTTTTGGAGGCAATTGCATGCACGTGCATTGCACGCACACGTGCAATATGCACCTTTGAGGCATGGCCGGTTGGAGCTTTGGAGGGAAATCAAATTTTGAGTGGAGTCATGGTGGTGGTGGTTACTTGATCATGGGTGGTTATAAGTGTAACTCCTCCTTAAATCTAAGCCATTTGTTCCTAACTCCTACTTCAATCTTAGCCATCCATTCTCCTATCTTTTTAGTATAAATACCCCCCCTTCCCCCCCCCCCCCTTTTGGCTAGTATTCTTGTGCAAAATTTTTCCTCCAATCTATAGTTCAAAATACAATTATCTAGTAGTTAGTAAGTGAGTAAAAGATTGAGAGTGTGTGGGAAGATTTTGCTTGCATCATCAAGAAGGGGAGAGGCCGGCTATCATCAAGGAGAGCTCTCGGTTTTGGTGTGCTTGGAGACTCGAGTGCGCGCTTTTAGGAGGAGGATCGTTCGTTTGCAAGGACATTCGTTTAGGAGGTTGCTAGTTGTATTTTTCTCTCCATTTAAGGTGGGTAAATTTTCTATATTTCTAAATAGGATTGTATGCTAGATTTGAATGGAAAAATGATGCATGAAAAAGATTAATAAGAGTACACATTTAATTGGATAATTGATCTATAAATTGATTGAAATGTGGATGTGAAATTGTATGTGGATCTATTAGTAAAGGCTAAATTTTGTGTGAATTGTTTATAGCCACGGATTGTTGAAGAAAGTTTTATTATCTACACCATGAATTATAGACACAAAAGTTAGTAGAATAACAATGCTGCTTTATGTGCTTAAATGAATCTTTGTGTTGTATTGAAATGAATGAATTAAAATATAGATTTGTATGCTTGGTAAATGATTAAAAACAGGAATTTAATATGAAGTTTTCTAATAAAGAGAGTAGTGATATTAATTGTTAAGAAATGTCAAAAAAAAAAAGAAATGTGGTAGTGATAATTTAGAATTCGAATTAATTGTATGAAAAATATGTTTTAATTGTTGGAAAAAATTATTTTTAATATACTGGAATATAATTTATGATGATGTTAGTCAATCTGGAAATTTACAGTAAAAATTTATAAAAGTAAAGTGAAATGAGGACTAGTTGAACATCGAAATGTTTTAGTAATAGAGAAAATTGATTTAAGTGAACTTAGAGTGGCACCATTGACAACCCGAGCGCATAGCTCAAGTGGTTGGGACGGCTCTGTTTGCTACAGTGGGTTTTCGGAGTCCCAGGTTGCTGGTTCGAATCCCTCTGGCACCATACTTTTGTTTCCTATTTTTCAAAAAAAAAAAATAATAAAGAACAGCGGCCGAGAGCATTAGATGCTCTCAGCCACTCTTTCCAACGTGTGCAGCGTTTGGCCCAGTGGTCTGTGCCTTGGGCGGTTTTCCCTATGGTCGTGGGTTCGAATACTGGGTTCGGCCAGTATTTAAATTGGGGAAAAACATTTTTTGAAAAAACATTTTTTGGGGATTTTTAATGATCAAAAAAATATGGAAAAAATATGATAATTATCCTAAAATTACGTGGGACTTGTGAAAAATAGTTTGAGAATTATTTGCATGAAGTGAAGTATGTTATAGAATAGAAGTATAATTTAGAACTATAAGTTCTATACTTGCATTTTCATAAAAGTTGTACTTTGCAAAAACACCTAAAATAGAATATTAGAAAAGAAAGACGAATAAGAAGAAATTGTGTGAAGTGATGTGAATTATTCTCAATGGAGAATAGTGCGACAAATTATGAAGTGTAAACATCCATCTTTGATTGAATAATTAGTGATGTGGGTTTTAATGTGAAAATAATATTCTATGAGTTACATGATGAATAGTTGAATTTAATGTATAATTATGGACTATTGAACAATTCAGAAATCATAATTGGAAAAGAGAAATACTTTTGAGTATGATAACTCAACATGTGAACTTATGAGTTGGAAACTCTCAACTTTAGAAATTGTGAATTGGAATTGAAACAAAAGAGTAGCTAAGTCTCCCCCGGCATTTGGAAAGAAATAAAATGAAATTTGAAATGAAAGACCAAGGTTGGTCATGTTTGAATGAATGAATAAGTCTGGTTTAGTGGAGAGGCTAACTCTAGTGCTTTGATTTTGTTCATGATTCTATTTCATTAGAACTAAGGATTAGTTACATAGTAAAGATGTGATGAAAGTAAGAGAAAAACATTGAGTATAAGGGCCATTGGATTGGCGGGGAGAGCGTATCACAGGATGTTCCATGATGAGTCATGATAGGGCGTGAATACTGCTCCAGAGTACCTTCCCGGTGGCGACGCTCGTGGGATGTTGGACGACTGCGGGTGGTGTCATGTCTATGGTAGGAGGTGAATTACCACAGGATGCCTACATGATGAGTCATGTGTCAGTGCGTTGGGATTCCCTCCAAGGCGCCTAGACATGAGTTCATAGGTCAGAAACCATCTAGGATACTTACCGTAGTTACAGTAGTAGATTAAGTCATGGCGAGGGATTGAACCCTACAAAGATGAAGAACGATTAAGGGCTTGCCCTCTGACCTATGTAGTATGGGATGCATAGAATCCAAACAAGTGCGCATTAGTGTCATGTAACATAAATAACTGCATTAAGGACTAAGTACACAATCACAACACGACATCATTAGGGTATTCCCTTTAGTTTGATATGTGACAAGTTTGTATTTGTTAAATATGAAAAATTAGTTATACTATTTCCGGCATAGAGAGGATGGCCATATATAATGTTCGTCGGTTGAATAAACTGACATACCCACAGTTTTATATGCAGGTAAGTGACATGATAAAGATTAAAGAGGAATAGATGCTTAAAGATTATTCACTGTTATTGTACATTTATTTAATTGTTGTAAATTTTACTTCCGCTGTGCAATGTAAAGGGTAAAGTTTTATGTAAACTCTGATGTAAAGTGAAAAGTTCAAATTTTCTTGTAAAATTGTACTAAATGAAGTGGAAAGCATCTGTAGAACTCTCGAATTCAGTTGTATTTAGGATTCGGGGCGTTACACCTTGTGATAAGGAAAGATATCAGAGATTGGTTGGACGACTAATGTATCTTGCGCATACACGGCCAGATTTATCATATGCTTTAAGTGTGGTAAGTCAGTTTATGCATGCACCTCAGAAACATCACATGGATACAGCGATGAGAATTCTGAGATATATTAAGTCTACTCCAGGAAAAGGGGTCCTATTTGCGAAACATGGTCACTTGAAGGATGAAATATATACTGAAGCTGATTGAGCAGGATCTATAATTGATAGGCGCTCAACTTCAGGATACTTCACCTTTGTTGGAGAAAATATAGTTACATGGAGAAGCAAAAAGCAGTATGTTGTTGCACGCTCTAGTGCAGAGGTTGAGTATCGCAGAGTAGCTCTATGTATAGCGAAAGCTTTATGGCTGAGACTCTTGTTGCAGGACTTAGGCTGTGGTCCGAATGAACGTATGAAGGTGTATTGCGATAGTCAAGCAGCATGTAATATTGCTGCCAATCCAGTCCAACATGATAGGACGAAACATGTAGAGGTGGATAGATTCTTCATCAAGGAGAAATTGGATGAGATAGTCATGGAGATATCTAAGGTGAAGTTAGAAGATCAACTCGCAGATATCCTGACCAAGGTAGTTTCGAGTCGGCTCTTCATGAAATTTATTGACAAGTTGGGCATGTTCAATATCTATGAACCAACTTGAAGGGGAGTGTTGAAATGTACTAAGTAGTAATATGTATATTCTGTTTCCTAATCTATAGGAAACATATTCTCCAAATCTCTCACCCATCAATCTTCTTCCAAACTCCTTTCTTCTCCAACATTGTAATCCTTATATATAGATGTATACTGTAAAGAAAAAAAACCTGAAGAATAAGAATCATTTTTCCCCAAATCTGTTTTATTCAGGATGACATTAAGCAAAGGACTTGTAAAGGTCATCATGGAACATGGGATTACTAAGCTTGTCATTGGGGCCGTATACTTCAGGTAAGGAAGCACATCTATGTGTATCTCTATTTTCTTTCTTCAAGAACCAGAACTGGTCCATTCTTTTATTCTTTAATAGAAGTGTGTCGTTCATTAGAGAGTGAATAACGAAACAAGATAAGAAGAATTACAATATTAGTTTTGAAAATTTTAGTTACGTACCTTGCGAACACAATGAAAATCAAGCAAACAACATACTTCCAGACAGTAGGGTGTCAACAAATGAGATCTGTTGATGGTTGTAAGTGTGTGGATATCCTGATTTTCTTTTCCCCGCTTCTTAAAAAAACCTAGATCAACAAGAAAAATAAAATGATTTCATGAAGTGTAGGGACCTTTGTGTGGGTTTTTAAAACATCTGGAGTTTCTGTGAAGCCAAAAAAAGTAAGACCATCATAGTTATTCTAAGCTGGCGATAGATCATTTTATGTTCTTATAGAAGTCTCTATTGTAGATCTTTAATAAAACATAATCAATGTAGTAGAGTCGGGTCACCTTTTTCTCAACAACAAAAAAAAAATTGTGGTAGCTAGAGTCAATGATAAAACTAAACACCAACCTTTCAGTATTTAATACACCCAGATTTGCTTGTTTCAGGGAAGAGAGGAAAGTTCAGCCGATGATTGTGCATACAATGTTCCTGTTGTAGTCTGTGTTACCAATTATGATGTCTCGGCTCTCAGTTTTTAATCATGCAGGAAAACAAAAGGACCAAAGTCCAAAATAGCAACCGAGGTACAGCAATATGCTGCTCCCTCATGCAAAATATGGTTTGTTTGCAAAGGGAATCAGATCTGCACCAGGTATTTTTAAGGTTTTCTGATATGCTTTCCTTTATTTTATTTCAAAATCATATAAAGATTGCCATTTCTAATATATTCAGTATCCTATCCACTCTACTATGTTAATTTTTCTCCTCTCTTACCAAAAAGTGACCTTAGGCAACATAATTACCTGGGCCTTTTCAGGCATGTAACTGTGCTTAACAACCTCTTTACTATATAGATATACTAGGCTGCAAACCAGATCGGTTTATCCAGTAATTCATATTGAACCTCTATATAAGAAGTGAGACCTAGTCATATGTAACTGAAAAGCTAAGAAACCATTCAGCATCATCAGAAAGAGAAATTAAGTAGATTCCAAGTTAGTGTTTGGAAAGCAGTGCAATTAAAAGCACTTTCAAAGACAACACCTCATGAAAACTAGAACAATAAGAAGAAATAAACATTTTCTAGAATTTTCTCATACAGATTTATAAACAGTTTTAAAAATTGTATAGCTTACACCCATAACATTATATCTTAATCACTTTCTAACCTCCCCCATTCCTTTTTTTAAGTTTCACGTCAAACTCCTTTCTTTAGCCTCCTTTTTTTAGTTAAGGGGCAAAACAAAACTTTAACAGGATTAACGGTATGAGGTCAAAAGTGATAAAGAAATAGTCGAATGGGGGCAAACTGACTCTTGCAAGAACATTAGGAATTTGAAAACAATTATTCCTAAATATCTTCTGTAGTCAGTGGCGGAGCCAGGATTTTCATCCAGCGGGAGCGAACCTATAGATGGTTCAAAAATTTATCCATAACTGTTTGAATATTATTCAAAAATTAAATTAGTATCAAACAAAAATCTAATTTAGTTGCTACACATTAGAACCTATATATTGAAGTGTCTATATATTGACTCACTTCAGTTGTTGATCAAAGGATATGATATGGCTAAAAATGAGGTTAAATCGGAACCGTCCAGATTGGGCGCGAATCTTGAAGCTCGGGGGTAAAACGGTAATTTCACATACAAATAGGTCCGAAACGGGTACTGGATCTCCTTCTCACAGATCCAATAACCCACAAACGGATCCACTCCAATTGGGTACGGGTCCCAACCCGAGGCGAACCCAGACCAACAAGAGGCAAATCAGGATCACTGATTTGACCAAGTCAACGGACCTGATTTGCTCTCACCGGGAATCAGGGATTAGTTTCCTAAACAGACTGTGAGGATTTTACTCCTGACAGTTACACAGGGAATCAGGCCCCTTATCACTCCCATGGCGACTATAAATATCACCCCTACCACTGTGACCAGGTAATCACTCTTTTTCCACCTTAAGCTCTTTCATAATCACCACTGGTTACTGACAAGAGCGTCGGAGGGTGCGTCGCCGGAATCAACCCCGGTGTATCGCACTTCCTTATAGGGTGCGGCAGGAATCAGAAGGTTTGGATCCGCTGTTCAGGTTTTTCTCGAACTCACAAATCTCATCTGTTTACCCCCATACCAAAATCAGCGGTAACAGAATGGCGCCGTCTGTGGGAAAAAACCACACAAACAGCCTCCGCCTCTTCCTCGTCAACTAGCCCTTCTCCAACCATGCCTCCAAAGAAGGTCAGATCTAGAGGGTCCAACCGCGGACCCAATCCAGCCGATCAGCCAGAGGAAGTCCCTGTCCATCCTGCTCCGCAGCCTGAACAACTTCCTCCCCCGGCCCAACAGGGCCAGCCTCCTCTTCCGAACCAACAACCCCCAAATGGTCCTGCTGGTTAGAACCAGCGGAGGCAGAAGCAACCACTCCATCCGGACCACGTCTCAATTCACAATGCCTCCTCGGACTCTATGGCTTCCCATCACCCCCGAGCCTCCGATCTCCGCAACACCGTCCTGAATCGCCAAAAGGAAGAGGACCTTCGCAACCACCTAGATGAGAGGCGGGCCCGAGAGGGAGCCTCCCGCCAGCATCATGGTGAGCGATCTCCTCATCGCCGAGACGGTAGGAGATCTCCGGACCGAAGGGGCCGGGCGGAATCTCCCGAGCGCTGTAGGAGGAGGCCACATTCTCCTGCGGATCGGCATCATCCGAGGAACAATGAGGCACCTATCACTCGTGCCGAGTTCCTACAATTCCAGGAGACTGTGTTGCAGGCCCTCAACCTTCGCCCTAACAACCATAATACCCAGAGGGTTCCAACACCCCCGCGGGTTCCAAGTCCTCACCACCGATCCAGAAGTCCTCTCCCGGCTCCTAGTCGCCAGCAGCATCCCTATAGTCCTCGCCGATCCCAGGACTATCGACGCCGCAGTCCTCGCTCCCCTTCCTATGAAGAAGAGTCCAGGGGATCGTTTGATTACCAGCGGAGGGACGATGCCCTCTACCGTCGTCTCCATGAGGTGGAGAGGCGCATCGGTCGCAAGGACAAAGAGGAGGAGTCGAGAGCAGGGACCGTCCGTCCCAGCAGACCTCCCTTCTCTCGAACGATCATGGAGGCCCCCATACCGAGGGGTTTCAAACCTCTGCAGTTTGAAACGTACTCAGGGGAGTCCGACCCAGTTGATCACGTCGAAAGCTTCAAGACCTTAATGCTGATCCATCAAGCTTCCGACGCCATGCTCTGCAAGACCTTCCCCGCCACCTTCAAGGGGTCGGCACGGGAATGGTACTCCAGGCTCGCTCCCTCCTCCATCTTCTCCTTCGAGCAGTTCGAGACGCTCTTTATAACTCACTTTGTGAGTAGCAGGCGAACGGAGAAGACTAGCCTCTCCCTACTCCACCTCCGACAGGAGAGGGGAGAGAAGCTGAGGGATTATGTGAGGAGATTCACCGCGGAGGTCAGGTCGATCGCCTCCCTCGACCAGTCAGTGGCGACCGTCGTGATCCAGTCGAACGTCCTCAACTCCAACCTCCGGTCGTCCCTCGCCAAGAAGCCTCCGCACAACTTCGCCGATCTTCTCCTAAGGTGCGAGAAGTACATTCGGGCGGAAGAGGCCGAGTGCCTCCCGAATTTCGGGGGATCGGCCTCCAGACCGAAGAGGAAGGCGATAGAGGAGGAGGGGTCCAAGAAACTGCAGAAGGACAACGGCAGTAAGCGCCGTCCTCCGCCCAGGTTCGAGAAGTTCACTCCCCTCACCACCAATGTCTCCACCATCCTGATGGAAGTGGAGAAAGAAGGAGTCATACCTCCGGCTCCGAGAATGAACACCCCGGCCAAGAGAAGGAACAAGGAGAAATGGTGTCGTTACCACCGGGACCACGGCCATGACACCAACGACTGCCAGGCATTGAAAAATGAGATAGAGGCCCTCATCCAGAGGGGGCAGTTGGCCAAATTTGTAAAGGCAAACGATCGGGCGGATCGCAATACTCCTCCACCTCGGGGGGCTAACAAGCGCTCCGAGCGGCGCGATGAGACGCCCGAGTTCGAGGAAGAACGAGTTCTACACCTCATCCACGGAGGCCCCATGGGGGGCTCCTCCAACTCCTCTCGGAAGGCCTTCGTCCGAGAGGTCAACTCAGTTCACAGTGCCCCTCCTCCCAAAGGACTCAACGTCCCAGTGACTTTCTCCGATGAAGACCTCGAGGGGATCCGAACTCCCCACTGCGACGCCTTCGTCATCGACCTTCGCATGGCAAACTTCAAGGTGCAGAGGGTCCTGGTAGACAACGGGAGCTCGGTGAACATCCTCTTCCTCTCGGCCTTCTGAGGGATGCAGCTGTCTCGGGACCGTTTCAAGCCGGCCAGTTACACGCTCCACGGGTTCACGGAGGTACCAGTAACTGTCGAGGGGGTTATAACCCTAGACGTAACTGCTGGGAAGACCCCTACTACCCGGACCGAGCCGATGGACTTTATGGTCGTCGACGTCCCGGCCGCATATAATGTCATCCTAGGCCGACCCAGCCTAGCTGCCCTGGAAGCTGTCCCTTCAGCGTACCACCTTAAAATGAAGTTCCCCACTCGGTCGGGAGTGGGAGAAGTCAGGGGCAGCCAAGAGACGGCTCGGAAGTGCTACATGACTTCCACGGGGGGTCCGGTGCTCTCTCTCGAGACCCTAGAGATTCCCGAGCCAAATGTCCGAGCCACGTCTGAGCCGGCGGACGAATTGGAAGAAGTACTCTTTTCGGACGAGGACCCGAGTCGAAAGTTCCTCATCAGCAAGTCCTTGCCGACGGCACTGTGTTCCGACTTGGTGCAATGCATCCGGGATAACCGCGACCTGTTCGCTTGGTCAGCAGCGGATATGCCCGGGATTTTCGAGGAGCTGCTAGTCCACCGCCTAAGTATCAAACCGGGGTGCAAACCGGTTCAGCAGAAGAGGCAAAAATTCACTCCCGAGCGACAGCAGGCCATCAAGGAGGAGGTGGATAAACTCTTAAAGGCTCAGTTCATACAGGAGGTGAACTACCCCGAGTGGCTCTCCAATGTTGTAATGGTCAAGAAGTCCAACGGTTCTTGGACGATATGCACCGACTTCCCCGACCTGAATAAGGCGTGTCCGAAGGATCCATTCCCTCTCCCAAATATCGACACCCTCATTGATGCCACCTCGGGCCATGAGCTCCTCAGCTTTATGGACGCCTTCTCCGGCTATAACCAGATCCAAATGTTCCCCCCGGACATTCCGAAGACCTCCTTCATCACCGACCAGGGCCTCTACTGTTATAGGGTCATGCCGTTCGGGTTGAAGAATGCTGGGGCCACCTACCAGTGCCTCGTCAACAAAGTCTTCCAGAACCAAATTGGCCGCAACATGGAAGTGTACGTCGACGACATGCTCGTTAAAAGCATCCGAGGTACCGACCATGTGGCCGACCTCCAGGAGGCTTTCGGCGTATTGAGAAGACACAGTATGAGACTAACTCCGAACAAATGTGCGTTCGGAGTCTCCTCAGGAAAGTTCCTTGGCTTCATGGTGAGCCAGCGAGGGATCGAAGCGAATCCTGAGAAAATCAAGGCCATACTGGACATGGCCCCGCCCCGGAACGTTAAAGAAGTACAGAAGCTCACGGGTCGGCTCGCCACAATTGGGTGGTTCCTTTCAAAGTCTGGGAAAAAGTGCCTCCCCTTCTTCAAGGCTCTCAGGGGAGCCAAGGGTTTCCAGTGGGGCAAACTGCAATAGAAGTCCTTTGAACAGCTGAAAGAATACTTGGTCAATCCTCCCCTACTCAGCAAGCCCATTCCGGGGGAACCCCTCTTCATCTACTTAGCCACCTCCGAGCAGACGCTAAGTGCTGTTTTGGTGAGAGAGGAAGACCGGGCCCAGAGGCCCATCTACTACGTGAGCAAGGTGCTTCTGGATGCCGAGCTCCGTTATCCAAAGATAGAGAAGATGGCCTACGCCCTGGTCATGGCGGCAAGGAAGCTCCGTCCATACTTTCAGTCCCACTCGGTTGTGGTCCTCACCGACCAACCACTGAAGCAGATCCTCCACAAGCCTGAAGCCTCGGGCCGGCTAATGAAGTGGTCCATAGAGCTTAGCCAACATGACATCTCCTACCAACCTCGGACTGCAATCAAGGCTCAGGCCCTCGCCGACTTCATCGTCGAGTCCACCATCCCCGAGGTCAGCCACGTCCCGAATGGACCCCCCATTTGGACAGTTTTCGTGGACGGATCCTCCTGCAACGAGGGTAGCGGTGCCGGTATCATCCTGAACGGCCCTGATGACTTCGTCCTCCAGTATGCCCTCCGTATGAACTTCAAGGCCTCAAACAACGAGGCGGAGTATGAGGCACTAATCGCGGGTCTCGGACTTGCCCAGAGTGCCGGAGCGCAGCGCCTCCGAGTCCATAGTGACTCTCAGCTAGTTGTGAACCAAGTCTTGGGCGAGTAAGAGGCGCGAGACGAACGAATGGCGAAGTACCTCGCCAAGGTCCGAGCCCTCATGATCCGGTTTGAAGAGGCACTCATCCAACGAGTCCCTCGAGAGGAGAATTCACAGGCCGACGCCCTCACCAAGTTGGCCTCATCCTCCCTCCAGGGTCTCGAGCAGACCATTTTGATCGAGGTCCTCTCAAGGCCGAGCATAGAAGACGAGACCCTCGACTCTGTGGAGTCTTTACCGGTCCTGCTGCAAGATAATTGGATGAAATCCTTAGTGGAATTCCTAAGGGACGGACTCCTCCCCGAGGATCCCAAAGAAGCACGCCGAGTCAGAACCAGGGCCGAGCGGTATGTCTTGATTGAGGGTATCTTATATAAGCGTTCCTTCTCGCAAATTGACGGCCGACCTTACCTAAGGTGCCTCTCCCCAGAACAGGCCGACTATGCCTTACAGGAGCTCCACGAAGGCATCGGCGGAGCGCATTCAGGGTCTAGGTCTTTGGCTCGGAAGGCTCTGAATTACGGATACTTCTGGCCGACTCTCCTTCGAGATGTCGAGCGACACGTTCGGCAATGTGGCTCTTGTCAGAGACATTCCAACGTGCGTCGCCTCCCTCAAGCCAACCTTACCTCCCTATCAAGTCCTATCCCCTTCGCAATGTGGGGGATGGACTTACTAGGGCCTTTCCCTCCAGCTCTGGGTCAGTTCAAGTTCTTGGTCATAGCCATCGACTACTTCTCGAAGTGGATTGAGGCCGAGCCCCTCGCCACTATCACCGAGAACAAGGTGCTTCAATTCTTCTGGAAAAGCGTCATCTGTCGGTTCGGCGTCCCTGTCATTGTAACCGACAATGGAACTCAGTTTACCGGGGCTGCATTCCGAGCTCTGTGTGAGGACCTTGCTATCCAACAGCGCTTCTCTTCCGTTTCACACCCGCAGTCGAACGACCAAGCAGAAAACTCCAATCGGCAGATCCTCACAGGTATCAAGAAGAGGCTAGACAAATGTTCCAAAGGCCTATGGGTCGACCAACTCCCCAACGTACTATGGAACTACCGCACGAACAAGCGGACCCCCACAGGAGAGTCCCCTTTCAACCTCACCTATGTGTCTGAGGCGGTGATACCCCTCGAGGTCGGAATACCTTCCCCTAGCCTCGCAGCCTACAATGAGGAACAGAACGCCAGAGACCTCAGGGCGAACTTAGATCTGGTGGACGAACTGAGGGAGAGAGCATCAATTCGGCAACAGAACTACCGAAGGAGGGTCGAATTGGCATATAACAAAAAAGTCCGACCCACCAATCTCAAGCAAGGGGACTTGGTCTTGAGAAAACTGGCCATATCCTTTCCCAATCAGAAGAGCAAACTGGCTCCGAACTGGGAAGGACCCTACAAGATCACAAAGGTTGTTCGGCCCGGAACTTACCGTCTGGAAGATCTAGAGGGCAGAGAGATTCCGAGGACCTGGAATGCCGATCACCTCCTAAAATACCAAGAAAGCGCCCCGACGCCTCTCTGAGTATCACGAGGTGTCGAACCATTCCTCTCCTCTAACTTGTAATCTATTTCATAAGTTGTAATATGTAAAAACGGTTCGCCGTCGATTATCAATGAAGAATGCTCTTTCATACTTATAAATTTGCTTGCGTCTCTCCGCCTTTACCTGTTGTTTTTTAATTTGATTTCAACCAATGGTTCGGAGTCCAATGTCCGGCTCGACTTTACCTCCTCAGCTTGCCCCCGGACGAGCCGGAGGTAGATCGCCTTTCGGAACTGCTCCCACAACCGTTGAACTACACCGATGGTTCGGAGTCCAACACTAGGCCCGACTTTACCTCCTCGGCTCGCCCCCGGACGAGCCAGAGGTAGATTGCCATTCGGAACTGCTCCCACAACCGTCGAACTAAACCGATGGTTCGGAGTCCAAACTCGGCTCGACTTTACCTCCTCGGCTCGCCCCCAGACGAGCCAGAGGTAGATCGCCGTTCTGCTCCCACAACCGTTGAACTACACGATGGTTCCGGAGTCCAACACTTGGTTCAATTCCACTCCCCAAGCTTGCTTCTCGGCGAGCTAGGAGTGGATCGCCATTCGGAATTGCTCCCACGACCGTTGAACTACACGATGGTTCCGGAGTCCAACACTTGGTTCAATTCCACTCTCCAAGCTTGCTTCTCGGCGAGCTAGGAGTGGATCGCCATTCGGAATTGCTCCCACAACCGTCGAACACTCGCTATGATCGGCGAACCCCACCATGGGGAAGGGCTCAACTCACCCCTCGACTTCGCATGAAGAGGGAGGCCGAGGCACTGTTCGGCATCACCGGCCGAGCACTCTTGTCACCGAGACGAAAGCGAACAAGAAGAAGGGTCAGATCATGCTGCCCCGGTCGGCTAACCGAGCAAGTGCCAATCCGAGCTCGCAAACGGAGAAAACTCACTTTCTCCTCAACTTTCGTGTAGGATCTCGATCAGACGGCCCAGATCTTGCCAGCGACGCTAAACGACAAGATAGTATTTTCTTGGGAACTGAGCCGCCTCGAGATTCGTACTAGAATCCAACGGCCTAGATCTTGTCAGCGTCGCTAAACGACAAGATAGCGTTGCCGTGGGGGGGGGCTGGTCCACCTCGAGATCCATACCTGATGCCTACGCCTCAGAACGCGCCAAGGCGCCGAACCACGAACAAAAGAGGGTTCAGCTCGGAGACCTTGGCACAACGAACACAATCATAAACGAGAAAATTGCACAGAGCAACAAAAGACATGCTAGTTCATGAAAGAAATTTTATTAATGGTTGGGACATAATACGAAGCAATCCTTCCACGGTTACAAGGCACTAGAAAACAAAACGTACAGCGCCGACCCACTACACTTGGTTTTTAAACGAAAAGATCATCACCGTCCCGCTCGGTCGCCAGTCCGGCCACTTCGGCCGCTAGTTCATCCGCCTCCTTCCGAAGCTTCGCCTCCAGGGGCTGCAAGTGACGAATTTCAGAGAGCAAATTGTCCCGTTCGGCAATTATTTTCGACAAATTGTGCCGAATACACTGAACCCGAAGGGCGTTTCTAAAAGCAGTCTGCGACTCCTTGTCCTCTCCTATAGGGATCGCCTCGGCAATCCTGTTCTCCAAGTGCTGGATCTCGGCGTCTCGCCGATCGAGGACGACCTGAAGGTGGCCCCGCTCGCTTTCTGCTCGGCGTAATTCCAGCTCGACTTCATAGAGTCGCTCTCGGCACCTCGCTGAATGCGACCTCGTCACCTCCGAGCCAACCTCGGTCCGAACGTCGTTGTCCGAGCAATTGGAATCGGCATCTTGAGCTGCCACCATGAGCTGAAAAGAAGAAAAAACGAATAACAAAATTTCAAGACATTGTCGGAGTCCAACACTTGAAGAATTTCCCAAACAAACTCTCAGATTCGTATTCAGATATAGTAGCTCTACATACTACAAGACCGACCCTACAATAGAGTTTTACAACAGCCAGAAGAAACATAAAACGACATGTTCAGGGCCTCTTCGGAAGGGGTACGCTTCGGTTCAAGGAAACGCAAGGACGACGAGGCCTGACCTCCGAGTTCAATTCCAAACCAACGAAGCGTGATCCCCCTTCGCCACTGACCCTAACTGTGGTGCCGACCGAGGCACCACTAGACGAGACGGCTACACTACTCTGAGCGTCAGCAGGGCTCCGCCTAGCCACAGGCAAATGTGTCGCAAGTTTGTAGAAGGTAATCCCTCTCTCGCTCTCTTCGCGAGTACACGATGTACTGCGGACGTTGGCCCTCTCAGGCAGAGGCTTGAGTGACGCAACCTCTTCCTCCAGTTCAATGATTCTGTCTCTCAAAGCGTCGTCCTTCGCCAACTTCTTCAAACGAGGAGGCCTTGACGAGCCCGAGGCGTTGGTGCTATCGGTCGCGAGCCGTCGGTAGTGGGTGACCTCGATCCCCCTATCTATCGTGATCCTCCTAAGCTTGTCAACATCGGCCAACAACTTTTTGCGCTCGGACGATGCCTTCTCCAGCTCGGAAGCAAGCTTCTTTTCTTCCGCCGAGCGACCTTGCTCCGCTATCTCCAAGTGTCGGATCTTGGCCGAGAGCTCGTCGTTCTTCAGCTCGGCGATGGCAAGCTCTCTACGAAGCTGCTCGACCTCGCCTTCGGGACAAGAGGCTTGGGGTTGCTTCCGCAGTTGCTTCAACTCACGACAATACCCCCTCACAGCTGCCTTTGTCTCCTCCAGCTTCAAGAACATGAAAAACCACCTCTCTCGGCTATTGGAGAGGTCTCCCTTCGTTTTAGCCAGCTCCTTACGAAGGTGTGCAACCTCCGTGATCGGACCGAACTTTACCTGAAAAACAGAGATAAATCCGAGACCCAACACTTGGAGAATTTTACGCCTAATCAAACAAAAAATCCGGAGACTAACACTTGGATAAATTTTGGCCAAACAAAGTTTTTTCATTCAAAACTCAGAAAAATGTTTTACAAGAGCGGTGGCCAGTCCGCAGTTAGGCTTACAAAAAAGAAACAAAACAACAAAAGACTAAAAGAGGCAATCGAGTCAGGGGTCGACCTTTTTGTCATTCGGGTCTGTCGACCCCTCGGCCTGGTCCTCGCCCTCGACCTCGTCCTCGTCATCGCTCCCGCTCTCCTCCTCAGAGTCGTCCTCCTCCTCATCCTCGGCCTCAGTCTCACCCGGGCCTTCGACACCGTCAGTCTGTCCCTCGGGGCCGAGCATCCCCTGGGGAAGCTCCTCCTCCCCCTCCACAGGGTCGTAGAAACGGTAGGAGGACGTGTCGAAACCCAGATTCTGAGCGGCGACATGAAGCAGGGCTCGGCTGTACGTGTCCTCCATGTTCTTGAACATGTGATGCTCGGCCTCGTCCTGGATGGCCTTCTTCGCCTTTGCCACCTTAGACCGGTGCCTGGCCATGATCTTCTCGGCCCTCTTCCGAGCCGTCTCTGCCTCCGACCGAGCATTGGCCAGCTCTTCCTTCAGCTCGGCATTCTCCTTCTCCGAGGCCTCGAGCTTGGCTGCCGTGTCCTTCGACCGCTGAACGGCGTCGGCCAGCTGCATCTCCAACCCTGCCACTTCGGCATCCCGTTTTGCCGAGAGGAGTTGCTCAGCATCGAGCAGCTTCATAGCTTTGACACGCTCCGACCTCTCCCGGTCATACTCCTGTTCCTTGCTCGCAAACTCCTCGAGCAAGAAGTTGAAGTGGCAGAGGGTCTGAAAAGAGAACAAACCGTTAGAGTCCGAACCCAGGAACTTAGAAAATTTCAGAAAAAGTTTCAATAAGAAAGTGTTTGGTCCACTTACCGACATTGTGTTCCGAGCAATCTGTATTGTGGCGTCCCCAACCAGCCCGGCCTTAAGGGCCGCTCGATCCTTGGGGGTCGGCAAGTGCTTCACCGCTTCCATACAGATGTTGCCGTCCCCCAAAAAACCGTCGACCTTCATCACTTGCCAATCGGGGACGAAGATCTGCTTGTGCCTCTCGGTCAAGATCTTCTCCGCATCGGCAGTGAGGGGCGGAACTTGGAGGGATAGCACCTCTTTCACGCCGAACACACCGCTCGACGAACCGGGAGCATCCCCCTTTGCAGTTGGTGTCGGCGCATCTGAAACAGGAGGATCGGGGACCGCGACCTTCTCCTGCTCGGGACCGGCCTCCGGGACAATGACCTTCTGCGGGTCAGCGGTCTTCGCGACCGAAGGCATCTTCTGGGCTCGGCCGCCCTGAGGCCCTGCCGAGGGTCTCTTCTTCCTCGACTCCTGTTCCTTAGCCTTGGCCTTCGCCATCAAAGCCCTGTAGTCCATCTTGAAAGATTTTGCGCAAGCCGAATGAAAAAACTTAGATGAATTTTTCAAGAACTTTACGCAAAGAAATAAAATACAAGAATCATACTAGGGTCGATCGGACTGAGACCCCCCCGGAACAAAGCCTCCTCGGTAATGTCTTTCCAACTTAGCGTTGGCAGGGCGAGGAGCTTCTTGAGGACTTCTGCCTCCTCGTCACTCAATACCGGCTCCTTCTTCGCTTGCTTAGGCAGGCCTTCCCTCCTCCAAGCTATCGGAATTGCCCAGGGTGCAGGAGCTTGGATAATGAAATACTTATCCTTCCAATGTTTGATCGAGTCCGGGTTCTCGATCAACTTCACGGCCATCCGTGGCGACAGGTAGAACCTCTGCTCATTCCTGTTCGGCTGGCAGGGGCGGTAGAGGCTCCGAAGGAGGAACAAGCTCGGTTCAGCTCCGATCTCTTGACACCGGAGAAAAAATGCCAAGACATGCCTCCAAGTGTTTGGCATCCACTGGGAGGGGCTCAAACCGTACAAAACGAGAACCTCTACAATAAATGGATGAAGCGGAAAACGGAGCCCGGCATGCAAGGAGTCGAGGGGAAAGACACACGCGTCAGTCGAAGACGACGTAGAGGCTCGGAATCCCGGCCCGGGGAGAAGTAGCCCGTACTCGGTTGGAATCTGGAACCCGGCTCGGATCCGATGCAGATCGGCCTCGGTAAGAGACGAGATGGTATGATCCACCTCGGATAACTCTCTCGGCTCATTCTCCTCTACGGACTTGGCGGTGCCCTGAGTCACCTTCTCCAACATGTCTTCGGAGTACTCCCGAACGCCTCCCACGCTCGACAGAACAATAGGCTGCCGGCCGAACTCCCCCGCCGTCTTCGGCTTCTCGATGATCGTGACCACTCCTTTACCCTTCTGAGACTTCGCCACGACCTCCAGGGGCGGCTCGGCTACTTCGTCCTCCTTGCTCGGCCGAACAACGCTCTGATCGGTCGGCTCTATCACCTCCTTCCCTTTGCCCGCTCGGCCTACGACTTGGTCCGAGGCGGGGGTCTCATCCGAGGGAGTAATCTTAACCATTTCCTAAAGAGAAAGGAGAGAGACTGACCTTGAAGTGACAACTACGGTCGAAAAAGTTTACCGGAGCCAAGGAACGCCTTGCCGCGACAGCTAGCAGCGCCACCCAGGAGCTAAAAACTTCGATGGTGAAAGTAAAAACTGGAGAGAGAGAGTGAAAGTGAATAATGAGACTTGAATTGAGGGGGGGTGAAGATTTATAGTAAAAAGAAAAGTCCCTTGGACTTCCAAACGTAAGGGCGCGACTTTTGGGCCGCTCTCGAAACGTCGCGAAGGCCCAAAACCACTTTTTCTTTTCACCAAGTCAAGTAGCTCGGCACAACAGGATCTAAATCCGAATCACATGCAATCCGAACCCAGCAGCAAAGGGCCCGGTCGGCCAACCAAGCAAGTGCCATTCCGAGCTCGCAAACGAAGAAAACTCACTTTCTCCTCAAGTTTCGTGCAAGATCTCAATCAGACGGCCCTGTTCTTTCCGACGATGCTAAACGACAAGATAGCGTTTTCTTGGAAACTGAGCCCGTCTCGAGATTCGCCCTACCATCTGACGGCTCGGATTGCGCCACGTCGCTCGGACAACCATGCCCTCGGATCCCCGGCCAGCCAACCGAGCAAGTGCCCATCCGACGGCCCAGAATGTTGCTCGGACAACTGTGCCCTCAGATCTCCACCTCTGTCTAAAGAAGCTAGGAAAAATTTTGGATTAAAAGTTTTAAGGCACTGCCCTCGGCAAGCCTCCCAGTCCCCAGGTCTCGGTCGGCATCCCTCTCACCCGTGAGCAAAACAAAGCCTGCGGCCTCGAAGCCGAAGCCACAAATTGTTCAGGGATTAGAGAGAAACCGCCGACTCACGGGGCCCGGTTAAAAAGCAGATCAGCACACCTCCCATCTCTAACTCCTTCGGGCTGACAACCATCAGGAGCCGTCAGCCCGGAAGGAAGACAGAGATCAGAAGAGACCCATCCTTCCGAAGCATATTGTCCCCCGAATCTAGACTTTGGTCATCACCTCTTCTACCATGATCTCCCCTGATCCTGACACCCGCATCGGGGCCGTCAGAGTCAGGAGAAGATCATGGTAGAAGAACGACCACCCATCCTTCCTAAGCAACTCGTCCCTCGGGTCCGGACTACGATCGTCACCACTCCTGCCCTGTTCTCCCTCGACCCTGACACCCACATTGGGGCCGTCAGGATCGAGAGAAGAACAAGGCAAAAGAGTGACCACCCCTCCGAACCTCTCGAGGTTAAAATTTCACAAGACAGGCATCCTCTTTGACTCCGATCGTCACTTCCTCTGCTATGATCTCCCCCGACCCTGACATCCGCATCAGGGCCGTCAGAACCAGGAGAAAACCATAGCCGAAGAGCAACCACCCAAGGCAGACGCCTCCGAGGGCTAAAACCCAACATTTTTTGTGACTGAAATGACAAGGGGAATGGGGTACTTATAACCTACCCTCCAAGAACCAGCCATTAAGACCCTCGGGAGTTGAAACGCCGTGCATTAATTGAAGGGCACCATTCTTAATGACCCCGGGAAGTTGGAACGCCACACAAACCCCGGAACACCATTAATGCCCATGGGAACAGAACCATCTCGAAACTCGTTCCGCCAGTCAATGGCCTGGACCGCCATACCACGCTCGGATCGCCGAACAGTCGGAGCTCCGGTCGGCCAACCGAGCAAGTGCCATTCCGAGCCTCAAAACGGAGAAAACTCACTTTCTCCTCAACATTCGTGTAAGATCTCGATCAGACGGCCTAGATCTTGCTGACGGCGCTAAACGACAAGATAGCATTTTCTTGGGAAACGCGCCCGTCTCGAGATTCGCGACACCATCCAATGGCTCAGATTGCGCCAAGTTGTTCGACCAGCCGAACCCTCAGAGCTCCGGTCGGCCAACCGAGCGAATACACATCCGACAGCCCAGAAAGTTGTTCAACCAGCAGAACCCTCAGAGCTCCGGTCGGCCAACCGAGCGAATACACATCCGACGGCCCAGAAAGTTGTTCGACCAGCCGAACCCTCAGAGCTCTGGTCGGCCAACCGAGCGTATACACATCCAACGGCCCAGAAAGTTGTTCGACCAGCCGAACCCTCAGAACTCAGGTCGGCCAACCGAGCGTATACACATCCGACGGCCCAGAAAGCAGCTCGGCAGACCGAACCCTCACCCCTCCGGTCGGCCAACCAAGCAAGTGCCATTCCGAGCTCGCAAACGGAGAAAAAAGCACCCGAACCACCACCACCGTTGGATCTTCCAGAAAATCGCGCTCCTGATGATGAACGGCCCAAATCTTGCCACGTGTACTAAACGACAAGATAGCATTTTCTTAGGAAGTGCGCCCGTCTTGAGATCCGCACCACCATCCGACGGCTCATATTGCGCCACGTCGCTCGGACGACCGAACCCTCACCCCTCTGGTCGGCCAACCGAGCAAGTGCCCATCCGAGCGTCAAAAGCCAGAAAATGGCTGCCGAGCGACTGCAACCGTCAGATCTCTTAGAAATTCGTGCTCACCTCCGATCAACGATCCAGATCAGGCCACGCCATAAATCAGTATTTAAAAATCATTTTTTATTTATTTAAATCGTTTTATTTATTTAAAAATTGCGAAAAATTGCTAAAAATTCGGAAAAATTAACTGAAAATTCTAGAAAATAATTAAAAATTCGGGGGGATATTTTTGAGCCCCTGAACGAACAATTATTGCCTAGAATGTACTGTTAAGGCCCCCGAACGATTAGTTAACACATCGCGAAATTAAATAAATAGTCCGAAAAAATAGATAAAAGCCGTCAAATACTCGATATGACTACAGAACAGCACATGGCATCAAAAAATTACCTCATTACCTCCTTCGAGATTCAAAATCCTCCATTCGGACTCCGATACAACTCCACCAGCCACTAAAACAGTTAAACTACTCCTCAAAGGCTGATCACACTCAGTCTTTAGGAGTGGGGGGCTCGTGATATGGCTAAAAATGGGGTTAAATCGGAACCGTCCAGATTGGGCGCGAATCTTGAAGCTCGGGGGTAAAACGGTAATTTCACATACAAATGGGTCCGAAACGGGTACTGGATCTCCTTCTCACAGATCCAATAACCCACAAACGGATCCACTCCAATTGGGTACGGGTCCCGACCCGAGGCGAACCCAGACCAACAAGAGGTAAATCAGGGTCACTGATTTGACCAAGTCAACGGGCCTGATTTGCTCTCACCAGGAATCAGGGATTAGTTTCCTAAACAGACTGTGAGGATTTTACTCCTGACAGTTACACAGGGAATCAGGCCCCTTATTACTCCCATGGCGACTATAAATATCACCCCCTACCACTGTGACCAGGTAATCACTCTTTTTCCACCTTAAGCTCTTTCATAATCACCACTGGTTACTGACAAGAGCGTCGGAGGGTGCGTCGCCGGAATCAACCCCGGTGTATCGCACTTCCTTGCAGGTTGCGGCAGGAATCAGAAGGTTTGGATCCGCTGTTCAGGTTTTTCTCGAACTCACAAATCTCATCTGTTTACCCCCACACCAAAATCAGCGGTAACAGGATATTAATTCATATTAGATGATGTTAATTAGTTGTGAAGCACGCACTTACTATAAATAGATGGTTTATCTTCATCCTTTTAATCAAACTGGAGAACTACATCATACGGTAGCAAAACATCAGATTAGCTCCCACATCAAACACATCATAGTTTGTTGATACCTTTGCCTCTATGTTGCACATGAATAGATAACCAATCATCGATGCTCTCTCTAAAACACTTTGATTGCATAATATACACTTTCCATTCATCCATGCTCTCTCTAAAACAACAACATCAAACTTCTATCCTAGCCTTTTTGGGTCAAACACGTGATCCTTCTTCCCACACCCAACTTTGTCAGTCATTTCCTTTGTCAAACAAAAATCTATCATTTTAACTGAAAACTACTCCATATTTACCAAAAATGGAATGGTTAGAAAACAACAATATAAAGTATCCATATCCACCTCTCTCTTTATTTGTAGGTGTTTCATTTATTAGAAAGTTAGCTAAACATTCTAAGTACATTATATGCTGCAGTAAGCAGCATAACCACTCAGGATTTTAGAAACCCCTTCCCTCCCCTTTGGCTTTGAGATCCGAATAAGATTTCTGAAATTCCAAAACTCATGACAAGTAATCCACTACTTTCTACCCATCCATCTAAGACTTCTGAAAATCCGAATAGTCCATCAATCTTGCACAACCAATTCAATTCCTAAAAACTCATGACAAGTAATCCACTACCCGGAAACCCTTCAATAGTCTACAATCACTAGTGCCAAATTTCAAAACTGTTTTTTTCTTGATCTAAACTCATAGAACTAAGATATCATTGAAGTCTCACCTGAAACAACATAACAAAAATTCTCACACAAAAAAAATCACTGACCTTTGAGATTCTGAGAATCCGATAAGTGACGACGACGACAACTAACGTCAACTTGGGAGGGGATTGGGCTTGGCCTGGGCTTCGAGCCTTCGATGATGGTTGATGGATTATGATTTACGAGCTAGGGTTTCGGTTCTGTAGATGATGGAGATTGGAGCATGGAAAGAAAGAAAGAAAAGAAGAAAGAAGAGAGGTAGGGAGCCTAGGGTTTCGGTGGAGGGCGTGAAGGTTAGAAAAAATGAGAGATTGAGAGAGGCTGAGAGCTAGGGTTTCAGAATTTGGAGCAATGAAAGAAAGAATGAAAGAAAAGAACTTAAGAAGAAAGAGGGGGAGGCGTCGAGCGGGGAAGTGCAAACTGAAGGAGAGGACTCAGGAGCATGGGCTTGGAGCCTTAGGCCAGGGAGGGGAGCGATTTGGGCTGAGTGAAGGGGAGCAGAATTTTTATGCACTGGGCTTTTTTAAGAACCTGACGAAATCCAAGGGGAGCGGCTAGCCCATCACTCCCTCCGCCACTGTCTGCAGTATTTTGTGTGATTCACAATTCTAACATTTTCGGCATTTCAGTACTAATCATCTATATAACCATATTGCTTATAGTGATACTTGCCTTGATGGATCTGGAGCAACATAATTGCCCACAGCCAGTCTCCACCCTGCTAGATCTCTTGACTCCCAATTAAGAACAAGATCTACTAGAATTCTAAGTTGTCTATGTTGTTGTTGTTGTTTTTTTTTTTAATAGGAAAATGTGAAATCTGGTTTTCTATGTTGATTCAATTGGTTGTACTGAATGACATTGAGAATTCTATGTTGTTTTATAACATATATATGAAATTTTGTTTCATGTAGGGTAATATTTTTATTAAAAAAAATTTTAAAATTCAAAAAAAAAATAATATTTTAAAAAAAAACACCTCTCTATCCCGACATTTTTAGGAAAAACTACGGGATATGGTGTTATTTGTTTAAAAAAATTAATAACCTATCCTGGTGTTTTTGCCTAAAAACGCCGGGATAGATAGATGACCTTTTCCATTTCCCTTAGCAAAGGTTCTAGAGTTTTTTCAATTAAACACTAGGATGGATATAGGCTATAGCGGCGTTTCTCAAAATGTCGAGATAGACTCTATATCTGTCCCGACGCTCGCTATAATGACATTTCTGACGACGTTTTCAAAAATGTCGCTACGTATTCTGGTGTTTATAAACGCCGGGATAGCAAAAAAAAAACGACGGGAAAGCCTATGCAGTTTGTAGTGTGGAAGCAGCAAGATTTGAACAATTGAATCTGGAAATGAGAGCACTCCGATTCCTGGATGAATACGAACTGCCAAAGTTTTCTCCGTGAAGTCCATTTCATCATCCTCAGTGTCATCTCCTTCTGATTCAATCTAAACTTCAGATGAGAAGAAGGAGCCATCCTCATGAGCGATCTTTGATGATTCTGTAACCTGACAAACAAGTGCACTTGGTAACTTTTTCTAAAATATTACAGATAATGGAACCCTTAATATTTTTTTTCAAAAATACATCATATATCATCAAAGTTCGATTTCGAAGCTAGGATTTGGGGTTGCCATTGAGAGGAAGATTTGGGGGATCGAATTTTAGGGTTCGCGTCTGAAGTAAGGTGGAGATGGAGGAGATGGATTTTGAAGCTAGGGTTTGGCGGTTGCGATTGATAGGAGGATTTGGGGGATCAGATTTAGGGTTTGGAGGTGTCGGGAATTTCAGGGTTTGGGTTTCGTTCGAAAAGAGAGTGAGAAAGGTGAGAAGAAGTTGACAGAGATGTGAGAAAGAAATGGAGAAGTTTTGAAATCTCCTATTTGCCCCTCACTATCTTGGCATCTCAAGTGAGATGGGTAGAGTTGAGTTGCACTGTCGGATCAACATGAGAGGGTTGAGATCTCTTGCACATAATAAGGGGCTCTTCTCACCATCTCATAAAAGCATTTGTAGTCGTTGGCTAAATTGCCAAATTTTGGAAAAAATAGAAAAAAGGTGCTGCAGTCGTTGGCTTTATACCAAAATTTTGAGTTTTAGGTCAACAGCGGTCTGCTATATTTGGATGAAGATATAGGAATATGGAAAAAATAGCCGACGAATATCATCTTTCATAGCTCAAATTTTTTTTAATTAACCTATCGGACATGAAATCATTTCCCGTCCCAAATTTTTTTTAAAACAAATCTGTCAGATGAGAAATCATTTTCCGTCCGATCGATTTTATTATTAAAAAAATATGGGATGGGAAATGATTCACTGTCATACAATTTAAATAAAATAAAATCGACGGATGAGAAATCATTTCCCGTCTGTTCGATTTTTTTAAAAAAAACGACGGATGGTCATTTCCCGTCCCTTCATATTTTTGAAAAGAAAATTCGAGCGGCGGTAATTAATCCTTCATCCCTACACTTTTAAAATTAATTTTTTTTTTAAGGAACGAGAGATTAAGCCTCGTTTGACGATTTAATATTCTGAAAACCCAAAATATGGGTTTGAACGACGGCAGCACAAACTCAAAATTTCTATTCCTATATGCCCAATACCAAAAATTTGGGAATCAACGACTACAGATGCTCTAATCGACACCCATATATTGTTGCGTTTCAAATTCAATCACAGAGTAAATACGCAGCGGAATTAAATTAAAATATTCGAAACACACCATGGATCCATGCAAAAACCATAAAATGTGTTAAAAGTTTTACCTCAACGATGAATCTGCTATCTCTACATTGTGTCAATCACGAGCACTGCAACGTTGCAGTGCCTCTACGATATCCACACGAACTGATCAAATCGGGCTCTCCCTCATGCCACGGTGCTAGCTGCGAGAAGGGGATATTCATCACTCACTCTCTCTCTCTCTCACTTTCTGTAACATCTAGGGTTTTCTCTTCGCCGTTATATATATATATATATATATATATATATATATATATATATATATATATATATATATATATATATATATATGCAGCAAATCTAAGTGAGTAGTGAGATGTGCGGGCCTTCTGATTTTGGTTGGCCCAATTAATTTAATTAATCGTCCAACCAATTTTAGGAGCCAAAGTCTTACTTGGAATCCGAATTAATTCATCTAATGAATTTAAATTCCAATTTCGATCTATTCTAAGTGAATGACTCTATAGGTTCTTTTAATGTTGACAGTAATACTAAAATCCTATTTTAATGTTACAAACAATGAGCGGTATCTAGCAATACATCACTGCTACTTTAGTAACGGAAATGCCAGTGATTTGACATAACCTATCTGTGATCAATGTTACCATGTAGTCTAGTCATTTTGTCTCGATATCTTAATTGACCACAAGGCATAGAGTGTGTCACTCTTGTATAGTTCAATTTTTGATTTCTTGATGTCCTAATAGACTCACTAAAATAAATGCGATCAATATCTTATATTGACTCATTTGACCACGCCCATGCACTTTGCAGTCCTACTCAATCAAAGGGCCCGTAAATATCACTCCTATTATGTAAGAGGGATAAATCCTATCTAAGTCACTCACATCCCTCCGCATGATTTGTAGTATGTCTAGTAGTCGGCTTTATAATCACCTTATTACAGACGACGTTTGACGGCATTAAAATATATAACTTCTCATATAGGGAATCATAGTGACTTCAAGTCAGAGGACCACGTACACCATGTTCACTCTGAGAACCGCTTATGACACTCACGTAAGGGTCCATACAACGTTCCCATGGTGGGTCAGTTCAGTACATTATTACTCTAATATGTACCTATGTGAAGACTTGATATCTCATATCCATGACTCGTGAGATATGGTCATCAGTCTACGCACATAATAGTCTTTATATATTATTATTGTCCTAATTCACAATAATACTTGACTAGGAACATTTAAGAGTAACGTTCTGATTTCAACCAATAAAATCTCACAATCAGGTCATGCACTTGATGTCCCATGGTACTTAACTTACTATTTTAAGGATTTTATTATGTTCATTTAATCACAATAAACAACACAATAAATAAATTATCTCATATATAAAATAAATGTCATTATACAATATGAAGTAGCAAGGTCAATATAAGGTTGACCTATAGGGTATACACCAACACACACACACACACACACACACACACACACACACACACACACACACATATATATATAGTAAGTCTATTAAGAGCTGGGAAGCTGAGATTCTTATCGAGAGCTGAGAGTCCCAACCATTCGAATGCGATCCGATGGTCAAGATTTGATCCGACTATCAACTGATATGTTGAAGGGCAAAATAGTCATTTCTCAGCTTCTTTCTTTCTCAATCGAATGCTACTCTCTCCCGTTCTCTCTTAGCTTCTTTCTTTCTCAATTGAACACTACTCTCTCCCGTTCTCTCTCTCTTTGACGAATCCAAAAAAGGCTCAGGGTTTCTGATTTTGGTCATTTCTCATCTCTCCCGTTTTCTCCCTCTCTTCGACGCATCGCCCATCTCCATTTTCTGAGCGATTCGAAGCTACGGTTTCTCATTTTGGTCATTTCTCATCTCTCCCGTTCTCTCCCTGTCTTCAACGCGTCACCCATCTCCATTTTCTGAGCGATTCGAAGCTAGGGTTTCTGATTTTGGTCCATTTTAATGGGAAATGTAGTGTATAATTTTGGTAAACATTTCTGAGCTTTCTTCTCCTCCTTTCACCCGATCGAAACCCTAACTCCACCTTTCTTCTCCTCCCTGACAAACATTTTTTTTCCCATTTTTTTTTCAATTCCCTTATTGTGTAAATTAATTGCTATGCTTTGAAATTTGTTATATGTTTTCCATTCACTTGTTCAAACTCTTTATTGTTAATTAATTTGTCAGGTAATGTTTGCATCTTAAGAATAGTGTGTGGAACAAGATGATCAGCTACAATATGTCAGGGAAGTATTGGATTCCCCAAATAGTCTGTTATATTCATGTGATTGTGAGTTTGCTTCCTCGTTGGATAACTTGGATTCTAGTTTTACAAGTGATGATGAGATGGATTATGTTTATGAAGTTGCACACTATAAATCATTTATTTAATGATTTGTAGGAGTGACTAGTGATGAATTAATCCTATCTGAGCTTTATTTTTCCTCATTGATTATAAGTGATGATGAGATGATTATTTTTCTGAAGTTGCACACTATGATTTAATGATTAATAGGAGTGAGTCTATTATGAGATGGTGAGCTGAGATTCTCAATCGTTCGATTGCGATCCGATGGTCAAGATTTGATCCGACCATCAACTGATATGTTGAAGGGCAAAATACTCATTTCTCAGCTTCTTTCTTTCTGAGATTCATATATACAGACTAACTCATATAGAGTTAGTCTATTATGAGATGGACTTATTTAGGGCTTGTAGCTATTTAGTTGAAAAATTCAGAATTAGAGATGATGTGGAACCCATAACAGAAGAGACTCCAAATATTGCATGAACTTTATTAGTTTATTTCTGTGGATTTTGTAGGTAAGTGTCTTACATGATTTAATATAATTTTTGACCTATATCTGTAATTATTGTTCTTTAATACCAAATAGCACATTAATCATTATGTCTTGACTGTTTGTAGGCAAAATGATGATGGACATAAAAGAGATGCATGATTTGAAATTTATCTTCGAAAAGTTGATAAAATGATTTTGTTTATACAACTAATACTAGGTTAGTAGGTAGTGATGAAAAGTTTATGCATTATTTTTTTTATTCATGATTTCTCCCTTTGGGAGTGTGTAGGCAGTGATAAAAAGTTGATACAAGACAAGTAAAATGATTTTGTTTTTTTGTACCCTCTTACCAAGTTAGTGTGCAAGTCTTTTCAGACTCAGGTTCAGTTTCTGTTATCGGCAATTGGTATACATATTCTTGTATATTTTGAAATTTATCATTGTTGTTGTTAAAGTGATTGACCTGGAAGAGGTGGAGATGCAAAAAAAAAATATTTGTTTGGAACTAGTAGGTATGGCTTAATAAAGCAGCCCTAGTGACAAACTCAAATTTCTTCATTTGACTCACTTATACTT
This sequence comes from Hemerocallis citrina, assembly GCA_017893485.1. Classification (NCBI taxonomy): domain Eukaryota; kingdom Viridiplantae; phylum Streptophyta; class Magnoliopsida; order Asparagales; family Asphodelaceae; genus Hemerocallis; species Hemerocallis citrina. The sequence goes on along the minus strand of JACEHZ010000667.1, from coordinate 93,786 downwards.
GATTTATTAGTAGGCAGTGATGAAAAGTTTATGCATGATTTTGTTTATTCATGATTTTTCCCTTTTGGAGTGTGTAGGCAGTGATGAAAAGTTTATACAAGACAAGTAAAATGATTTTGTTTTTTTGCACCCTCCTACCAAGTTAGTGTGCAAGTCATTTCAGCTTCATGTTCAGTTTCAGTTTTCGGCAATTGGTATACACATTTTTTTTGGTGGTGTTCAACTTCATGTTCAGTTTCTGTTGTTCTGAGCTTACACATTTTGAACTTCATGTTCAAATTCTATTGTATTGAGCTTACGCATTTTGAGCATCATGTTCAGTTTTTGGTGGTGTGATTCTGAGCCTACAGATTTTTTTGCATCTCTTGTTGTTGTTCTAAGCCTACAATTTTCTTTGCTGTTGTTGTTGTTATGAGCCTTCAATGATTTTTTTACTGAAATTTTTTGGTGAATCACTTTGTTCTTTGTTCTGATCCTTCAATATATTTACGTACTTGCTTCTTTATTTTTTGGTGAATCACTTTGTTCAGGAATTCAAGAGGAAGAACAAGAAGGATGTTAGTGGAGAACCCGAGAGCCTTAAGAAGGCTGAGGACTGCTTGCGAGAGGGCGAAGAGGACACTCTCCTCGACTGCCCATTTTTGACCCATTGAGAATGTTTCGACTGCAAGGAGGTTTAAATGTGTTTTAGTGTGTTGATCATGTATGGATTGTAATGGAAATAATGGAAGTTGAAAGTTAAAACTAGTTTGTGGTTACAATTGTGTTTGTAATTCTTTTGTTTGTGACACTGATGTTGCTGCTGCTGCTGCTGCTTTGAAAGGTTCTTTTAAGTAGCTGCCATATATGTTCACTCTTATATGAATTGGTATAATCTCCATTTGGTGGTGTTGTTCTGAGCTTACACATTTTGAACTTCATGTTCAATTTCTGTTGTTCAATTTTCTGTTGTTCTGAGCTTCATGTTCAGTTTTTGGTGGTCTTGTTCTGAGCCTACAGGGTTGATTTTGTTTGGTCTGGTGTCAGTCAGTTTTTTGCCAGGAGGTTTAAATGTGTTTTAGTGTATTGGTCATGTATGGATTGTAATGGAAATAATGGAAGTTGAAAGTTAAAACTAGTTTGTGGTTACAATTGTGTTTTTAACCCTTTTGTTTGTGACACTGATGTTGCTGCTGCTGGTGCTTTGAAACCTTCTTGCAAGTAGCTGCCAGATATGTTCACTCTACATTAGTATTCATCATATCATCACATGACACCAAAACAATAATAACAAATATATCTGAATAAATTTCGATCATCATACAAGTGTAAGGTAATGCTATGGTCTTAATGCCTGAAATCTTATACATGCAGACATCCTCAACCAAGCCCAATAACAGAACACGAGAAATTAATATCGTAAATAATGTTATTTGCTTCAATACATTGATAGTATACTTGCTTCAATAACGCACAAGTACATCAAAAACTTTACAAATTTAGCAACTGTACAACTTTTATCACCAAGTATACAAGCTTTTTGCTCCAAATGTCAACTGGTGTCGAGTAGTGAGTAGCTCCAAGAAGAACTTCAACCTGAAATCAATCTGAAATCAAAATTAAACAGAGCTCATTCAGCCTGGAAACAACAAAATATTTATTTAAAAAATATAATAGGCTCAGAACACAAAATATCATTCAGCATGTGTAAGCTCAGAACAACAGAAAGTGAACAACATAAACTGAACATGAAGTTCAAAATGTGTAAGCTCAGAACAACAGAAACTGAACATGAAGTTCAAAATGTGTAAGCTCAGAACAACAGAAACTGAACACCACCAAAAAAAAATGTGTATATCAATTGCCGAAAATAAAAACTGAACATGAAGTACTATTTACATTCTACTCTTCTCTAGAAGGAGGGCACTCAGAGGTTGCAAAGACTATAGCTAGAGTCAAAACAACATTCTACTATGAAAATATGCTGAAAGACATTAGTAAGTTTGTGAAAGAATGTGCAGTTTGTCAGCATATATACTAAGTATGATACACAACCCCTAGTAGGAGATTACTTCAACTTGTGCCAATTCCGGAGCAAATTTGAGAAGACATACCAATGGACTTTGTCACTGGTCTACCACCTGCTAGGGGTAAAACTACTATACTGGAATGCAGTCATTGACAGATTGTCTAAGTATTCTCATTTCATTTATCTCCCTACAAACTACAATGCAACCAAACTAGCAAAACTATTTGCTTCTTTGTGAAATTGGATGGGTTTCCCAAATGTATTATATATGATAGAGACTTTTTATTTGTACTTAAGTCCATTTTGGAAGGAAATCTTCCAATTGCAAGGTATTAGACTATGTATGTCAAGTGCATAACACCCACAAATGAATGGACAAACAGAAGGAAAAATTCCAACAGACTACATTCTAGAGCTACAAGGCCAATATCATGTAGTTAGAAACTATTATAACCATTCACTTCTCATCTAATAGTTAACTAACTAATATCATGTAGTTAGAAACTATTATAACCCTTTCACTTCATATCATGTATTCATTTCTCAGCTTCTTTCTTTCTCAGATTCAGCTACTCTCTCCCGTTCTCTCTCTCTCTCTCTCTCTTTGACGAATCCAAAAATTGATGTTACTGCAAAACTCCATTTCCTGATAGGATTGAATAGGGGAAAATATAACATGAAAGCAAAATTCCTCCTGATGTAAAGAGCCAAATTGCTACTACTGCATAATTGCTGCAACTGAAAAATTCCATTCCACTGTATGACATGTTCAAAATCTATCTCATCAGTCATCATTCTCTGAATTTAGCAAAATTCAATGAAGTGACAATCGTAAAGCTCCGATAGGATTATTTCATCACTAGTTACTCCTATTAATCATTAAATCTTAGAGTGCAACTTCAGAAACATAATCCATCTCATCATCACTTATAACCAATGAGGAAAAATAAAGCTCAGATAGGATTAATTCATCACTAGTCACTCCTACAAATCATTAAATAAATGATTCATAGTGTGCAACTTCAGAAACATAATCCATCTCATCATCACTTGTAAAACTAGAATCCAAGTTATCCAACGAGGAAGCAAACTCACAATCACATGAATATAACAGACTAGTAGACTACTATAGCATAATAAAGTCATGGTTAACAGTAAACCAAACGTAAAATAGAATGATACCGATTTGTTTCAGATCGTGAACCACCACCAATCGAACTATCAAATAAGTCCAATCAACAATCAAACCTTAAAAAAATTGGCAGTAACCATAGATGCAACTCATGAACCCTATGCAGAAGCTGCCCTCAGTTACCAACGGCAAATGGGTTTTCAGATAATATGGTGTGTCATCACTGCCTACACCAACACAAAAAAACTATAGAAAGACCAAACCCCAAAATGGATAAATGGGAATCAAATACTTCCCTGATATGTTGTAGCTGATCATCTTGTTCCACACACTATTCTTGAGATGCAAACATTACCTGACAAATTAATTAACAATAGAGAGTTTGAACAAGTAAATGGAAGACATATAACAATTTTCAAAGCATAGCAATTAATTTACAAAATAAGGGAATTGAAAAAAAATGGAAAAAAAAAATATTTACATAATTATACCAGAATGAAGATGTCGGGGAGGAGAAGAAAGGTTCAGTTAGGGTTCTGAACGGGTGGGTTTCGATGGGTTTTTAGGGAAATGGAGGATTTCAAAACCAGGAGAAGAGGCGTCGACCATTTTGAAGAGGTTTGATCAAATAGAAGATTCGATAACAGCCAAAACCCTCAAAACCCCAACACTCCATTTTCCATTAAAATGGACCAAAATCAGAAACCCTAGCTTCAAATCGCTCAGGAAATGGAGATGGGCGACCGTCGAAGAGAGGGAGAGAACGGGAGAGATGAGAAATGACCAAAATCAGAAATCCTAGCTTCGAATCGCTCAGGAAATGGAGATGGGCGACATGTCGAAGAGAGGGAGAGAACGGGAGAGATGAGAAAAGACCAAAATCAGAAACCCTGTGCTTTTTTGGATTCGTCAAAGAAAGAGAGAACGGGAGAGAGTAGCATTCGATTGAGAAAGAAAGAAGCTGAGAAATGACTATTTTGCCCTTCAACATATCAGTTGATAGTCGGATCAAATCTTGACCATCGGATCGCAATCGAACGGTTGGGACTCTCAGCTCTCGATAAGAATCTCAGCTTCCCAGCTCTTAATAGACTTACTATATATATATATATATATATATATATATATATATATATATACTACTATTAATGGGAGAGTTTGTCACTTTGTCACTGTTGCTGCTAATTTTGGTGTGGGAGCAAGCAGATGAATTTGTGGATTCTTGGAGAAATCGATAAAGCAAACCTGTTGACCTTCACCAATGTGTTGACTTGGTCTCTTGCCGCTACTGCGAACCTGCCAAAAGTGCGAGACACCGGGATGGATCCTGGTGACGCACCCTCCGACGCTCTTGTCGGTAATCTGAATGATTAAGCAAGAACTTAAAACTGGAAAAGTATTGATTACCTCCTAATGGTGGTGGATGGGGGGTATTAATAGCCGCCGTTGGGATTGGATTAGGAATGTAATCCCGGTGATCAGATTAGGAATGCAATCCCTAATCCCTAGTGAAAGGATAGATGTGAATCAGGGCCATTGATTAGTATTAATCAGAAACCCTAATTCTATCCTGCTAGACCGGGTTCATTTCGGGTTGGAACCCATACCCAGTTGAGGTGGATCCATTCGTGGGTTATTGGGTCTTGAAGAAAGACCCAGTTCCCATTTCAGACCCGTTTGTAGGTGAAATTACCGTTTTACCCCTGAGCTTTAAGATTCGTGTCCGATTTGAACGGTCCCAATTTAATCCTATTTTTAGCCATATCACGAGCCCCCCACTTCTGGAGACTGAGTTTTGCAGTCTTCAAGGAGTAGTTTGTTGTTCTAATGGAGTACGAGATTTTATCGGTGTTCTTAAGGGAGTTCGGATCTTGCTCGGGGTGCAACGGTGTTATTCTGGACTTGTAAAATTCCCAAAAATATCCTCAGAATTTTCTGGATTTTTGGTGATTTTTCCAGATTAATCTGAGTTTTTTTTCATTTTTTTGAATTTTTTATTCATTTTCCGAATTAAATAATTAATTATCGAAAATATTAATTAATTATTCTAATTAAATAATTATATTTTTCAGAATTTTAAAATAATTTTTCTGAATTAATAATTATTTTTAGAATTTTTAATTAATTTTTTTCGATTTTCAAATATTTTTTCGGATTTTTTAAATAATTAAAACAAACAAATAAATAAATGAATTAATTAAATATTTACCTGGACACGTGGCGCATTTCTGGACGTCGATCGTGATCAGATGGCATGCATCGCAAAGCAGATAATGCTCTGGACACGTGGCGCGTTTCTGAGCGTCGATCATGATCAGATGTGCGCGCATCGCAAAGCAGATCACGTTCTGGACATGTGGCGCGTTTCTATGCGTCGATCGTGTCGTGGCGCGATTTTTGAGAAGATCGGATGGATTGTATGGGTCGGCAGGTTTTTTCTCCAATTTCAAGGTCGGTACCTCGTCCACTCGGCTCGACACCTTGGCTATTGTCGAAGTGTTGGAGTTGTCGCCACGTGGCATATATATCTTTTTTTTTTCTCTGCTTCCTTCTCCTCCGTCTTTCTCTTATTCTTTCCCGCTCCATTCCTTTCTTCTTCTGCTCTGTTTCTTTTTCACCGCCTCGCCCCCTTCGACTTTGGCCATACCTCAACAGCGAGGGAAGCTCGCGTCGGAGAGGAGCTCATCGAAGGGGGGAGTTGAAGCTCGGCAAGGGGATGGCTCGAGCTTAGCATCGGCGATGAGGTTGGATGGCAAGCTCGGCAGTTGGCGCTTCGCGAAGTGGAGGTCGACGAGGGGAGGTTGAAGTTGTGACGGAGCTCTTCGTTTGAGCCCGCAACCGAGGTGGGCTCGGAGCTCTGGCGAAGCATCGACGAGGAGGCTCGAGTTTCGATGACGGAGAAAATGGGTTCTTCGTGAAGGTTGTGAGCTCGACAGTGGGTTCGGCTCGTCATTTGGCTCGGAGCTCAGCCATGGAGGTGGTCGAAGCTTCGACGAAGGAGCTCGACGAGTGAAGGAGGGAGAGCTCGGCACAGTGGAGCTTCGACGTTAGTGTTGCCTGAGCTCGGCAAGCCGAGCTTCGGTGAGGAAGAGCTCGTCAGTGGAGGTGGTGAGGAATGGAGGCGAGCTCAGAGCTTGAAGATGACGAGTTTGGGTTTGATGGAGATGGAGGTGTGAGCTCGACGTCGGAGGCAGTTGGTGATGGATTCGAGCTCGGGATGGGGAGCTCGACGCAGTGGTGAACGTTTCGAGCTCGTCGATGTGTTGGGTTTTGGAGCTCGACGATGGAGCTAGATGACAGAGGGAGCTCGACGATGGAGCTAGACGACAGAGGGAGCTTGTCGGAAGTGGAGCTTGGCATGGCGATGGGTTCGAAGCTTGGACGACGGAGCTCGACGACGGAGGGAGCTCGGGAAGGTGATGGGGTCGAGCTCGGTGACGGAGCTTGATGCCATGGCGAGGCTGGGCGAAGAAGTAGGAGCTCGGCATGGTAGAAGAGCTCGTCGGAGTTTGGCGACGAAGGGGGTGAGTTCGGCGTAGAGCTTGAAGATGACGAGCTGGTTTTTTTTTGGTTTTGGCGGGAAGGTGCTGAAGAGGAGAAAAAGGGTATGGGTGTTCGGGTTTGGATCCCTTAACGGGTCCGAACCCGACCCTTGTGCTCCTATATTTTTTTGCGAATCCGAGCACAAATTGCGAGGCAAATTTTTGCCACTTTGTACTTCGGTAGATCGGTAGCTCGGATTTCAGATCCGAGCTACGTGGCTCTATCTGGATGGTTGACCACGATCGTGGCGCGAATCACGAGACAAGAGGCTTAAATTTCGAGAAAATGTTATCTTGTCATTTTGTGAAGATTTGGCACGATCTGAGCCGTTCATCATGTTCTAGCACATTTTTTGAGACAATCTAACGGTGAAACTGGCTCGGCAGCATTTTTTTCCATATGTGGAGGTCAGTACCTCATCCACTCGGCTCGATGACTCGGTAGTTCGGCGTAGTGGAGCTCGGCCCTGGCGGAGCTCATCGAGGGGAGCTCGACGACGGAGGAGAGGTCGGATATAAACGAGGAATGGGGTCGGCATATTTGGAGAGGTGAAGAGCTCCGAAGCCTGGTGATGTGCTCTCTGTTTTTGGAGATTTTTGAAGAGGAGATCTACTCCTAGGGGTGGAGAAGATGCGCTAGGAAGATCCTCGTACGAGCCATGGGAAGACCCATTCTTTTAAGAGAGTGCAAGGAGCAACTCTATGGGAGAGTTTTGAGCTCCGAACTCGCTTAGAAGAGGCCCACTTTGGAGATGAGCATAGTGAAGAGCTCGGCTCTAGGAGAGAGCCATCTGGAAGACGAGTTTAAGGAGCAACTTTAGGAGAGAGTTTTAGCTTCGAACTCACTGAGAAGAGGTCCGCTTTGGAGACGAGCGGAGTGAAGAGCTCGACTCTAGGAGAGAGCCATCTGGAAGACGAGTTTGAGGAGCAACTCTAGGGAAGAGTTGTGAGCTCCAGACTCGTTGAGAAGAGGTCCGCATTAGAAGGAGTGGAGTGAAGAGCTCTGCTCTGGGAGAGAGCCATTTGTGAGACGAGTGCGAGGAGGAACTCTAGGAGAGAGCTTCAGCTCCGAACTCATTGAGAAGAGGTCCGCATTAGGAGCAGAGTGAAGTGCTCTGCTTTGGGAGAGAGCCATCTAGAAGACGAGTTTGAGGAGCAACTCTAGGGGAGAGTTTTGAGTTCCGAACTCGCTTAGAAGAGGCCCGCTTTGGAGGCGAGCGGAGTGAAGAGCTCGGTTTTGGGAGAGAGCCATTTGTAAGACGAGTGTGAGGAGGAACTCTAGGAGAGAGTTGTGCTCCGAACTTGTCAAGAAGAGGTCCGCTTTGGAGGCGAGCGGAGTGAAGAGCTCGGCTCTGGGAGAGAGCCATTTGGAAGACGAGTTTGAGGAGCAACTCAAGGGGAGAGCTGTGCTCCGAACTCGTTGAGAAGAGGTCCACTTTGGAGGCGAGCGGAGTGAAGAGTTTGGCTCTAGGAGAGAGCCATTTGGAAGACGAGTGTGAGGAGCAACTCTAGGAGAGAGTTGTGCTCCGAACTCGTTGAGAAGAGGTCCGCTTTGGAGGCGAGCGGAGTGAAGAGCTCTTCTCTGGGAGAGAGCTATCTGGAAGACGAGTTTGAGGAGCAACTCTAGGGGAGAGTTGTGAGCTCCGAACTTGTTGAGAAGGGATCTGCATTAGAAGGAGCGGAGTGAAGAGCTCTGCTCTAGGAGAGAGCCATTTGTGAGACAAGTGTGAGAAGGAACTCTAGGGGAGAGCTTCAGCTCCGAACTCGTTAAGAAGAGGTCCACATTAGAAAGAGCAGAGTGAAGAGCTCTGCTCTGGGAGAGAGTCATCTGGAAGATGAGTTTGAGGAGCAACTCTAGGGGAGAGTTTTGAGTTCCGAACTCGCTTAGAAGAGGCCCGCTTTGGAGGCGAGCGGAGTGAAGAGCTCGGTTCTGGGAGAGAGCTATTTGTGAGACGAGTGTGAGGAGGAACTCTAGGAGAGTCGTAGATGTGACTCGAAGAGCAATAATTTTCAATGAAAAATGTAAAGTTTTATTGAGATAAACTAAGTGGCCGCTTCAATAGGATGAGCCATTATTACATGCTATTGGCCGAGTTACAAGCATCGGCCTTACTGAAAATCAAGATCCTACTTCTACAATAAGGTGAAGACCTCTTGGGAGGAGCTGAGTCTTGAAGCTCGGCGAGCCTTTCTGTTCGTTTGTTGGCTCCTCAGGGGGGAAGCTCGGCCCCCTCTTTTTGGACGAACTTGGTCAGGTGCCCCCGCTGTATGAGTTCTTCGATCTCCTCCTTGAGAGCTCGACAATCATCCGTGTCGTGGCCGTGGTCCCTGTGAAAGCGGCACCACTTATCTTTGTTCCTCTTCTAACCAGGGGTATTCATTCTAGGGGGAGCGCGGAGTAGTCCTTCCTTGTCCACCTCCATGAGAACTTCTGATATATTAGCAATAAGGGGGGTGAACTTCTCAAAACATGGAGTCAAGGGCACTGGCCATTACTATCCTTCTGGGATTTTTGGGACCCCTCTTCACTTGTGTTCTTCTGTTTGTTCCCGGAAGATGTCTCCTCAAGGGCAAGGGGGTTGAGAGCCTCTTCCGCCCGTATGTACTTCTCCATCCTAAGTAGGAGCTCTGAGAAGTCCCGAGGAAGCTTCTTAGCAAGGGATGCCCTGAGGTTGGCATTAATGACGTTGCGCTCGAATGCGGCAGAGGCTACTGACTGGTTGAAGGAGGGAATGGACCGGGCTTCGGCGGTGAAGCGTCGAACGTAATCCCTTAGGCGTTCACCCTTTTCTTAGTTGAGGGTCACCAGAGATACACTTATTTTCTCAGCTCGGCGGCTACTCACGAAATGAGTAAGAGCCCTTCGAACTGATCGAATGAGAAGATGGAGGCCGGGGCGAGTCGAGAGTACCATTCTCGCGCAGAACCCTTCAGCGTGGCAGGGAAGATCTTGCAGAGGAGGGCGTCTGAAGCATGGTGGATCATCATGAGAGTTTTGAAACTCTCTATGTGATCTGCGGGATCCGACTCTCTGGTATACGTCTCGAAGTGAGGCGGCTTGAAGTTCTCTGGGATGGGGGCCTCCATGATGGTGCGGGAGAATGGAGGTCTGCTCGGGCAGAGGTTTATCGCCCGTTGCTCTTCTTCCCTGTCAATTCGGCCGAGGCGCCTCTCCATCTCGTGGAGACAGCGGTAGACCGAGTCTTCTCTTTGATCATATCTTGCCGAGCCCCGGGACTCATCTTCATACGAGGATGGACTGGGGCTGCGGTGATGGTAGCTTGGAGAAGGACGAGGACTGAGAGTGTGAAGGCGGTGGCTCCTAGCTGGCTCATGTGTAGGTGGTCTCTGGTCGTTCTTTGGGGCGATATTGAGGGCCCTTAAGACTGTCACTTGGAAGTCTTGAAGATCTGCCCTTGTGACTGGTACCTCTCCAGCTTGGCGGTCCCTATGTGTGGCTTGGCTTACTAGAGAATGAGTTCTCCGCCGATGATGCTGAGGGGACTCTCTTTGCCTCCTCGGGGGAGGGGATCTTCTAGTCCTCGGTCGGCGGGGGGTTCGGATTCTTGAAGCCCCTGAGTTCTCGGGTTGATGGACTCGACCAAGGGCTCGCCATCCATTCAGGCGAGTTCTAAGGTCGGCCTCCTTTTGGCGGTCGGCAATTACTTGATGAAGATCCCACTTGGGAGGGCTTTGAGAAGCCAGGGATTCAACTGAAGGATTGGAACCCGTGAATTGGTCATGAGGAGGATGTTGCTTCAGACGACTCTGACGGGAGCCCCCCTGGGTAGCCCCCCGAGACCCTTGAGGGGCCTGTTGAGTAGGAGCAACTTGAACCGGAGGAGGGAGAGGAGGAAGAGAAGTGGTCCTTCGGTTGGAGACCGCTGCCTTCCCCTTCTATTTTGGATGCATGGCTTGAAACTAGTATCGTTGATGAAGTGAGGTCAGGTTGCTTTTTCGGTTCCCACAGACGGTGCCAATCTGTTGCTGCTAATTTTGGTGTGGGAGCAAACAGATGAATTTGTGGATTCTTGGAGAAAACGATAAAGCAAACCTGTTGACCTGTTGACCTTCACCAATGTATTGACTTGGTCTCTTGCCGCTGCTGCGAACCTGCCAAAAGTGCGAGACACCGGGATGGATCCCGGCGATGCACCCTCCGACGCTCTTGTCAGTAATCTGAATGATTAAGCAAGAACTTAAAACTGGAAAAGTATTGATTACCTCCTAATGGTGGTGGATGGGGGGTATTTATAGCCGTCGTTGGGATCGGATTAGGAATGTAATCCCTGTGATCAGATTAGGAATGCAATCCCTAATCCCCAGTGAAAGGATAGATGTGAATCAGGGCCGTTGATTAGTATTAATCAGAAACCCTAATTCTATCTTGCTAGACCGGGTTCATTTCGGGTTGGGACCCGTACCCAGTTGAGGTGGATCCGTTCGTGGGTTATTGGGTCTTGAAGAAAGACACAGTTCCCATTTCAGACCCGTTTGTAGGTGAAATTACTGTTTTATCCCTGAGCTTTAAGATTCGTGTCCGATTTGAACGACCCCGATTTAATCCCATTTTTAGCCATATCAGTCACTTTGAGTTTGTAACCATACAAACAATTTTTTAATACTTTTTTGTCACAAATGAAACACATATGTTGCACGTGCAACTCTAACTCTATTTATTAACACATGTATCATAAGCGTGTAAATCAAAGTTTTTTCCTTCACCAAACAAATAATTTTTATATTTTTTTTGTCACAAAGCAAATACGTACATTGCACGTGCAACTCCAAATATATTTCGTAATACATCACCGTACGTACAATTCAAGGTTTCTCCTTCAAAAATTTTTAAAAATTGCATGCAGTGCCCGTTCAACTCCAACTTTTTTAAAGTTTAAGACATTCATCACAAGTGTTGAATACTACCGACTTACATGTATCGCACGTTCAACTCCAATTTTTTTATCAAAACTTGCATCGCACGTGAAAATTACTAGTATATATATATAGAAAGTCTATTAGGAGATGGTGAGAAGAGATCATTACAGTAAGCAAGATTGCACTCCGATGGTGCAGGTATCCCCCGCCCAAATCAGAAGGTGAAATAAGTGAGAGAGGACAGTTTGGTCATTTCTCACTTCTTTCTCATATTTTCTTCATTGCTTTCTTCTCTTAGAGCATCCACAGTCGTGTTTCTCATATGTTAAAAAATGGTAGCTACAGTAGTAGCAAATAGCGATGTTTGCTGCAGTGGTCGTTTGCTATATGTTTCTCATTTTTTAGAAAATATTGCGCGGGACGGTAGAACATTTCCCGTCTCATTTGAAATAAGCGAGCGACGATATATGTTATATCGTCTCATCATTTAAAAATAAATTAAAAAAAGTTAATTACTTATTAACTATTAAACTATATTAATTAAATAAATTAAATAATATAATAATAACTAAACCTAATTAAAAACTAACTAAACCTATTTAACTACACCTAACCTACCCACTAAACCTATTAAACTATATTAACTACAAAATGGGTCAGCCGGTATAACATATACCGGCCGGTATATGTTATACCGTCCCACTTTTTTTTTTTAAGACAAAATCTGAGCGTTGGATTGGAAAAAAATTATAAAAAAAAAAGGGACGGTATAACATATACCGGACGGTATATGCTATACCGTCCGACTCACTTTTAAAAAAAAATAAAATAAATGGGACGATATAACATATACCGGACGGTATATGTTGTACCGTCTTTCAAAATTTGAGAATCGCTATTCTGTTTCTCATATATGAGAAACGAATATAGCATATTTGCTAAAAAATGGCAAAATAGAAAACCACTGCAGCGATCTATTTGATATAAAATGGCAATTTGCCAAATATAAGAAACCACTGTGGATGCTCTTATCATCTCCACTTCACAAAATCGCCACCAAAACAGATCTTTCCGACTTCAACTCAACCCTAGCTCCACCTTCCTCATCTTCACCTTCTCTCCCCCGATGCCCAAATCCACCCCGACACTTCTCCCCGCTGCTCGACGCCCTCGAACTCCTCTAAATCGAACAACCCTAGCTACGTCTTCCTCTCCGACGCTCCTCCCCTGCAACCCCTGGCAATGGGAAGGTAGGGTTTGGGGTGTCGGGATTTGAGGTAGGGTTTGTGGGTGAAGTTTACGAGAGGTGAAATTTCAACACCGTACCCTACACTTTTCTTCTTGTAGTCATTTTCGTGCTTGATAATTATAGAATAGGAATTTAACTTCATGAGAAGTGTTTTTTGTTTAGCATGCATGGTTTATACTTATAAACTTTGTATTATATTAGATGTTTGTTCTTCTTCTTCTTCTTCTTTTTCTTCTTCTTAAGCTTGTACTTTGAGATTCTATCTGTTGAATAGACTCTCAAGTCGACTTGATATTAAAGGTCTCGGATAAATGAGACCTTTCTCTTAGTCATATTATAGTAAAGTACATTTGGCCTTGTTCCAAGCATCAAAATGTCCAGGTTCTAGGAAAATGATTGATGAGGGCTGCTATTTTCTCATACTTTTTTAGCAAACTGTGTGCAATATCCTGGAAGGGTCAGAGTCTATTCATATTTACCATTTTGAAAATAGTGTTCAAAATGGGAAATTTCAATCTTGGCAGCAATTGAGCATTATAGAATTCTGAAAATTTTCAAAATTGAGTACTATGTCCTCGAATAACATTTATTAAGAGTTTGGGTAGATATAGAGTAAAGAAACACGAGTGAGGGTATTTTACTCATTTTATGTTGAACTTTTTAAAAATGAATATAGGGTGGTGTTTACCACATAGATGATTTAAATTGAAGGATACCATAAACAAATAAAGAACTTAGAAGAGTATTGATAATAAAGTTAAAAACGATCAACTTACTTACATAGATATATTTGTCGAGAAACAAGAACAATATATAGTACATGATATTTGGGAAGCATCACAATCATTTCGTTAAACCTTATTCAGAACATAGCAGAAGAAATGACAATCAACCACCCGTACACTTTATTTATTTTAAATTAAAGCTCTTAGAGCACCTGTAGTCTGTCAAAATATCCATATATGGATAAATAGAAATAGAATTTTCAATTTTGCTGCACTCGTGCAAAACTATTTTATAGCAATTTATAATAAAATATTAAGCGACGGCACATGAAGTGCCGTCGGAGTGGAACGGAGCTGTCGAAGAAGAAAAAAAAAAAAAAAAATTTCAAAGCACTGGGACGGACGGCACATGAAGTGCCGTCCAAGCCCATGTGCCATTTTTTGTCATCTTCCATTTGTAGTAAATTACAAAAAACAATTCATTAATTACAAAAAAATTTCAAAAAATTACAAAAACATTTCAGAAGTTGCAAAAAAATTAAAAAATTGAAAAAATATTTTCAAAATTTGCAAAAAAAAATTAAAAAATACAAAAACCTCCGGACGGCACTTCAAGTGCCGTCCGAGGATTTCGGGATGGCCAGCTCATTTTTTCAAACGGACGGTCCGACGAATAAAAAATTATTTTTTTTCGTGGGACGGCACTTCGAATGCCGTCCCTCACTTATCGATAAAAGCTATATCAATTCTCATTTATAGCAATCGACTGTAGCGATTTATCCATTTTATCGATATTTGGCAAATGACTACAGATGCTCTTAGCCTCTCATATTATTTTTTTTTCTAGATGGCGAGCTTGTTATTTCAGTGTTTATGGTGAGTTGTTATTTCAATAACGGCAAGCTTATTAATTCAGAGTTGGTCTAGGCAGTGATGACAAGCTTTATTAATCTGGTATGTATTAAAATATTGAGAAGAAAACTGGGGTAAACCCTCCCCAACTTCTTCCTTCTCGCTACCTTCTTCCCATGGACATTCTAGAGCTCGAGATGAGAGGGTGTGGGCCTTCAAAGATGGTCCATTCCTCTCACCCCCCTGAACCTCCTGCTGCTCCATCTCCCATCGATGCTGATGTGTCACCACCTCAATAAGCCCTACCATACTTCCCAGACCCACATCGGTTACTAGTAATGGAAGACAAGAGCACCGACGTCAGCCGTCCCCTAATCGAAGATCGTTTGAACTTAGAAATTATCGACAGCCATAGAGTAGGCATACAAGAGACCATCATCATAAGGTTCACATGACTTCCGTCAGCATCATCATCGTTCAACAATATCACCGCTTAAAGGACAGGCACCTCGAGGGGGTCCTTCTACAAGTGGGGTATGGCGTAAAAGAACCCCCCGATGAGAACATCGGCAGTCACCCACATTATCTGTTAGAGATTATGAGAGTAATCATAAGAAAAATTAGGGTTAGGGTTAATATCCCTACTACTTGAGATATTATACCCTGTTTATCATGAATTTGGAATATCACAAAGGAACTACCTCTAGAACAGTATATTTAGGATGAAACTGGGTTCAGAGTACTGGGCCTGAAGCCCTAATCAACCCAGTCCAACAATTAACAGATAACACGTGAAAGCATGTATTGCCCCATAGAACATTATACACAATATTATTATATTATATTGAGAATATATCTATATATCCAACAATCTCCTCCTATATTCTCAATATATTAGGCAAAGCCCTGTTATATCATTGGATCACAAAGAATATAGTTCATAGACTAAATCAATTATAACTCGAATAGTTCAAATGAGACTAAACCAAAATAATCAAATAGTTCAAAGACCATATCAGAACAGAATAGTTCACAATGACTAAACCAACTGGAGAAATCCGTCATAGTTTTAAAATCAACCAAAGAAAATAAACTTCAAGAACAAAATAGGAGTTTTTAACTCATGAACATAAGAGTCTTAAATTCAATAGAAGTTTTACCAAGCAAGTGACAAATTTATTCTCGAGAGATATAAATCGAAACACTATCCTTGCAAACTGTTTTATTTTTACTCCTCCATTTTGAGCAAATCATTATTTGAAATCTATAATGACATATTCAACTCCTCCAACTTTTCTAGCTTATTGAAAACAAGAATATCAAAAGACACATCTATGTGAATTTTAACGAATTTCATAAAGTATCTAGTTCTACAAAAGAATTTAGTACAATACATAATTAGCTTAGCAAAATTGTAACGCAAGCATCACAATCAAGTTTCTTTAACAAAATAATGAATAAGAACTATTCTAGTTTCTGCACAAGAACTATACCATGTTTCGTAATGACAGAATAGTCAAATCCATTATGGTTAATTTTGAATCATCAAAATTGGAATGAAACATGAATCCATAAGAGAGATATATCATAAAAATTGGAATGATATAAAGACATTCTAACATCGAAAACACATCAACAAGTTTTCACACTTTCTTTTGAAATAATAAGATGATTCTAAGTAAATTATGAAAATATATAACATCATCAGAATTGGAATGAAATTATATATTCACAAAATTTACATAAAACTTTTAAATTATCTAAAGCATACTAACTGCCTAAAATTGATACTTAAGTTTGAACTTCTCTATGGCTCAAATTAGATTCTAATTTTGAAAACAGTTTGAATGTTAAAACTTTCGGCTCAATGGCTTTTAACTCCATTTCCCCCACAATTTTAATAATTAGATCACATTCAAGTCTCTTAGCAAGAACATTAGCCATATTTTATTGCAATTGCACTTTATTTATGAGAAAGTTCAACTAGGATTTTTCATTCTTAAGATACTCCTCTGACTATTATAGAGTGAGTTATGAGCTACATATAGTGCATTGTAGCTTGATAGTTGACAAATAGAATTTGGGAGTTACTTAAACTTCTTAATGGATGACTAGAAACAAGTTGTTCAATCCACTCAGCCTCTTTCTTTGTAGAGGATAACTCATAGATGTCTGATTTCATGGATGATAGCACATTGTCTGTTTGCCTTTTAATTTTCATAACCTTTCTGTCCCCCTAGTGTAAACACATATCCACTAGTTATCGACTTTCACTAAATTTTGAGCATTATAATACATCAGATCATCCATTCATTCCTGAAGGATGACTAGAGTAGCACAAAACAAATTCTTAAGTACCTCTCAAGTACATCATTGGCCTTTTAAGGCACTCCAATGTGTATTATATGGCTACTATTGAATCTGCAGATCATACCTACCTCAAAGGCTATGTCTGTTAGTGCAGATCTTTATATATATGAGACTTTCATAGGTTTAAAATGATCTAATTATCTCATAGTTTCACCATCATTAGATGTCACGCTTTATAGAATGATTTAACTATCTTATAGTTGCACCATCGTTAGGTGTCAACTTTTATCATAATCATAAGATATTTCGAAACACATTTTCAATCACTATATCCCCACTTTTGGAACATATTACTGATTTGATGAGTTTGACTAAGGGTTATCCCTTGCCAACCGAAACTCAACCTTATACCTAATATGGTGTCCACAACACCTACGTGTTTCATGCTGAATTCTTTGGATATCACAATTTTAACTTCATTATAATAGAGATGTCACTTCCAAGCAACAAGCATGTCAATAATATACAACTAAATGCAGGCAATTATATTTGACTCACCACAGAATTAAAGATATTTATCTGAATTACTTGATTCAAATCTAATCTCTTTAAAATTTTGTCAAATTATTTGTGCCTCAGTTTTTACACTTTTTTTTAATATAAAAAGAAAAATTTATAATGATTTTACAAATTTGTAAATCCTGTTCACTAAACATATTAGTACAAACTTTTCAGTACAAAACTATTTAGTACAATACTGTTTAAATATCTTTCATGAATAACAAAATTTTCAATATACGTAAGAGCAAGAATAATACTTATTGTAGCAATATGACAAACATGTGAGTAGACTTCAAACAAATCTTTCCCACTTATCTCAGTCAATCCTTTAGCTGATAAAAATGCATTAAAATTGCTATGGAACAATTAAAATTAAGTTTCTTCTATAAACCCCACGTACTATAGTTTTAGCCCTTTCGGCAAATCTACTAATTCAAAGTATTATTGTATAACAACAAATTCATTTCGTTATTTATTTGATATGGCTAAAAATAGAACTAAATTGGGACCGTTCAAATCGGACACAAATCTTGAAGCTCCTAGGGGTAAAACAGTAATTTTCATCACAATGGGTCCGAAATGGGAACTGGACCTTTTCCAAGCCCAATAACCCAAAAACGGATCTGTCCTACTGGGTAAGAGTGAAAGCCCATTTCAAACCAGTTCAGGATATTTAAAGAGTAATTCAAATTCATGGTTATCTCTAAGAAACGGTTTAAACCAAATATGTTATCATGAAACGATTTAAACTCAGTTCTTTGTTCAAAAACACCGAGACATAGAGATAAATGATTATCTCTAAACTGTCTCTAAAGGCGACTATAAATACCCCTCTCCCCCCACCATAAGAAAGGTAATCAATATTTTTTCCACAAAATGCTCTTTCATAATCTTCCTATTACTGACTTGAGTGTCAGAGGGTTCGTCGCAAGGATCCATCCCGATGTTTCAAACTTTTTGCAGGTTAACGACAGCGGCAAGAAACGGTCAAATGCCGGCCAGAAGTCAACAGGTTTGCCTTTATTGTTTCCAAAACAACCTATAAATCATCTGTTTGCTCCCACACCAAAATAAGCAGCAACAGATAGGCCCCGTACGTAGGAACAGAAAAAGTAATCCAATCACATACCGTCGGTGAAGGTAGTTCCTAAGCCATGCCTCTGAAAGGAAAAGGGAAAGCAACGGCATCCAGCCGATGTGCCACTCCTCTTCCTCCACAACTCTATATCTTACTCTTCAACTCGACCAACAAGTTCAGCAACCGCAGCCTGGACAACATCCCCACCATAACCACATCTCAGTCCACAATTCTTCAACTTACTCTATGGCTTCTCAAAGCCCTCCCGGGCAGGATCTCTGCCAAGTAATTGTTAACTGACAGTAGGGGGTTGACCTCTGAACTCGCTTGAATGAAAGGCTAGCCCTTGAGAAGTTCCTCAACCCGAGCACCAAAGGGTCCATCATGGAAGCTCTGGTCCACGAAACCTTTAGGCTGCCCCGCTTTGAATCCTACAATAGGGAGTCAGATCCGGCCGATCATATCAAGAGTTTTTAAACTCTTATGATAATTCATCAAGCCTCGGATGCATTCCTCAGTAAGGCATTCCCAGCAACATTGAGGGGACCAACGCATGAGTGGTACTCCCATCTATCCCCCGCTCCATCTTCTCATTCGAACAGTTTAAGGAGATCTTCCTCACCCACTTTATTAGCAACCGACGAGCCGAGAAAACAAGTGCATCTTTTCTAGCTCTCAGCCAAAGATAGGGTGAACACCTAAGAGATCATGTTCGGCACTTTACTGCCGAAGCCCGATCTATTGCCTCCCTCAACCAATTAGTAGTCGTTGCATCATTCATGCACAACGTCACTAACGCCGAACTCAAGGCGTCCCTTGCCAAGAAGCCTCCTCGGGACTTCTCTGAACTCCTGCTTAGGAGTGAGAAGTACATCCGAGCGGAAGAGGCTCTCCCCCCTCCCCTAATCGAGAGGAACCATTTTTCGGGAACAAACAGAAGAATACAAGTGAAGAAGGATCCCAGAAATTCCAGAAAGATGACAATGGCCAGTGCCACCCAGCTCCTCGTTTTGAGAAGTTCACCCCCTCAATGCTAGTATATCAGTTGTTCTTATGGAGGTGGATAAGGAAGGGCTACTCCGTGCTCACCTAGAATGAATACTCCAGCAAAGAAAAAGAACAAAGATAAGTGGTGTCGCTTTCATAGGGACCACGGTCACGACACGGATGATTGTCGGGCTCTAAAGGAGGAAATCGAAGAACTCATACAGTGGAGACACATGGCCAAGTTCGTTAAAAAGGACGGGGCCGATTTTCTACCTCGAGGAGCGAACAAGCGAACCGAAAGGTCCGTCGAGTTGCAAGACTCCGAACCTGGGGCCATCCTCCACCTTATCCATGGAGGTCCAATGGGGGGAGAATCAAACTCCTCCCGAAAGGCCTTCATCCGAGAGGTGAGTTCGGTCCAGAACTTTCCCCCGGCCAAGAACCCTGGGGTCTCTATGACATTCTCAGACAAAGACCTGGAAGGTGTCCGAATGCCCCAGTGTGATGCATTCGTAATTAGTCTCCACATAGCCAACCACGAGGTCCACCGAATCTCGATCGACAATGACAGTTCCGTCAATATCCTCTTCCTGGCAGCCTTCCAAGGCCTCAAACTTTCTCGAGATCGTCTCAAGCCTGCTGGATACACACTCCACGAGTTCTCTGAAGTTCCGGTCCCAATCGAAGGAATAGTCACTCTTGATGTGACCGCAGAAAAAACCCCGACTACCCGGACAGAGGCAATGGACTTCATGGTCGTCAATGTGAAGGTCGCTTACAATGCTATCCTGGCCGACCAGGCATAGAAGTACTTCATGCCGTACCCTTAGCCTTTCACATGATAATGAAGTTTCCAACCTCTGCGGGAGTAGGAGAAGTGAAAGGAAACCAAGAGACAGCTCGAAGGTGCTACACAATCACAATGGGGGGACTCGGCCCTTTCACTTGAAGCATTAGAGCTCCCTAACGGAACAGTCTAGTCTTTCGCGAATTAGTTAATGAACTCATGGAGATCTCCCTCTCTAGGGAAGGCGGACTTGGAATACTGGGCATCAAATGAAGTACTATGAGGGTCCCTAACACTCTCTCGTAGAAATAGGGATTCAGTTTTCAATAAGGCCACCACTAGCAATGTGGCCAAAGCATGTAATAAAGGCTCGCACCATTGAAGCGGGCACTTAGTTTGTTTCAATAAAACTTTACTTTTTTATTTTGAAAATTATTGCATTGGCCTCATGTCTATCCCTCTGACTCACATCTATGACTCGTTAAACGATAAGTTCGGAGTCCAGCTTGTCCCACAAGGTGGCTCCCACAATTTTATAAGCTCAAAAGACGAGTTTGGAGTCCAACACTTAGTTCGACGCTGCTTTAGCCACTTGTAAACAAGCAAGTGCAGAGCGACTCACCATTCGGAATTGCTCCTACAACTTGCTGAAATTCCTAAACAACGAGTTTGGATTCCAACACTTGGTTCAACGCCGCTTTAGCCGCTTGCAAACAAGCAAGTGTGGAGCATCTCACCATTTGGAACTGCTCCTACAACTTGTTGATAACTCTGAAACAACTAGTTCGAAGTTCATGATCATGCTTCGAAATTACCCTCACAGCTTGCAAGTATGCGATTTCGGGGCTCAAAACGAACATCATACTACTCCCACCACTGGTTAAATTTTGCAACAAGCAAATTCGAAGACCAGCTCTTTTTCAGGGCTATCTCCAAAATTTTACTCGAACATACTAAATTTGGAGCCCAACTCACCCATAGAGATGCTCCTCAAACTCGTCTCCCGAACGGCTCTCTCCTAGATCCTGGTGATGCTTTTCGCTCCGCTCGCTTCCCGTGCGGCCTTCTTCCAAGAAAATTCAAAGCACAACTCACTCCTGGAGATGCTCCCTAAAACCTTGCCTCCACGAATGGATCCCCCGAGAGTCATGCAAAACTCTTCTCAAACTTCATGGAGGCAAAGATATTGCGGGTCTATTTTGATCATGAACAAGGATGATTCTTCAACTAGCTTCTGAAGAGAAGTTGTAGATCTTTGAGTCAGCTTTGAAATGATGGGGTCGAACGCCCTGATCGGACCTCTGTAGCTCTGGTAAAGCTAGTTACAACACAACTGCGCCGAGCGCTCTTGCCACCTACACCGCTAACGGAGAAATGGCGTTGACTGGTCAATGGTCAAACTTGCTACGTGTCGCTCTTTCGAAGTGTCTCTGGACCTTGGCTGCGCTCGCCGAGAATTCTTGTCATCGAGTTGAAAGGAGAAGAAAATCGCAGTCAACGGTCAAAGGACACGTGTCGCTCCCGACCAATCGATCTTTTTGATTTTTGAGCTCGATCGCGATCAGCGGCCACAAATTTCCACACAACTTTTTTGAAGCGGATAATGGGTTGGGTTTGCACCCGTTTTGGACCAAACCCTCTCCTTCTAAAACCCTCTTCAGAACCACCTTCTTCCAAAACCCGAACCCGAAGATCCCAAGGAAATTCAACTCCACTGCAAAATTCACAGCTCAGAGAAGCAAGTTCGCTCCTCCAAAGAACGGCGAACTCGTTCCTCCCATATTCGAGCACCGCCGGGCTGCATTCTCACCTCCAAAGCTCACTGCCCCTGGCTTCGCAGAGCTCCCTTCCATCGCAGCCAAGCTTCCAGTCCACAATGCTGAGCTCCAAAAACCCCAAGAAAGGTTGACCAAATCGATTCGAGTTCCTCTCCCACCGAATTCAACCCTCAATGCCTCCGAGTTCGAGAACTCCTTTGCCAAGCTCGAGGACTTCATCGCCGAGCTCCATCTCCAAAGCAGGCGAGCCCCTTCTTCAAAAGCCTCACAGAGTTCTCCTCCCCCGTCGCCGAGCTACAACTATCTTGAACTCGCCGAGCTCCTCTCCCAACGAGCTCAGCCTCGTCGAGCTCAACCCTCGACAAACTCACCGAGCTCCCCTTGCTGAGCTCCCCCTCTTGCTGAGCTCCGCCACCATCTCCTTCGTCGAGCTCCACCTCCATCACCGTCGCCGAGCATTGTCTCCACATCGATGAATCCTTCTCACCGAGCTCGTATCCACATCGACGAGTCCCCCTCGCCAAGCTCGACCCCACATCAGCAAGTTCCCCTTGCCGAGCCCCTCTCTTAGCCAACCGCTCGCGACATTGCTCGCCCTCAGAGAAATCGAAGAAGAGGTCGAAGAAAAAAAAAGAGTCAACGATCAATGTTGACCGCCACGTGTCACCATCTCGAGCATTCTTAACGTAGCAGAGTGATGATCCCACCGACGTCAAAATGGGAAAAAAATTGCCTCCTCGCGATCCGTGCTCGATCGTGATCGACGCTCCTAATCACGCTATGTCACCAAGTGATTAATAAATTATTTGTTTAATTAGTAAATTGAATTAATTATTTAAAAATTCCAAAAAATAATTAAAAAATTGAAAATATTAATTAAAAATTCTAAAAAATAATTATTAATTCTGAAAAATAGTTTTTAATTCTGAAAAATAATTATTAAGTTAGAATAATTAATTAATAGTTTAAAAATTAACTATAAAAATTTGAAAATTAAATAAAAATTCAAAAAATGATGAAAAATCGGGAAAAAATCAGAAAAATATGGAAAAGTAAAAAAATCAAGAAATTTCTAAAAAAAATCTTGAGTATTTTAAAAGCTCAGAATAACACCGTTATACCTCGAGCAAGATCCAAACTTCCCGAAGAACTCTGATAAATTCTATAAACGGGCGAACTACTTCTCAAAGGCTGTGAAACTCAGTCTTCAGGAGTGGGGGGACTTGTGATATGGCTAAAACTAGAACTAAATCGGGAAAGTTCAAATCGGGCACGAATCTTGAAGCTCCTAGGGGTAAAACGGTAATTTCCACCATAAACGGGTCTGAAATGGGAACTGGGTCTTTTCCAAGCCCAATAACTCAAAAAGGGGTTTGTCCTTCTAGGTAAGGGTGACAGCCCATTTCAAACCAGCCTAGGATATTTACAGAGTAATTCAAATTCATGGTTATATACAGAGTAATTCAAATTCATGGTTATATCTAAGAGACGGTTTAAACCAAATCTCTTATTATGAAACGATTTAAACTCTGTTTCTTATCCAAAAACACCTGAATATAGAGATAAATGATTATCTCTACACTATCTCTAAAGGCAACTATAAATACCCCTTCCCCCTACCACAAGAAAGGGAATCAATATTTTTTTCCACAAAATGCTCTTTCATAATCTTCCTGATTACTAACTTGAGCATCAGAGGTTTTGTCGCCCGGATCCATCCCGGTGTTTCAAACTTTTTGCAGATTAACGGAAGCAGTAAGAAACAGTCAAACACTAGCTAGAAGTCAACATGTTTGCCTTTATTGTTTTCAAAAGAGTCACAAATCATCTGTTTGCTCCCACACCAAAATAAGCAACAACACTATTAAAGAGTCTTCTAGACTTATCTGTCATTAAAGTTTTAAGTGTTAGTAAGGCCAGTTCTTGATTTTAACTGTTAATCATATGTTGTGTTATAGGACTAGGTAATTTCATAAATTTATCTATGATGAACACATCCTCAAAGAACTCACTAAGTCTAGATTCTTCTAACACAAATTAGTTAGATCCAATATCTGTTCATAGAACTACATTCTGCACTTTCTAAGTACACACAAATATCTGTTATAGGTCTTACTTTAGGCCTTCTAGGGTTATGTACTCTAACAAATATATCACAACACATGTTTATAATTTAACAAAGTTATTTGTGTTTTTATGTCGTTAATCTACAAGATATAAGTAATTTAGAGTGTGGTAACAAATTATGATTATGATTAATAATACAACATCACTCATAATTACACAAAGTCAAACAAACAGTCAATAACATCGAATTCAATATTTCACTCAGTGTTTGATTCTAACTTTATCAATACCGTTTGACAATGGTAAATAGAGTGCACTAGAGATTTTGCCAGATGCAAACTTCTCTAAAATGATCAAAACATATTCACCATATCGATCAAATTTGAAACCTTTTGATCTTAGCATTTAACTAGATTTTTAATTTATTGAAATAATGAGTGTTTCATCCTCCATATATATGACAAATATTCAATAATCAACTCCAAGAGTAACTAAATATTTCTGACCAATCATCCTCTCATCTAGTCACAAAGCTACTGAGATCACAAATATCTGAATGTATTGGCTCAAAAAATTGTGTACTCCTAGAGACCAAACTAAATGGTTTTCAAGTGATCATAATATGAGCACAAATTTTACAATTGTCATATTTAATGAGGTGTCATTTAACCAAGTTTGAGTTTTAACAAGAACAAACAATTTAATATATCGTTCACATGTCCCAGCCTATTATGTCGTATTCAAGGACTACACAATTGAGAACTACTATTATCAGTTACTTCGTTTGTTAAACTCAACTTACACATGCAATAGAATATATTATCCACATTGAAGTAATAATAATAAAATAGAAGTTAATAGAAAATTACTTTATTACATTTCACAAAAACGTTTACCTTCTCTCGTGGTTCTAACAATATTCAATTTCTCAAACACAGTGAGCAAAGAGTTCTTTCCTACATTCGTTATTCATCATCTTCGAAATGTTAAACGAGATAATGACTAATATTTTATAATTCAATTTTGCACACATAGTATAATGAATAAGAAAGAACAAAGCGTAACTAATAGAGTCATATCCTGCATTACTTTCACCTAAGTTGCAGACATTTATCATAAATTTTATAAATCAATCTTTATTAGAGAAGCAAATATTCGATCTCACACAAACTGTAACCCCTATTTTTTATTTTTCATATTCTTGGTGTATTGTTCTTCTTTCTGAAGTACTTGTACTCTCTTTGTATTTTGGACCGTATATTGGAATTGTTTTCAATATATATTCATTTTTGTTCATTTTTTATCTTCTTGTGATTTTTTATCTGTCCCTTGATTTGTTCTTGATCGTTATTATTATTTCACTTTTCATTGATACTTTTTCTCTTTATTTTGTTCTTGGGTGCCCGTGGTGATTTTGTTGCTTATCCTATTGCTAATCCTATTGCTCTTGACCCCTGATTAACTACCAAAGCCAAATTATTCTAAATCCTATTTCAAATCTTATTAAACCCAATTAATAATTAATCACCAACCCATTCTAATTACCTCATTAAACTAATCTTATACCCTGTCATTTCCTAACTAACCACTCAATTTAAACCCTATGCTACCCGAAACCCACCTGAGACTATGCTACCCGTTACCCACTTCAGAAACCCTAGCATATCCCCTCCCCCATATATATATTAACCCATGCAACTGCCCGGTGTTCCTAACCCTATTCGTCGCCAACATCTCCCTCACCTGCCCTCATCCAGACTGCTGAACACACCCCCTACCCCGACGCCCTCTTGCTGCCGACCACCCAACCCGATCACCCCCCAAGCCGAGCACCACCTCTCCACCATCATCACCCTCACCATCTCTCTCTCCCTCCATCTTTTTCCTCGTCCGTCGACGACAGAAGCAGCATCAGGAGCAGCAGCAGTGCGAGCAAGGGCCAGCACCGCCGCTACCCCGACCGCTCTCTCTCTCTCTTGGCTTGCACATGCACGTCGTTTGCACGTGTGTGATCGTGTACGTAACAGATAATCCTGTGGGAAACACGCCCTCCCTTCCAATTACATATTTCTATATTATCCACTACTAGATCTTTCACTTAACCCCAGCATGATTATTTGTTATTATTATCAGACAGATATGTATTTTACAACATAGATAGAATACTCAATTAAAATCAGCAAGCAGTAAGATGCAGCAGTTTTGCAAATCTGAAATCATAAACACAGCAGTACTAAAACAGTAGTAGATTGCAAAATACAAATCAAAATCCAGATCCGTCAAAAATGTGATAAAATAGATACAGTAGGCTACATTTCATATTCACAAAATTTTCATAAAAAGTAAATAGAATCAGGTCGAAATTTAGGTTCTTTACAGAACGACGTGAAAATTCTGCAAGTATAGTAGTTGTTTGCAAGTATAGAATATGGTATAAAATTTATCAATTAAATCCACAAAAATAGGGGTTAATCCCAATCAGGTCTAGTTGTAATCAGCAAAATATTGGATCAAAATATTATCTTTAACATCAGTAGAAAAATAAATTACCATACAGAATTCATATAAAACTAGATATGGAATTTTAAACACATCTGTAGTAAAATAGTCATAACTTGCAACTCATAAATCGAAACTGAGATCTGTCAGAAAATCTGGTAAGTAGACAAAATTCTCTATAATTCATGTTCACAAATAATTTTCATATACTGACCTTAATATGGTCTAAAATACTGATAAAAAACGGGTAACAACAAAAACTGAAATCTTCTTCATGTATAAAATCAATATAGATCATATAAAACACATCCAAATCATAACAAACATGAAATGTGGTGTACTAGAAGTCCAAGCAACATGGTATAGGGTATTTAACACATCTACAATAAGTATACTACAACTAACACAACCAAGCATACGATATCATACGAACAACATGCATGTATACAACAAGAAGTGGTTATCCCTAAGTTATTTCATGCCATGTGTGTAATGTGAACTATGGGCGGGTCAACACCATAGAGATAAGACATAACAGGGGTTTTGCATAAGAATTGTCTCTAGAACACAACTACACTACAGGCGGTATTTAGTACTTGTATTACACAAAGAAAAGAATACAAGTTACTTGCCTGGGAGACAACGATGAAAATGACTATGCAAAGAGAATAACGGGAACGGATTCCCAGGCACGAACTTCACGAACAACGAGTGAACACACGAACCACGAACAATAACAACCACATGATCACACACGCACACAAGAGAAGGAAAGAGAGCCCAGGTGCACGAGGTGAACAAACGGCGATGGTGGCAAAATGACAGCAGGGAGCGCTTGCCGTTGCTACTATCAGTCGTCGGAGGAAGAAGGCGACGCTGTGGTGCTGGCATTGGGCTGAGCGACACAGGGAGGACGGAGACACAACCAGGGGAGTCGGGGTCTGGGGCTAGGAGGTCGGGCTCGCTGCTCTAGCTGCCGACGGGGACCAGGGGGTCACGGCATTGCAGGGGTGAGGCGGCTGTAGTCATGCGACGCAGGGAGACAGGGAGCACCGGGGACAGGGATGAAGAGGATGAGAGGGCCGGGATGAAGAGGCGGTTGGGGGGGTATACAGGTGTGGGATATATATAGGTTGGTTATATTTAGGGTTAGGGTTATGCAAATGGGCAGTGGGTAAGCAACGCGTTGGGTTATGCTGACGGGTAGAGTTAGGGTATATTGTTAATGGGTATTAAGAATAGGATTTAAGAATGGGTTTATATGGATTAGGGTTATAAAGAGATTTAATGGGGTTTTGGGTATGAATAGATCAAAATTAAAAAAAAGATAGGGTGATCCAAAATAATGAGATGACAACAAAATGAATAAACAAAATAAGGCTCGAACAATCGAATAAAGAGGATCAAAATAATAGCTTGATCAGACAGAGAGGAAACAATAGACTGACAAATAGAATCAAGAAGAGAAAATAAAAAGACGACAAATTAAATAGATGAATTTATTGAAAATGAAGATCCAATATACGGTCCAAAAAGAGATACAATATGAATAAATACACAAAAAGAAAAATATACCCAAAAATACCGGAAATTGAAAACAAGGGTTACAGCTCCCAACACCAAACACCAACTTTCACCCAATGAAAAAATTCAAATCAGATCCGAAGTGGTTCTTCTCTGATTCGATCTTCACATGAGGATCAATGGGGAAGAAGGTGGAGGAAGAGACAGCAGCCACCAGAGGCTGGGGACGATTGTAGTACCCCATATTTTTTTAAATATTATTATTAAGATTTATAAATGAATTAAAATGATTTTTGGTGATTTAATAAATATTTTTATGAAGATTTATCTTTTTACACGTGCAAAACACGTGCAAATATTTTCTTCGGAAGTCCAAAGTCAAAAATTATTGTGAAAAATCATTATTTATTATTGGATATTATTTTTAAATTTTCTAGATTTTTCTGACAATGGTTGGACCCATTTGCAAGTATTTTAAAAAGAATGACTTTTGTGCAAAATTATCAAATGGGGTGAAAACTCCAGATTTTTGGATTTTTGGGCTGGGTATAATGCCTAGTCATCTCAGGGTTAAAAAGTTTACCTTTTGTTTTGATGAATTTGATTTATTTTACAAGTTTCGATAAAAGATGATCTTTTTATAAAATTGTCATTTTGAGGGGTAAAAGTGTAAATTCGTTTTCTGGGTTTCTCAAACAATGCCGGCTGACTTTATGAAGGTTGTTTTTGTTTTAAAATCTCAAATAAATTGGTTTTATCAAGTTTTCAAGTATAGGGATCTATATATGTAAAGATATATTTTAAAAGAAGTATTTTTGCAAATGTGTTCAAAACCCTAAAACCTTGGATCCCAACCTATTTAAAGGTGGAGTGCAGCCGTCTTTCGCTGCACAACACAAGGGATTTTCATATTTTATTTTCTTGGAGTTTTAAAGCAAAAGATCTTGGATTTCTTGTGAATGAGTGATTTTTCGTATTGCTTTATTATCTTCATTTGATCTCTTCAATAATGTGAGTGACATGTTTTGTTTTGTTTTGTTTATGTATGTTGTATGTGATGATCTATCTATTAGAAAGCATGCTAGGAGTTTGTATGATGATATATGAAGTTTTGATGAGTAAATGAATTAAAGGTGAATCCTTTCATGAAACTATATTATTGATAACTGAAATCCTAATTTGTTGACTTGAGATTGTTAAAGAACTAATAGAAATCATGAGTAGGTTGTTTTTCCACACATATTTGCTGTTTTGACTTGTTGAGAAATGTTTTTTTTTTGAAGGAAAAGGTGGAATAAGGCCACCCTGTTTCATTAATGAGAATTAACCAAACAAACCCAGAGTATTGGGACAAATTACAACCTATAGACAACAAAATAGAACATGAAGCAATATAACCAATACATACAATCAGGGCTCACTCTCTTAGAGGGTGGGCCACAAAAAACTACTACTAGGACGAACCGACTACAGCTTGTCCCCGACCTCCACCAATGCTGTACTGGACCCCAGCTTGGGCCCAGTCACATAGCAAGTACCGACTAATTGTATGTACGTCACATAAGCTTCGTGCACTGCCTCCACGGAGCACACACACCCACCTGAAGCGAATCATGCGGGATTTGGGTATTCGCCGGTCCCAACCTTCTCCCCCTCTCCCACACCGTCTCCAACAAAATCACTTTCAGCCCAGTCGAAGTCACAACCAAAGTAGAGCCGTGGAGAGGATACATTCACCTCTCTCACGCTTTAGCTCTCACAAGCGATTTCTCACTAAGCAAAACTCTCACTCACCCTAACTACGAACACAATCCAAGACATAAACAGACACCTGCATAGAGTAGTGAGAAGCAACATCTTCACTCTCTTTCTCTCTCACTCTCTCTCTCACGTAAAACCCGAACAAAATCAGAACCAATTTGAAGAATCACCTTCACCTCTCGCCCCTACAGGCGGTGGACATTGTAGATCTCAGGGTCAATGATGAGGGCGTAGTGGCAGTGCTATTGCAAAGTCTGTGGTAGTGAATTAAAGGAGGTCAAGTTCAGGGTGTGACTTACATACTGCCGACCAAAAACACAAACATCTCTCCTCTGTGCACCTCGTAGGGGGACCCCTTCTGCGGGCCCAAGCCCCACCCCGTGCAGTAACGAGTGAGCACCTCTCATGGGGGGACCCTGTCTTCAGGCCCTAGCTCCACAACCGTACTACACCTCATTCTTCACACTAAATCAAACCCAACTCAGACAACTCCTCCACCCCCCTAATAATACCTCACTACTGACGCACTTACTCCCTCTTCATAGCAAGAGAGAGGTAAACCCCGACTTCTTCGCATACACTTCCAACCCTCAAAATCCTAATCAAAGCCACAGATCGCCGTGATTAGCCCCAAGAGCGTGGACATGGTGGCAGCAGCAAAGAACATCCGGCCCCAAGAACAAGTTGGAATGCCGGTGCCGACTAGGGGACGGTAAAGCATCGGTAACAGTGAGCGTACACCACGGAGGGACCCCATCTTCGAGCCCAAACTCCATAATCGTGCAAAATATCATAACCCGCACGTCGGGCTTCTTCACACGCACTACCAACCCTCGCAAAAACCAAATCATAGTCACAGATTGATTGAACCCGAGAGTGTGGACATGGTGGCAAGCACTAAGAACATCCAGGCAAACATCTAGCAAGGCCAACGAACCTCAATCTAACCCTAACCCCAACCCCAATCAAACCACCCCCAAACCCCCAACTCCAAAAGCAACCCAGATCTTAGATCTAGAAGCAAAGAGCCTACAGAACTAGAGCAAAAACCCCAACCCACCAACCACCATACCTGATGGCATCGGTGACTAGGCATTTGAGGCCGCGCGCTCCTCGACGACGACCGGATGCTTTCACGACGGAGGGTCGATGCTGGCGCTCAGCAGTTGTGGCACGAGCACACATAGACCATGGGTTCCACTGTGCAGCGTCTATGACGGGAAGAAGAAGGGGCTTTTGAAGGCACGTCGATGGGGAACTTCTCTGGCAGAGGAGGCGCACACAGATAGGCACGTCGATGGGGGCTTTGCTCTGGCGGAGGAGGTGCGTCGACGGCGGCTCGCTATGAGGCGCGACGTCCTCCTTGATCTGGGTCGGCGACGGGAAGAAGACACACGAACCCAAGGCACCGCACGAGCCCTAGGCAGCGACTTCTCGCTCTTGAGACTCGACGGGAAGAAGAAGGGATGGTGCTTTGGCGGGAGAGGAGCACCGGGGCGGCGGCGATAAGCCCTAGCCACCGCCCCCACGGCTAGATCTAGGGTTTGCTCTTTGTTTTCTTTCAGTTCTCTTTTAAGCTTCTGACTTGTTGAGAAATGTTTTATGAAGGTATTGCATAAAATGGATAAAAAGATTACCTTTACTTGTGTATAAATGCATAAACTCTATTTGGAGGCTTTTGTTGAGTAGAAATTTGATTAGTGATTGTTATGATTGCTCATATGCATGGGCAAATTATTATGAATGATAGAGGATGAATTTAATGGCTATTGGATCTAAGAATTAAGTCTTGGAGTTTGAGAAAGGGGTTTAGATTTGGATCTATGCATTATGATCAATTTGGGGGATTTCGTAATTTTGTGAAGTTTTGAGAAGTTGTCAATCGGATATGATTGGTTTTAATACTGAGATTAAATCTATAAATTTTCACTATTTCTAATTGATGAGTTTTGAAGTTTTCTTGACGCACAAACATTTGTACATAGATATCTAATTTCATTGTTTTTGAAGAAATTGGATTTTGTGTGTTTTGTAGAATTTCGATTGAATCTTAATTATTTCGGCATTGATATGGTTTGGAATATAATACTAAGTTATTTGATGTATGATTGATTCTTAAAAACTCTAGTTTTGATATATGCATACATTCATGTTTATCTTGGAGAAATTCAGCAAAAAGCTATTTTTATCAATTCAAAGTGGTTTTGATTGGTTTTTATGGACTTTTATATACTTTACAAGTCGTATGTGACCATATCAGAATTGTATTTTTTATAAATTTGGTTTTTATATAGTAAAACTCCGTATCGGTTGAAATGTACACAACTAAAACTGCAGTCTGGATGACTAATAGTCGACTGACCAATGTCGACAGTCGACTGTCGGGGTCTTGGCTGAAGTATTTTCTTGAAGTCTAGAAATTTCCTGCGTGACAGTCGACTGGCTTCCTTATACATTCGACTGTCTCTGCTCTGAATTAATGTTTCTGTAAGTGTTGGATTTTCTTGCGGGACAGTCGACTGGCTTCCTTATACAGTTGACTGTCCAGATTACACAGTCGACTGCCGCTACTCTGATTGTGGTTTTCTTGAGTCTTTGAATTTTTCCGCGGGACAGTCAAGTGGCTACAGTATGCGGTCGACTGTTACTGCATTGCTTGTTGATTTTCTTAAGTCTGGATTTCACACGGGACAGTCGACTGACTACTTTATGAAGTCGACTGCTACTGATCTGACTGATG
Source organism: Hemerocallis citrina (assembly GCA_017893485.1). Taxonomy (NCBI): domain Eukaryota; kingdom Viridiplantae; phylum Streptophyta; class Magnoliopsida; order Asparagales; family Asphodelaceae; genus Hemerocallis; species Hemerocallis citrina. The sequence goes on along the minus strand of JACEHZ010000667.1, from coordinate 61,308 downwards.
TTTTCTTGGGTTTTCTGATGTTTCTATTGATCAATTGTTCCTTCAATATTATATTGTTTTAAAAGATGTTTTGCTACAGATTAAAAATGTTTTACAGAGATTCATATTGGAGCTTTAAAAGTATTCTTTTGGACCTTATTTGAGTTATACGTGCTTTGAAAGGAATTGATGTTTTGTGATATTCTACAACTTAAAAATATGATTTTCAGTTATTTAATAGATTTAATATTTATTTGGATTTGGGAATTTTATATAAGATTTGAGTTTTGTTGATTGGAGAAGTTTCTTCATATGATCGTTTTGACGATGAATTTGTGAGTTTTGGTGTTGATGATATCTCTAGGAGTTGAGTGGGAGTCCTGTGAACCGGCTGTTGAAATTTGTTAATTTAGACCAGTTGGGAGTTCCGTGAATAGGCCTGCCGACCCTCGACACGCGAATGCACCCTGCATGCTCCGTGAATAGGCCTGCAGACCCTCGACACACGAACATACAAATGTCCTCTCGAGACACGACAACAAACAAGTCCTGGAATGCATCCATTGGACCAACAAAACCAAGAGCATATACTTACGTTTCCCAAGTCCCATCACATCTCCACTAGTGCCTGTCTTTAAGTTGGTTATTATTAAAACACAAAATCCCCATCTCTAGAGTTAATGTATCCTGCCGACTTAAATACTCAACAACAATCCCACTCAACTCCTAGAGATATTCGTGGGGTACACGGAATGTACCTAGTGTATCTGCACATCGAGGGCCTTGCAAGCCTATTCGTGGGGTACACGGTTGGGAGGTGATTCTCCGGTTGTTGAGCTATTCTTACATGATGCTTGCGCGTCCAAGGCTGTGGTGCCTATTCGAGGAGTATTCTGGATCTTGTTTCCATCACCATAGTAGGATTAGTTGCATAATGAGGGATCTAACCCTATAAGTGGAGAACGATAAGGACTTGCACTGGACCTATGTATTATGGAATGCATAGAATCCGACAATTATGCATTAGAGAGTCAGCATATAGCATTGATGTTTTCTTGACTTGGTTTTATGCTTGTGTTTTCCTGTTTTTCCTACACATGACACTTAGTCTAGATTCACTTGATGTTTTTATGTATTACTATTTACTATCTTATATTCCTTGATGATTTGATGCTTTACTTATTGTTATTTCTCATTTTATTTATTCTTGCTGTTAATACATGTTATTGATGACTCTATGCTCTATGTTTTATTTATGTTGTTTTCTTTTTATGTCACTCACACTGTTATGGCTGACCCATGTAGTTTTGGGGGTTAGGGTTATCTCTAGCCTCATGTTTTACAGGTAGGAGCTTATAGCTTGGGATTTGGATGCTTGTGCTAAATTGATGTTATGGCTTATGTAAATTTGTAAAAGAAAATGTTGTAAAAGAAAGATTGTAATTCATGGTGTTTTGTATTCTGCTGTGTTTTGTAAATTATTAATGTAATAAAAGTTTAATATAAAAATTATCTGTGTTTTTGGCTATGTTTACTATTACAATTGAAGTTGATGCTAGGAATTGTGCCTCGTATTTCTAAGATATCATATTGAAAATTTGGGGCACTACAATGGCGGCCTCTGGCAACGGTGGCGGTAGCGAGGCGACCTCCGACAACGGTGGCGGCAGCAGCAGCGATGACGACGACGAAATCCTGACAATCGGTGATTTTGACGAATACGACGATCTCACTCTCATCTCAGAAAATAATAAATACTAATACCTCAAGATTGTTAGAGATTATGAGAGTAATCATAAGAAAAATTAGGGTTAGGGTTAATATCCTTACTGCTTGCGATATTATACCCTACTTATCATGAATTGGAATATCATAAGGGCACTACCTCTAGACCAGTATATATGGGTTAAAACTGGGTTTAGAGTACTGGGCTTGAAACCCCAATCAACCTGGTCCAACAATAAACAAATAACACGTAAAAGCATGTGTTGTCCCATAGAACATTATACACAATATTATTCTATTATATTGAGAATATACCTATATATCCAAATACACTATTTTTGGTCAGGGTGGAAGATCAGGGGGCCATACATTTGAGGTGGACAATGGAGGAAGAAGAGTAGAAGAAGATAGGTATTTGCGTAAAAAACATCCATCCACCCAAACTACAAACTGCAAGCACAAATCTAGCCAACCACCACCCCATCAGTCCTCCGCCATTTCCCCCTCTTAAAACAACTCACAACATCCAACCAAACAGTCGACTAATCTCCTTACAGGAGCATCACAATGTTTCAGTGGATCAACATATCAACCATCCTCAAACTAGCTCTATTGTGCCACAAGAAACCTCGGTGGATGCTAGGGCTCCATTTGGAATTCTAGCCTCGCCAACTAGAGGACATCTCTCTAACATTGATATAGTTCATCTTGCGAACTCAAAAGAGGATTCGTGGATGAAAGTGGACAACAAATCAACAAGAAGGGCCAATATGAAGAAGATGAATGCTTTCAGTGTCATGAAAACCTACCGAAAAAGGAAAAAAGAAATTCCATGCTTTAACTACGGAGACCTAGGGCATGTTCGTGTTGAATGCACTAAGAAAGTACGTAGCTTAAAGTGTTTAAAGTGGGGACACATGTCCTACGATTGTTCTAATGTTATTTCTAACCCTGAAGATGAGAAAAGACATGTTTTAGGGGGAGATCACTGGAAAACCCGACACAAATCAAATTGATTAGTAGCCTGCTTATCGTCAAAGACGTAGAGCAGTAGCTCCATAAATGGTGTGCATTTGTAAGAATTAAATCGGGTAGGCCTTCTAAAAATCACCTTTTCGAGGCCCTGAACTCTCGATGGTAAATGTGGGGTCAGCAAGAGGGGATTTGTTAAAAGGATTTTCCATCTTCAATTTCTAATATCTTTCCCCTCACCTAAAAAGCAAGTAGATTTGATTTCTATGGAAGTGGTGGATTTTGGTCATTTCACAATGCAATTCATTGAATGGTCACCTAATTTTGGCGCTGAGCTACCTCATGGGGATGCTTTTTGGATTTGGATTCATAACATCTCCCTCCACTCAGGGTTGGCCTTGAGTTCCCGGGATTATATTTAATCCTTGATTTATTAATTTTATTTTTGGTTGTATTTATTTTAATTTCTTTGTATGGTGTGTTGTATTCCTCTCTCTTATGATTCATTCTTTGTTTGATTCAGCTTTTTATCATCTTTATTGATCTACAATTTATTCTTGATCTTGTCTATTGTTTAAACCTATTTCATGGCTTAATTGTCTCTTATTTGATTCTTTTCTCCCTATTGGATACAACCCAGTTCACCCAAACCCATATTGTCCCTATATAAACACCCTAATTGAACCCTAACCCTAATTACCAAACCCTAATCCTATTCTCACTCCCTCTCTAGCTGTCACACTCATCTCTCCCGATCTCCCCTCTCCTGACCCTGCCTCCTTGCTATCGTCGACTTACTCCGACGCCGACAGACAGCCCTGACGACTGCAACACCCCTCTCCTCCCCTCATCCACTGTGTCACCCCCACCCCGTGCTTCCCTATCCTTGTCGCAGTGCCGTGACCACCGTTCACCACTGGGTAGTGCCGCCCCTCGAGCTATCTTCGCCGTCGTCATTTCCCTGTGCAGCGCCGTCAACGCCCTAGGCTGCTGCCGCCGCTCTTGCTATTCGGTTGCTGCTGTCTCTTTGTATGTGTGTGCATACATCATGTGCACGTGATTCCAGTGTTGTGATTCTTGTTCTCATCTTTCTTTTGTTTGTGTTTGTTGTTTGGGATCCATTTCTGTTATTCTTTTCTTCATTTCTGTCATCTTCATTCAGGTAAGTAGCTTGTATGTGTTCTTTTTTTCATACAAGTTAATATCGTAAGTAATCTAGTATGAAAATATTTGTACTCTCATGATGATCCTATTCTGTCAGTTAAACCGTTGATATCAACTCTTGATCATGAGTAGTTACAATAATTGACACCCGTTGCATGAAAACAATTAGATTAGTGGACATCTTGACTGTATGTTGTTTGTGACACACCATATGTTGTAGATAACTGTTGCATAGACATTTGTTGGATGTATGATCTCATTATAGACCATCTATACACATGCCATGCTGATTTGAGTAACCCACATATCCCATGCTTTGTATGAAATCTTAGATTGGACCGTTTTTAATTAAGTTGTTTGAAAAAATGCTTAAAAGAACTTTTGTTCACTGCTGTCCTATTTTGTACAGTAATTTTGACCCTGTTAACATCGGTAAAATAAATAAGTTTTTGAAAGTGGATTGTAGCCTTTGTTTTCTAGTTTTCATAACTTTCGAAGGATCTGAATTCCGATTTTTGATGCATGAGTTATTGCCTTTTTACTGCAGTCGTGTCGCATATTCCAGATTCTGAACTATATGTATTCTGTATGGAATTTTATTTTAAAACTGATATTAAAAGTAGAATTTGAACTCTATATTTTGCTGAGCATGTTTAGACATGACTGGGATTAATTCCTAATTTTTGTGGAATTAATTAATAACTTTTGTATCCCATTTCATGCTTTTGAAACCAATCGATATATTCCAAACTGCATGCTGTTCAGTATAGAACTATATTTTCAACCTGATTCTATTCATTTTTGATGAAAACTTTGTAAATATGAACTGTAGCATTATTTTTCTAATTTATCACCCTTTTAACATATCTGGATTGTGAATTATATTTTATGAATTATCTCTGTTTTGGTACCGCTGCGTCTGAACTTTCAGAATCGAGATTTTGCTGCATTGCTCTATTTTTCCAATTTTTTTGCCCATACTATCTGTAATATAAATTCATGATATTTGATATTTTGAAACTAGATATATTAGGAAATCTTCCAGATTTTTTTCAAATTTAATTATGATGATTTTAAACTCTTTTCATACTTATAAACAAGCTTTTGCATTTTCCGGCTGAACACGATTTCTGTATTAAATGTTGTTTTCAACCTTGTTTCTGTGGCTGATTTGTGACTTATATATATGTGCTGGAATTGGCAGAGAGTCTAGTTTCTAGATTTTCTGATAGATCTGGATTTTCTATTCTTTAGCAATGTGTAATACCCTAAACTTTCATTTTAATAAAAATGTTGATTTTCACGTGTTGTGCACGTGCAAAATTTCGTATGTATATTTATTTTCTTTTTATAAAAAATTCATTTTTTATTATGAACTATTATTTCTTTCTTTTCCTCTATTTTCTAAAAAGCTTATTTTGTAAAGCCTAAAACATTGTTTTCTTATTTTAAGCCCACTTTAATAATTTATTATTTTATTGTTTTGGCCCACAAGTCTAAGCCCACTATTTGTGAAGCCCACAAACTTAATCAATCTTTTAAATTGTCACACTTGTCATGCAGACACAATTTTTGAACAATTGATTAATTAAAATTGTACAAATTGCAAATGGGGGGTACTAGAGGACACGTGCATGCACGTAGTGTGCATTGCACACCTTGGAGGCCAGGTGTATGCTTAAGGAGGAATGGGAGAGTGGGTGTGTGTGCATGGGTGGTTATTTGATTATGGACGGTTGCTACAACTTCCCTTTCTATCCTAGCCATCCATCTCTAACCATCTAGTGAAATCCTAGCCCTCCAATCTATCCTAGAACTAGTATAAATACCCCCTACCTTCATGTATTCTACACAAAAAAAAAATTATTGAAAGAAAGAAATTATATAGGAGAGAAATTGTAACGCCCCAAAAAAAATTTTTTTGACTCCAAAATCAATTCTATCAATTTCTATATCACTTTAAACATAAACTAAGAAAGTTATATTTCAAGGAAAATTTCGGCAGAGTTTCCCCTGTAAATTTTGCCCCGAAACACAAAAAACTTACGGAATTCTGCTCAAAATTCCGTAGCTCACAATCCACATAATATTTTCATGGGCTCCCCAGGCCAAAATGAGCAGATACACACAGGCAATATAATATAATGCTCTGGGGGCCAAACTCATAACAGATTATCAAATATCAATTAAAAACTATAAATTTCTTTGAAAAATGAGGTAAAATTTTAGAAAAATCCTCGTAAAACCTACCACAGAGCCCGGTACTCCACAACGAGATGGGTACGGGTCACAAACATACCATACCACCTCACACTATACTCATCATCGTCATATACATGCTTATACACCCATTATACAATTTAAATCATAAAATCACCTCTCATCCTAACTAATTAATACAAAACTTTTTAAAATAAATCCTCACCCTGCAAACTACGCCTCCTCTCTGCACTGATGGGAACCTGTAACAGTAGGGGATCTAGGGTAGTCCTCTGACTCCCCTAACCCCCCAAACACTAAGGGGTTAGCCATTTCTGGTGTGAGTATAATTTACTAAACTCATAATTCAATTAAATTATAAAAAGAAAATAACTTAAACTTACGAATATCAATATAAGAGATTCAACCTTAAATTCGCACAGAAAACGCCATACATACGAATTTATCAAGGTATTCTGCCATACAGTATCCATCTGTATAAATCCATAACTTCACTATATACATCATAATAACATATAACTGTGTATATATATAAATATATATACGTACAACTCCTTCAATTCACACACTCAATCACATAGCAACATATTAATTCACAGTCCAGTACCTTTCATTTTAAATTCTCCAACACAAAAACTCATCTTTTCACAATTACCATCACCTCATCATTTCTTTATTGTCACAATTAATCACATAATGTCACTACCACTTTTCTTCATACCTATTTAGCCACACACTTCATTTGCCATGCATTAGCATCTACGAATTCATAACTCGTATTCTTTCATACTCATTTTCCTATTACACCTCACCGCGGTCATTTATTTCTTATAACACCTATCATCACATCTCGCAATACCTCACCTTTACTCTCATCATACATTACAACTACCTTCCTTTCACTCTCATTACATCATCAAGCTCATCATCACCTCCACTCTCATCGAACTCATCATTGTTATAACTTATTTTCATTTTCTCATATAACACATATTTCAATTTACCTCTTTTATTTCCAACCTGAAATATCGGCATCATATCAGCAACTCACCTATTCATCCTGAAAATTATGCCTAGGCAGGTAGTTCCCACTATTTCCTCCGAAATAGCAGGCGGGTAGTTCCTCGTCACAATTCCCAGGGCACACAAACTTATAGCACAACATACTTTCTTTAATAACCATTTCATAACCAACTCATAATACAGCTATTTATCTTATGGTATTATATCACGTATCACATCATTAGCATATCACTTATAGCACAAAATGCCATTAACTTCACTTTCATTCTTATCACAATATACTCCATATCCCAAACATAGTTTGGGCAATCACATATCACACCCCAAAGTCGATAGCTTGGGTAATACTCACCGCACCCTAAACACATAGTCCGGGTAATATCACATCACATCTCATGCCAAATGCCAATATATACATATATATCTCCCATAATGTATCCACATCTCCCATAATATAAAGTCTCCGCAATATATCATATCATCAATATCTTTATATATATATATATATACATTCTTTCGATACACATATACACCTTTATATTCTCTCCTTTTCAGTGCCCACACAACTGACCTCCTCGTACAACACAGGGATCTCTGTGCCTCCCATCCCGTACATTTCAATCCCGCTAACCCACCACATCACCCAGATCCAGGTGTCCTAAGCATCTACCATTTGTGGGCTGGATTGAAAGTACGGTTGCGCGCTTGTCCAACCAAGACTAAAGCCAAAATGCTAGTCAAAAGTAAAATATAACACGCAGATCGATGCTCACACAGAGTCTTACACGTCCGAGGCTACGTCTTCCTCCTGGCCCTATACCAGCGAGGGAAACTCCTGATCCCCAAACATAGTTTGGGGAAATATATAACTCCCGATCCCCAAATATAAAATTTGGGGCAATATAAATATAACTCCTGTTCCCGGGTATATCCCGGGCCTGTGGGGTCTAGCCCAAACCCCGGGAGATTGTGCAGCACTGCAATATTTAATTCTCCTTTATATACATATACATATCTCCTTTATTATATACTCCTTCACAATATAACTCCTGTTCCCCAAATATAATTTGGGGCAATATAAATATATATATAACTCCTGTTCCTCAAATATAATTTGGGGCAATATATAACTCCTTTATAATAACTCCCTTATAAAATATCTCCATATATATTCATTTATAATATATCTCCTTTATAATAAAACTCCATATACACATATCTCCCCTTTATAATATAACTCCATGTATAAATATATCTCCTGTATAACATAATTCCTTTATAATATATCACTGTATATCTCCTTTACAGTATAGCTCCTTTATAAAATAACTCATTTACAATATAACTCCTTTATACTCTAATTTCACCGATATAACATAACAGAAAAGCATATAAACTCCATGAAATTCATAAACATACACAAGCCATTAGTCTCACTGATATCATATAAAATTTTCATTTCCCACCCACACGTCACACACACACTATATCCATTTCACATCACAATATCACATAAAATTTTCATCTCCCACCCACATATCACACCTACACCATATCATCGTTTCATCATGTTATCACAGCACATTGTCATATCAAACATATCTACACACCATGCTTCCCATCTTTTCACATTAGTCATAAGATCGCACATCACACATACAAATACATTCACATACACATATTTAATCATTACAATCCCGAAGCATATAGATATTTATGTACAAGCATCCACACATTTCCATACATATATATATATATATACTAATTTCTTACATCTCATAATTTACTCCGTATTATACTCATGACTTTCCCATATTTAAGATACTTCACATTCCACATATAACAAACCATGTTTTGACATTATCAAAGCACATTATGCACATAAAATAAAAGATCATACTCACTTAGCATCCCGCGAAGACTCGAAGCACCCTGCCACGCATCCGAAATCGCTAACATCACCTATTATCAAATTTTCACACAATTAAGGCTCAATTCATCCAAATCAACCACAGAAAAATAATAACACTAATCTTAATATCACACAGACGTTTTATTGAACGTCTGGGATACACACGTGCAATGCACGTATAAGACAAATTCCTACGGGGGTTTTTATCCCCTAAACAATAACTAGACTCACCCCCAAAATGTCTTAATAACTCAACTATATTTTCCATTACTATACAAGAAATAATTCATACCTATATAATTCTCTTTTACAAACCAAAAACCCTAATTTTTAGCAACTTGCAAAACCCTCAATAATTTGCTAATCTCTTACCTCTACAATGCCCAACACCTCCTAATCTCCCTACCATAACCATTCTACTCAAAATAAATTAACCACACAAAATTTTATCCAAAAATAAATCTAGGGTTTACCTTTTCGAAACCCTTTCGAAAATCCGACGCTCCCACGATGTAGAGAACCCTTCAATTAGCTTGCCCCCTAATTTAATCGAAATTTTATGGAGAACGGCGTCGGGATTTCGAGCTAGGAGAGGGCCGGAATGGGGTTACGGTTTGGGTTCTGCGATTGGGAAAGAAACGAAAGGAAGAGAGAAGGATGGGGGAGAGAAGGGAAGGGGGGTTTTTTATAAAAATATTATTAATAATAATAATTAAATAAGTTAGCAAATAAACCCCCAATACCCTAAAATATTTCAAATGAACACCACTTCATATTTTAATAATACTAATAATACAAAATACATTAAATCATCTCATAACAATCCTCCAAAATTATAAAATAAGGTAAATAATATTTCTTCACATAAAACTCAACTCGTAGCTCCAATATATCAATAATACCAATCTACCACAAATATCCATACCAGTACCAATATTTAAATAAAATACATCAAAAATAATTTTCATCGCCCAAAATATATAAAAACAGGCATTTTCAGTATTTTGCAAATTCGAGGTGTTACAGAAATACATTAGAGTGAGTGTGAGTTGTGTGTGTCCCAACATTGGAGGCCGGCCCATCCCCACACAAGGAAGCTTTCGGTTTTGGCAAAAGGAGCAAGAAGGAGTGCTTTTGCAACACAATTTAGGAGGAGAAGGCTTCTCTCTCGCATTATAGGAGACTGTAGGAGATTTTTTTTTGTTTTTCTCCAAAGAGGTGGGTGTTTCTCATTGCTTCTAATATTAGAAATCGTGCTAGATATGTTTTAATGAAATTATAGGAATTAACTAGTGAGAAATTGGAACCATGCTTGTTTAATTAAAGTAGAGTGGTCATATTAGAGATAAATTGATGGAATGATTACTAAGGGATAATTGTTAATTTATGTATTAGAATTCTCCATTTATATGCCACATGAATGTTAGAATAAATGAAAGTGATTATATTTGCAAATAAATGATTGAATGCATTATGTGTAAATTAGTTGACAAAAATAGAATTTTTATTCTTTAGAAAAGATGATCTTTGTGTTCTAAAATATAGTAGATTGACAATAAGAAAGAGAACAATACCGTAGTGATTTTTGTGGAAACCTAACTTTAATCATGAAGAGTTGTGCTATGGTTTTCAAATGTCGAAATTATGGATATGGAATACAAACTAGGGCTAAAATACATATTTTAAAGAGCTAAAATTGCTTATAAAAATACTGGTTGTTGTAGATTTATGTGTATTTTAATTCTGAAAAAAGTTACTTTCAAAAGAGAAGAAAAAAAGACAAATTTGTTTTGAGAATTCATGAATTGTAGATATGAACAGAGAACCAACTCAAAACCCAATTAATTTACCTTCAAATCGATATGGCCACTTAGAGCATTTGGTCGGTAGAGTCTTCATTTGCTACAGTAGCCAGGGGGGTGATAGTCAGAGGTCTCAGGTTCAATACTGAGGCTTTTCATTTTTTTTTTTGTTAAAAATCTGATTGCCGAGAGTCGATACGTAGGGTTTATAACCCCTAGTTATATCACCTTGGGGCATTGGCGCAGTGGTCTTGTGCGCTGTCTATTGGGTCGCTGGTTGTGGGTTCGAATCCGGTTGGGGGTTTGGATTTTTAAAAAAAAAATTGTTTTTTGTGAGATTTTAATGTTAATTTGAGATAAAAAAATATATTAAAAATTGGTAAAAATATGGAATAAATTACTGAAAATTATTTGGACTTTATGAGAAAAATTTACGTAACTTTTGATAAAGTGTAATTAAGAAATTGAGGCTTTTTGCAAGAAAGAACTTCTTTTTGAAATTAAATTGTCTTTTTAAATAAAGGAAAAATAAATAAGTTTTTTTGAGTTATAAAGATGAAAATTAGTAATGAGGAATTTTTGAAAGTTGTTATTTGTGTGATTAATTGGACTTATAAATTGTGCTTGTAATATGAATTGAAATGAGGATAATAGATTCGTGGAATAAATGAATTATTGATTACTACTAGTTGAAACTTATTCTTATGCATAAATTGCACGTGAAGCTGAATTATTGATTGTGATGAGTTATGAAAGATGTGAATACATGAATACGATGCTTATGAAATGTGAATTGTGATTAATCATGAAATGACCTTATGAGTATGAAAAGCTCGATGTTGTAATTATGAGTTGAAATTGAGAACTATGGTGTAGCTAAGCCTTATACCAGCAATAAAAGAAATATGGAAATGATATTTGAGATGAAAGGACCAAGGTTTGGGTCATGTGAAATAAATGAATAAGACCGGTATAGTGGGAGATCTAACCCTAAGGGATTGATTTTATTCATGATTCAATTAAACTAAGGATTAGATACATAGTGAAGATGTGATGAAAGTAAGAGAAAAATATTGAGTATGAAGGCCATTGGATTGACGGCGTGAGAGTATTCAGAGGATGTCCCATGATGCGTCATGATAGGGCATGGATACTGCTCCAGAGTACCATCCCGGTGGCGACGCTCGTGGGGTGTTTGTGACTGCGGATGGTGTCATGTCATTGGTAGGAGCTGGATTACCACAGGATGCCTGCATGATGAGTCATGTGTCAGTGCGTTGGGATTCCCTCCAGGGCGCCTAGATATGAGTTCGTAGGTCAGAAAACATCTAGGATACTTACCATAGTTACAGTAGTAAATTAAGTCATGACGAGGGATTGAACCCTACAAGATGAAGAACGGTTAAGGGCTAGCCCTCGGACCTATGTAGAATGGGTTGTATAGATTCTGAACAAGTGAGCATTAGTGTCATATAATACAAATAATTACATTAAGGACTAAGTGCACATTCACAACATGACATCATTAAGATAGTCCATTTAGCTTTGTTTGCGACAAGTTTGTGGTTTGCTAAGTATTGAGAATCGTTATACTGTTTCCGGTATAGAGAGGATGGCCGTGTATAATATTTCGTCAGTTGAATGAACTGACGCGCCTACAATTTTACATGCAGGGTAAAGATGCTTGACAAATTGAAGTATACATGTTGCTCAAGATTGATTTAAATTTTGTTTCATGTAATTTATTGTAAAATTGCTTCTGCTGTAATAATGTAAAGGTGTAATGTAATTCTGATGTAAGAAATGTTTTTATTTCCTTGTAAAATTGTACGAAAGAAGTGTAAGGATCCTATGGAACTTCGAATTCAGTTGTATTTTGGAATTCGGGGTGTTACACAATAGGAATCTCAGATTTGGTACAATAGTGTCTTGCTGCCTAGAACTGAAAAATGTCGTTGTTTTGACAATTATGAGTTGTTTTTATCAACCGTTGCAATCACTATGTCATCTTAAACTTATTTTATGTTCTTGCCATGTCTTTAGCCTGTTTGTATTCGCTCACGCATGTTTATTAATAATAAAAGAAATCAAGTTGGGTTTTTTAAGGGAAAATATCGAGTAATGGACAATATAGAAATACATATTCAGAAGGAACTCGTTTTTCCACTATTTATTGTGGTACCTACTGTTTATCTCTAGAAGCATGAGGGCATGATCCATGACACTGTTTGTTATTTCTGTTACTGTTACTGTTTATCTGAATATATTGCCCTATAGAAGTTCCACTACAAAATCTTAAAATGAATCTGTTTACTGTAGCAACCATGTGGTAACATCTAGGACGCATGAAGTGCTACCTAGTTAGTAATGAACATTAGACATAAGAATAACTTTTACACTATCACATCCTTTCATGGTTACTGTAGACTATATTATTACTGTTGATTACTGCTACTGTTGGCACACCGTAACTGTTGATCTTTACAGTTACTGTTATGTTTCTCCTGTTATTACTACACTGCTTATTGTCACCTGTAGACTGTTATATTTGCTACCCTCTCCATGTTAGTATTACCTGTTTAGTTTGGTTTTTCCCTTCGTTTTCTTACTTGTATTGCTTGCGGCCCGGATTGCATCTAATGGGCGTTATGTTTTCCTGTTTTCCTATTTTCCTTGTAATTTTCATATGAACAGGTTTTGCTGATCAATTGCCTACTGGAGTTAGTGAGAAAAAGTATTGAGCTGCGCAATTGGAATAATTTGCTTAAATGTTTTGATGAACTATTTTATTTCATGAACTGTATTGAGACTTGTATTTGGGCTTATTGTCCCAGGATTATTGTTTTGTTTCGGATCTAGTATTTGTTGAAACATTTATTATTGATGCAACAAATACTGTTGAGTTATGATTGTTTTTGCATGCCTGGTTGACATATACTGTTATATTTACTATTATGATGAGTCAAGCAGATCCGTACAGCTTATGGATGGTGAAAATATTCGTTGGGCTTAGTCGTGGACCGTATTCTGTATTCCTTTTGGGAAGCAGGGCGTGACATCTACAATTACAAAAAAATTTGGGGGGCTGAGGCGATTGCCTCGCCGACCTCAAGGTGGGGGCTGGCCTTGCCTCCACTGTTGGAGGAAGGAGGCAATTCAAGAGATCATCACCAATTTTGGGACAGTAATTTCAATTGATCCCAAAATAGTGAAGAGATCGAATCTAGTCTTAGCTAGGGTCCCTAATATCAATCTCATGCCCAGATTTGCTAAATTCTACACATTTGAGGAAGTTTACGTAATTCGTTTCACTTTAGAAATGACGATGCTCACTGAGGAGTCCTAACCGATTACATCCCCTAAACCTCTAACCCTAAATTCACCAAGGGATGGAAGAACTTACAAACAGGTGACTGAGACGAAAATTGATACAACAATATCGCTCTCACGAATTTGAGAGAGCTCACTGAGCTCCTCCAAATTTTGGTGGGAGATCGATGGGAACCCACATCACCATCCACCGCTTCCAAAAATCACAAGGAATCAGATCCAGCAGTGATCAACACCAACGGTAAAGATGACCGAACAAAAAGTGGTCAGACACCATTCTTGCAGCTGCACATGACAGTTCAGAAAGGTCACTAGTGCTCAGAAGTCTAATAGGGGAAGTACACCCACCTTGAAGGTTGCTGACAGTGATGGAAAAGCAAAGTCAAAGTTTCCATTTTGAGCTTATGAGCAAAGATGAGGAAGATGGTGAAGTTTCAGAAGGTAGTTCAAAAGGGAAAGCAAGGGCTTTGGAAACCCAAAGAACCTCGGTGGTAAAAATAAATAGAGTTTAAATCGTATCATGATAAGAGATTTGGTTTAAACTGTCTCTTAGAGCTAATCATGAATTTGAATTACTCTTTAAATATCCTGGTTTTTTCATAATGGGCTGTCACCCTAAACCAATGAGACAGACCTGTTTTTTGGTTATTGAGCTTGGAAAAGACCCTGTTCCATTTTCGGACCCGTTTACAGGTGAAATTACCATTTTACCCCTGAGATCTTTAAGATTCGTGTCCGATTTGAACGGTCCCGATTTAGTTCTAGTTTTACACATATGAAAAGCCCCCCACTCTCGAAGTCTGAGTTTCATAGCCTTTGAGGAATACTTCGTCTGTTTTTAATGGCTCATAAAATTTGTCAGCGTTCTCGAGGACGTTTAGAGCTTGCTTGGAGTGTAACGATGCTTTCCTAAGTTTGTAAAATACTCAGATTTTTTTATAGAATTTTCTGGATATTCCAGATTTTTTAAATTTTTTCCAATTTTAATTTATTTTTTCAAATTTTTATTCAATTTTTGAATTTTAATAATTAATTTTTGAAAATTTTAATTAATTATTCTATAACAATTATTATTTTTTTCAGAATTTAAAAATATTTTTCTGAATTAATAATTATTTTAAGAATTTTTTAGCTAATTTTTTTAGAATTTTAATTATTTTTCGGAATTTTAAATAATTAATTCAATTTAATAATTAAATAAAGGAATTAAATAAAAGAAATTACATTGATTTAGTCACGACCGTTGATCACGAGATGGCTTGCGCGTTGATGAGATTGGGCGGCCAAGATGAGGGGATCTGATGAAGAGGCAACGTGGTGCGAGCTAAAACGTCGATCAAGATCGAGCTTGCGCGCTGATGCACTGATGAGAAAGGAGGCGACGTGGCGAGGTTTTGGCTGCTCATCATGATCAAATGTGCATTGGGAGGCATGGCTTTTCTTCCATTTTTTGTTTAGGGGCATGTTTGCTTAGTTTTTTGCATCGAACAACATGGATGGATCGGCTAAGAGACACGTGGCATTGACCATTGACCGTTGACCATGGACCACTGACATTCTTCAGTGATTTCTCGTTCGAGGGCACGTTTACTCGGTTTTTGGCACAGAACGACGTGGATGGCTCGGCTAAGCAACACGTGGCATTGACCATTGACCGTTGACTAGTCAACGATTTCCTGTGTTTTCACGATCGGGGGAACGTTTGCTCGATTTTTGGCAACGAACGACGTGGATGGTTCGGCTAAGCGACACATGTCACCTGATGACCGTTGACCAGTCAACAGTTTATTAGCGATTTCATGATCGGGGGCACGTCTGTTTGGCGCGTGACACCGAACGATGTAGATAGTTCGGCTGCGCGACACGTGTCACCTATGACCGTTGACTATTGATCGATCAATGACTTTTTGGCAGTTTTACGATCCGAGGCATGTTTGTTTGGTGCGTGACACCGAACGATGTAGATGGTTCGGCTGTGCGATACGTGTCACCTGATGACCATTGACCAGTCAATGATTTTTTTTGGCAATTTCACGATCGGAGGCACGTTTGTTCGGCACGTGATACCGAACGATGTAGATGGTTCGGTGTGCGACACGTGTCACTTCATGACCGTTGACCGTTGACCGTTGACCAGTCAGCAATTTTGTGTGCTTTTTTCTTTATCGTTTAGCCTTCCTGTCTCTTGGGCTTCCTTGGTTCTTGGGATTTTTAGCTGCTTTAAGGGCTCACGCAGCCCAAGATTCACCCCGCTCTTTATAAATCTCCCACCCCCCCCTTATTTCTCATTTCTTACTCACAGAACTTCTTTTCTCTCAATCGGAGTTGTCAGAGCATTCCGGCGATCTTTCCTTTTCTGATGAGTTTTCCGACCATAGCTATCACATCTAAGATAAAATATATATATAATCTATTTGTATATATTTATTTTATCAAAGATGTTTAGGGTGTCTTCTGGAGACGAGACCTCCCCCTCAGGCCAAGGCGAAGATGATTTTCTCGTTAAACCGTATAGAGTAGATAAGGGGAGGGAGGCATTGGGATCGGTGATAACTGAAGAGATTATATAGAGTCGACGAGAAGTGGGAGAGTTGAGTAGGTTGTTGAGCTCCTTGTCGAGCCTCGGCCGCATTAGGGACTATTCTGCCTACCTTCTATCTACAGTTGAGCATGGAATGATGCCTTTGTACGAGGAGAACAAGCCTTGAGAACGCTCCGAGGTAAATGACATTTCTACTTTGATCGCAGAGAAGGATTTGCGCAGCATTCGAGGTTGTTTCATGATTCTGAGGGAGTACAATCTTATTTTGCCAGGCCCAGGTATTAGAGCGTGCTCGCCCACCTCTCAAGACACTTGTTTCTATTCTTTTGATGCCTTCCACGGGCCTTCGTCTCCCTTTTCCCCCGTTCACTGCCGAGGTTCTTAGGTGGTACGGCTAGAGTCCCATACAATTCATGCCGAACATGTGGATGCATGTTAATGGCTTCGTTTCGCACTGTCAGGTAGCATAATTTGAGCCTCGATTGAATGTTTTGAGGAAGCTTTTCAAGATTTACCAGAAGAATAGGTCGGCATTTAGATATTATCTTACTCCTCGTCAAGGTGTAAAGTTGATCGGGAATTTTGACTCGATCAAATATTGGAGGGAAGTAACGGACGAATACCTCTTCGGGGGTGGCCTTAGTTCGATCAACCCTAGTACGCATCTTTGATTTTGCGTTATTACTTATTTTTGCTTTCGCCGATGTATTTTATCTTTCTTTGCTTTTATGTTTTGACCGACTTGTGTCTTCTTCCGCAGAGGACCCCAGCATGGACTTTGACTCGATGGTTTCGAAGTGTACGGGGTTAAGCGGCAAATCCCCCGAAGAAAGGAAGAGGAAGAGAATGTCTGCCAAACCCTCTACCTTGAAAGTTGCTAGGGGTCAGACTAGTGAGTCCCCGGTGGTGAACCTCGAATCGCCACCATCTGCTTCGCTTAACCCTTCGATCGGGGCTGCTCTTGCACTTGAGGCACCCCTCCTACTGCTACCGCATAGGCCATCCTAACGGAGGAGCACAAGAAGCTTTTCATCCCGGACTGGCGTGTGATGAAGCACGACAGATTTCTTGGGGATTCGGCCAACTGCATGCATCATCTTGCTACCCCGAAGGACCGAGCGGTAATGGAAGCGGGGTCGGTTGGTGACGATGCCTTGGAGACTGCCAGGGACAACATGGTTGTATGTCTTCTTTGTTTTTGTTTGGTACTTGACATTTTCTTTTTTTCATTTTCTTTTTGAGCAGCGTAAACTCAAATATCTTCTCTTACATATCACTTGCCACTTCGGTCACTTGTTGAAGTGAGTGGCGGAGCAGGAGAAGGAGTTAAAGGCTGTGAGTGATAGAGATAGGGCAGGGCATGCCAAGTCTCAGAAGGAGTTGGAGGAGATGACTTGCCTATCTGAGACTCATCCGACGCAAATTGCATTGTTGAAGTATTGGTTGGCCAAGGCAAAAGACCAGGTGGCTCAGGAAGAACAATAGTTGGTCAGAAAGACAGAGAAAGCAGCTGAGGAGAAGGAGGATGCGGTGAGGGCTGCCTAGGACGAAGCAATGGGGTATATGAGGGGGAATATAGAGAAGGCATATGTCAGAGCCCTTGAGCACGTGAAGGCATGAGTTCCTAGGTTCAACTGCTCGGGGTACTCTCTTTACGACTCTGTTCCCGAAGGTGCCGGTGAGGACGATGAAGAAGACGAAGAGGAAGATGTGGAGCAGGAGCAAGAGGTCGCGCCAGATCCCTTTTCTGTAATAATGGCGGCCCCAGACGCAAATGATGGTGTTGGTCATGAGCTCACTCCCCTCGGGGTTCAATCGGCCGAGGTAGATCCTTGACCTATTATTATTATTATTATTTTGCTAGATGCCTTCAACTCATTTTTGTTTTGTATTTGTAAGGATGCCATATAGCGGACTGGCCACCGCTTGTTGTATCTTTACATTGCAATGAAGTTTCACTTCTCCTTATGTGACTTGCTATTCTCTCCGCAAGTTTCCCTCAACTTTCTGTACATCCTGTGGATTTGTTATTTTTGATAGAGTGATCTATCAGCATATATTTTGTAAACAGGTTGTTAGGCAAGATGTTGGTGAAGTGGCTCGCTTTCATTCTAAGCTTCGAATGATAGAGCTGGGGCTCTCTTGCTCACGAAAGAGGCTTTCTAAAGCGGAGGCGGTGCTTGGTCACTTGAGAAGAGTCTTGATTCGCAGAGATGTTGAAACGTGACGTAATGATAAGATTCTTCAAAAGGTACCTCCTGAGGGTGTGGAAGACCACACTTCAGATAGAGCAACTACTGGAAAATCTTCAAAACTTAAAGTCCTTCGCCGTTCTTTGTTCACGGTTACAGCCGAAAGAAACAAGCTGAAGAACGTAGTTCTTGAGAAGAGTTTAGAAGCGGCTCATCTTAGGAAGTCTATCTTTGAGCATTCGCAGGGGGGTAGTATGAGTGGGGTGCCTCGTTTGAAGTTTAGGGTGAAGGATGACTCTCTCAAGGAGAGGCTTGTCAAGTTAGAGGCGGAGAACCATCGTTTAAAGCTACTCTCTGAGGGAGGCAATGTTAGGAGTACCTCCTGCTCTCGTGAAGCCCCTTCCATGAACTGGCTCTGTGCTTACCTGAGGCCCTACGGAATCCTAGCGATGCTCAGATTGGTGTGGTCGGATGCTCTAATTGGGCGTCGATCGGTGGAGTGGAACGAGTCGTAGGCCCTGATGGTGTGACTTGCTCTGTGGGGTTAGATATCACTTTAAATGGCTCGAGTGGGAGGTTCAGCACTGGCGTCACCTTTGGAGGTCGCAAACCGCGCGTGTCCTTGAAGAGGAGTATCCCTCTGCCACGAAAGAGCTGAAGTGACGCCTAAGTTAGATTTTGTGGCCTTGTGGTGACTTTTTTTGTTCAATAACACTTGTAATCTTTTTCGTTGGGAAATAAATTTTTAGCTAAGTGTTGGAGAGTTGTCTTCTTGTAGCGGCTTTGTTTTTGCCACCACACTTGTAATCTTTTTTGTTGTGAAATAAGATTTTTGGCTAAGTGCTAGAGAGTCGTCTTCTTGTAGCGGCTTTGTTTTTGCCACCACACTTGTAATATTTTTTGTTGTGAAATGAGATTTTTGGTTAAGTATTGGAGAGTTGTCTTCTTGTAGCGGCTTTGTGAGCCCTACGTGGAGCGGGTGATTGTTCATTGGCTGGCGACGAGTTTTGGGAGCATTCGAATGGCGAGCGGCCCTTCGCCTACTTGCTCGGAAGTGGCATGGTTAGAACGGCTCTATGAACCCTGAATGGACTCCTCGCTTATCTAATTTGTTTCAGGAGCATTCGAATGGTGAACCGAACAATACTTGGGAGCAATTAGCTAAGTGGTCCTGTGGGCCGTGAATGGACTTCGAACAATAATGACGACTAGTTTTGGGAGCATTCGAATGGCGAGCTGCTCTCTACTTAATTGCTCGGAAGCAGTGTGGTTAGAGCTGCTCTGTGAACCATGAATGGACTCCTCACTTATCAGGTTTGTTTCAGGAGCATTCGAATAGCGAACCGAACCATATCTTCTTGCTTGGGAGCAAGTAGCTAAGGTGGTCCTGTAGGCCGTGAATGGACTCCGAACAATGATGTTGATGAGTTTTGGGAGCATTCGAATGGCGAGCTTCTCTCTGCCTACTTGCTCTGAAGCAGCGTGGCTAGAGCGGCTCTGTGAACCATGAATGATTCCTTACTTATCCAGCTTGTTTCAGGAGCATTCGAACGACAAACCGAACCATATCTTCTTGCTTGGGAGCAAGTAGATAAGGCGATCATGTGGGCCGTGGATGGACTCCGAACAATAATGACGACGAGTTTTGGGAGCATTTGAATGGCGAGCTGCTCCCTGCCTACTTGCTCAGAAGCAGCGTGGCTAGAGCGGCTCTCTGAACCATGAATGGAATCCTCACTTATCCAGTTTGTTTCAAGAGCACTCGAACGGCAAACTGAACCATACCTCCTTGCCTGGGAGCAAGTAGGTTAGGTGGTCATGTGGGCTGTGTGTGGACTCTGATCAATGATGACGACAAGTTTTGGGAGCAATTGAATGGTGAGCTGCTCTATGCCTACTTGCTCGAAAGCAGTGTGGCTAGAGCGGCTCTCTGAACCATGAATGGACTCCTCACTTGTCCGGGTTGCAGCACTTGTACGGCGAGATACACCCCACACACTTTCTCAGAAGCAAACATGCCTGTGCGGTCTTTGAATCCTGGATGGACTTCGCAATCATTCATTTAAAGTGTTGTATTGAGTGGATGATGTTGCGCGGGGGATGCCCCATGTAGACTTATACACATAGTGTTGAATCTTTTAGTTACTCATAACTTTGCAACAAACAATAAAAGACTGATTTTATTGAATAAACTAGACTGATTTTACTTAGTAAACTAGATGGCTGCTTCACTGTGAGCCTTTATTACATGTTATGATATTGACTAACAAACGAGGGCGTTAAGTGCTCTCCTTGTACTTCATAAGGTGATCGGCGTTCCAGGTCTTGGCTATCTTCTTCCCCCCAAGTCTTTGAGTTGGTATGTCCTTGGGCAGACGAATTGCGAGACTTTGTATGGACCTTCCCAATTAGAAGTGAGTTTTCCTTTCTTCTGGGGGTTTGAAATCTCAAGCTTTCGGAGTACCAGGTCTCTGTCCTAGATGTTGGTCAGGCGGACTTTCTTAATGTAAAACCTCTCCACTTTCTATTGATAGATGTTTCTTTGAAGGATGGACTTTTTGCGGACTTCTTCGAGGAAATCAAGGTTGGCTCGAATGTTTTTCGAGTTCTGTAATTCATCGAACGAGAGGAGGCGAGGATTGGGTATTACTACTTCGATAGAGATAAGTGCTTCGGTGCCGAATGCAAAATTGAACGGGGATTCTCCAGTGGGGATTCTTCCGTGGGGATTCTTTTTTGTGGTTTTATAGGACCATAGCACGCCGGGGAGTTCTTTAACCCATTGCCCTTTTGGGGCTTCATTGAGCCTTTTCTTGAGGCCATCCAAGATTTGCGATTGGCGTTCTCGACTAGACCATTAGTCTGAGGGTGTGCAATCGAGGAGAAATGTTGCTCGATACTGAGGTCGGTGAGAACTTGCGAAACCCTTTGCCAACAAATTGGGTTCCATTATCAGTGACTAGGATTCGGGGAATCCCAAATCGGCACACCACATTTCTGTAGAAAAATTGTTGGACTTTCTGCTCAGTGATTGTTATGAGCGGTTATGCTTATATTCACTTTGTGAAGTAATCAATTGCTACCACTAGCGAAGGAGATTGGACTTGATAAGGAGCTGAGGTTAGCTTGGGAGGTTTGTCTGATGGATGAATTCTTTTGACAAGAGACACACTGACAGACATAATCTTAAGCATCTCTGCGGAGGGTGGGCCAGTAGTAACCATAATTGAGAACCTTCTGCACAGGAGACCTTGCACCAAGAAGGCTGCTGCCTACCCCTTCATGAACTTCCTTCAAGGCATAACTAGCCTCTTCGGGAGAAAGACACCGTAGGTAAGGTCGACCATCTATCTGAGTATATGAGCACTTATAGAGGATCCCTTCCACAAGTACGTATCTTTCGTTCTGCACACGGACCCTTCTTGCTTCTTTGATATCTTCAGGGAGGATTCCTTTTTTTAGAGAAAATCGACTAGGGGTTTCATCCAGGAACCTTCAGATGTTTGAGGAGCTATTTGCATGAGTTCCAATGCCTCTTCTTCAATGCTAGGTTTAAGCAGGACCTCAATCAGCCCAGTTCGGTCGAGCCCGACAAACGAGGATGAGGCGAGCTTGGTAAGGGTGTCTGCTTGCCCATTCTCTTCTCGCTGAATGCGAGTGAATTTGACTTCCTTGAAGGTGGTCGTGCTCTTTTCCACATATGCTAGGTACTTGGCCATGCGAGTGTCCTTCGCCTTGTAGTCACCTTGGACCTGGTTTACCATTAATTGAGAGTTGCTGAACACCGCGGCTCTTTGCGCCCCTGCCCTTTTTGCTAGGATAAGGTCGGCGATCACGTCTTCGTACTCGCCTTCGTTAGTGGAGGATGGAAAGTTGAGATGTAAGGAGTATTGCAAGATGAACTCATCAGGACCAATTAGTACAACTCCGGATCTGCTCCCTTCGAGGCAAGAGGACTCCGTCCACGAATACTGTTCACAGTGGGGAGTTGTCTTCTTCCTGGAGAGGGTCAGGCATTGTACTCTCCATAATGAATTCAGCCAAGGCTTGGGCCATGATCACAGTTTTAGGGCGGTAGGCGATGTTGTGTTGGCTTAAATTAAATGACCACTTCATTAGTCTCCCTGAGTTTTCGGGCTTGTGGAGGATCTGCTTGAGTGGCTGATCGGTGAGGACCCAGACAGAATGTGCTTGAAAATAAGGTCTAAGCTTCCGGGCGGTTCTCACTAGGGCATAAGCCATTTTCTCCATTTTTGAGTACCGGAGTTCAGCGTCATGGAGTACCTAGCATATATAATAGATCGGTTTCTGTACCCGATCTTCCTCCCTTATCAATACAGCACTAAGAGTCTATTCAGAAGTGACCAAGTAAAGGTAGAGGGTTTCTTCGGATATAAGTTTGCTTAAGATGAGAGGATGGGTAAGGTGTTCTTTGAGGATTTCGAATGCTGCTTGCTACTCTTCCCCCCACTCAAAATTCTTTGTTCCCTAAAGAGCTTTAAAGAAATGGAAACATTTTTTCCCTGACTTGGAGAGGAAACACCCAATGGCGGCGAGGCGGCCTATACGCTTCTGGACTTCTTTGACCGTGGTTAGGGGAGTCATGTCGAGGATGGTTTGATTTTCTCGGGGTTGGTTTCGATTCCTCTCGGACTTACCATAAATCCCAGGAACTTTTCTGAGGGAACCCCGAAGGCACACTTTTAGGGTTCAGCCTCATGTTGTTCATCCGGAGTACACCGAAGGCTTCTTGGAGGACGGCGACATGGTCATCTTTTCTAAGGCTTTTTATGAGTATATCATCTGCGTACAATTCCATGTTTCGGTCGATCTGCTCCATAAAGACTTGGTTTACCAAGTATTGGTATGTGGCCCCAGCATTCTTCAGCCCGAAGGGCATAACTCGATAGCAATAGATCCCTTAATTGGTGATGAAAGATGTCTTTGGAATATCCAGATGGAACATCCAGATCTGGTTATATCCCGAAAAATCGTCCATGAAACTCAGTAATTCATGGCCTAAGGTAGCATCTATCAAGGCATTTATGATCGGGGGAGGAAATGGATCTTTCAGACATGCCTTGTTGAGGTCGGTAAAGTCTATACAGATTCTCCACTTTTCGTTGGCCTTCTTGACCATTACAACATTTGCTAGCCACTCAGGGTAACTAACTTCATGGATGAATCGGGCAGCTAGGAGCTTCTCGACTTCTTCCTTGATGGCCTGTTGCCTTTCGGGCACAAATTTGCGGTGCTTCTATTTGACGGGCGTAGCTTCCGGATCCACACTTAAGCAGTGCATAATTAAGTTTTCAACAATGTCTGACATATCCTCAGCGGTCCGAGCGAAGAGGTCTTGATTCTCACTGATGCAGGCGATAAGTTGTTCCTTCACTTGGTGGGAAAGTTCTTTGCTCACCCGGAAACACTTGGCTTTATCCTCTTCAGAGAAAGTGATTTCTACCAATTCGTCCACAGGTTCGGAGCTAGCTTGTCCCAGATCGATGGGGAGTTCAAACACATCGAGGGGAAGGACCGAGCCCCCCATTGTAGCTATGTAGCATGCCCGTGCGGCTTCTTGGCTCCCTTTGGCTTCCCCCAATCCTGTGGCCATATGGAATTTCATCTTTAGGTGGTATGCTGATGCGACTGCTTGGAGGGCCACTGACCCTGAGCGGCCGAAAATAGCATTATAGGCAGATTTCATATCGACCACCTTGGAGTCTAATGCTTCTGTACGGGTTTTCGGAGATTTCCCTATATTAACGTCGAGGGTTATGATTCTCTCGATCATTACGGGGGCACCAAAGAATTCGTGGAGGGTATACCTAGCGGGCTTGAAAGACTCCCGCTTAAGTTTGAGGCCCTCAAAAACATTCAAAAAGAGATGTTAACTGAACTGCCGTTATCCACCAAAAACTTTCGTACTTCATGATTCGCCATACACATGCTGGTCACAAGCGCATCACCGTGAGGAGTTCGGATGCCTTCCAAGTCTCGATCAGAGAAGGTGATGCTAACTCCTGAACCCTTCGAAAGAGGGATGTTGTGTACGGAATTTACTTCTCAAATGAAGGCCTTTCTAAATAAGCTGGAGGTTCCCTCCATTGGTCCTCCATGAATTGCATGAAATATCTCCATTCGTCCTGACTCCTGGGACTCGGTTGGTCTCTCTGGCCGTTTGTTGGGTCCCTTTGGAGGAGGAGGTTCGGTATCGTTTATCTGGGCAAATTTTGCAAGGTATCCACGTCTGAGCAAGGCATCTACTTCGTCTTTAAGAGCTCGACACTCATCCGTAAGGTGATCATGGTCCTTGTGGAAGGTGCACCACTTCATTTTATCCTGTCTTTTGCTTGGAGCATTCATGTTGGGGGAAGGCTGAAGGATCCCATCTTTATCCTCCATCAGAATAGCGAATATACTTGCGTTCAACGGGGTGTACTTATCGAAATGGGTCTTAGGAGGCGAGCGACGCTGACCCGAGGTGTCTTTCTGGGATTTTCAGGGTTAATCTTCGTTCATACCTTTCTGTTTGTTCCCGGATGAAGAGATATTCTGTTCATGGGGGTGAATTGCCTCTTTGACTCGGATGTACTTCTCAACTTTCTGAAAGAGGTTAGAGAAGTCCCGAGGAGGTCTTTTGATGAGGGAAGCTTTGAAATTATCATGTCTGATGTTGTATCTGAATGCGGTCATTACTACCGCAGAGTCGACCGAGGGGATTGATCTGGACTCAGCTGTGAAGCGTCGGACATAACTTTTGAGGGTTTCCCCGTCCCTTTGTCGAAGGTCAAATAAGGAGGCACTGGTCTTGTCCAACCTGCGGCTAGTGAAAAAGTGCATGAGGAAAAGCTCCTTATGCTAATCGAAAGAGAATATAGAGCCGAGCGAGAGGCAAGAGAACCATTCTCGTGCTGAGCCTATTAAGGTCGCCGGAAACGTTTTGCACAGAAGGGAGTCGAACGCTTAGTGGATCATAATGAGAGTTTTGAAACTCTCGATGTGGTCCACTGGGTCGGTTTCTCCGTTATATGGCTCAAACATTAGGATCTTGAAGTTGGCGGGGACGGGTGCATCAATTATCTTCTTGGAGAATGGGGGCCTGATGGGGCAATATTTTCCTTCTTGTTTTGCTCCGAGGCGAGAGAACGATTCTCGTGCTGAGCTTGTTAAGGTCGCTGGAAATGTTTTGCACAGAAGGGAGTCGAGCACTTGGTGGATCATAATGAGAGTTTTGAAACTCTTGATGTGGTCCACTAGGTCGATTTCTCCGCTATATGGCTCAAATATTAGGATCTTGAAGTTGGTGGGGACGGGTGCATCGATTATCTTCTTGGAGAATGGGGGGCTGACGGGGCGATATTTTCCTTCTTGTTTTGCTCCTTCCCTCCTCAACGAGTCCAAGTAGTGTTCCATCTTTTGGAGACACCGGAGGACGACATCCTCCTACCGATCAGATCTGGTGGACCCTCGGGACTTTTCATGTCGTGGCAGAGAAGGATGGTGTGGGCTGTGATGTCGGGTCTGGTGTGGGACTGTGCTGAGGGCCTGAAGGATCTCATCCTTAAACTCCCGAAGTTCGGCCCTAGTGACTGATACTTCCTCATTCCTTCCTGTCTTATAGGTTGTCCTGCTTGTCGGGGTTGGGTGTCTCCTTTCTTGGGGAGGAGTTCTTCTACGGTCCTGTGGGGAACGGCAACCCCTTGATCTCCTTCGTCTATATGGAAAGGGACTCCTTTCTTGTCTCCTAGGAGAGGGGCTTCTCCTGCTCCTTCTTTGTTCGGGATGGGGGGTTTCCACAAGAGCCCTCCTCTCGTTGAGATGGATCCGGAGGTCCAACCCCTGCTGACGGTCGTCGATAACTTGACGTAGGTCGGGGCGTGGTTGAGGGAGTGAGGAAGGAGTAGAGGTGTACATTAATCCCCTGTTCTCTACCAAGGACCTTGCGGATGGTTCAGGGCAACTTCGACGAGAGCTCCCCAGTTGGGCCCTTATTGGGGATGGCAAGGTTAGCTGTAGGAGGGGCTCCTCCTGCTGTGTGTGAAAGGTGGGAGGAAGTTCCTTTTGATGAGGAGGTGGAGGGAGTGGGTTGGCTCGTCGGCTAGAGGCCACTGCCTTCCCTTTTTCCTTAGGAGGCTTGATGGCAATATATGTTTTCACCGGAGAAGTTTTCGTCAGGTTTTTTTTTGAAGTTCCTACAGACGACGCCACCGTATTACTTTTTTTTCTATGTCGGAGTAACCAGGTGATGTGGATTCTTTGGTGGAACAATCAAGAATATGACTTTTTGACTTTCAATGGTGTTGACTGCAACGATCGCATCTGCTTGACCTGCAACAATGCCTGAAACACCGGGGTTGATCCCAGCGATATGCCCTCCGACACTCAAGTCAGTAATCAAGAAGAATATGAGGAGAGCTTTTTGTGGAAAAATACTGGATACCTTCTTTATGGTGGGGGTAGAGAGGTATTTATAGTCGCCTTGGAGGTCAGTTTCAAGATAATGATTTATCTCTACTTTCCGGTATTTTTGGATAAGAAATAAAGTTTAAATCGTTTCATGATAAGAGATTTGGTTTAAACCGTCTCTTAGAGATAATCATGAATTTGAATTGCTCTTTAAATATCCTAGGTTTGTTCATAATGGGTTGTCACCCTGATCAGTGAGACAAACCCGTTTTTGGGTTTTTGGGCTTGGAAATGACCCAGTTCTCATTTTCAAACCCGTTTACTGGTGAAATTACCATTTTACCCCTAAGAGCTTTAAGATTCGTGCCCGATTTGAACGGTCCCGATTTAGTTCTATTTTTACACATATGAAAGAGTTTCTTCAAAAATAAGGAGAATAGGAGAACGGGAAGCACAAGAACCAAGAAGTTAAAGATGAGAATGCGAAGCACTAGAACGAGGAGCATGTGACTCTCCTGACTTCAGATGAACCGCCTCCTTTCGCAGCCAATGGGTCTCTGCCACATGGCTGCTTCGATACCCGAGCAAGCCACGTAGGTGAGGCTGCGAGCGAAAGCTTCGATGCCATCCCCTCCAATGAATGCTTGCCACACGACCTAGACTCAGAGGGTGGGCTGCAATGTGATGTGCTTGAGAATAAAATGCTTCACATTTTGAGTGGGTCCAAGTTGGGGCCCAACTCTAATATTGTTTGTGAGCCTCTCAATAATGAGACAATTGTATTATCTATTGTATCTGAGCTTCGAAATTATGGGCCAGTTGTAACATCAGAGCCTCTGTACGAGACAGATTCAATCATTGCAAATGAGAATAGAGAAAAACTCTATCTTGACTTAGAGGATGAAGATTTTTACGAAAACGAAGACTCGGAATTAGAGGGCGAGTTTGTAGGAGATTCTCAGTTATGCCCCGCTATAGACTCCACCCCAGGTTTTGTTCCAACTACTTTTCCATCTCAAGTGATGGCCACCAAAGATGACTTTGTTACCCAAAGAAAATTGAAAGTTTTTCAGGTCCACAAAATTGCTAAAAGGGCTCATATGGAGTCCCTAAGGGACTATTTGGAGATAGCAGCAGCCGCTAAGTCGGCCAAGATTGATGTTGGAGGTAGGCATTCCTTTATAGCATCCATTTTTAATTTCTTTGATTCCGATGTCTTCTGTAATGCTGAAACCTGTGGTGTTGCGGTAAGCATTATGGAAAGAAATGTTTTCCTCTTTAATAAAATTTGAGGTTTGGAAATTGAGAGGTTCAACTTTGCTTCGACTCTCGTACCTGCTCCCTAATGTATCCCCGAACATGTTCCAAATGAAGATTCTTCTATGGAATGTTAGGAGGTTATGACATTGTAGGTCTCCAAAAAACCAAAATATCAAATATGAGTTGCCTTAGGAGAGTAGGCGGGTATAGGATCTCAGTTTGGAAGATCCCCCCCCCCTTCCGTTGGGGCTTCACGGGGAATTGCTATTGGCTTTAACCCTAATTTTTTCGTGGGTCTGGATGAGATTCTAGGGCAGTTTTCATTATCTATACTTCCCCTGCGACGATCGATAACTAGACACAGGTTATCTCTGTGGTTTATGGCCCGAATCAGGCTTCTCAGAGACTTTCAGGACATTGATGACTTAGAGAGATTTGAGGAATCGAGAGACCTAACCAAAGCTGAACGCAGTAGACTATTATCGGTTAAGGAGGAGATTACGCAACTGTATAAACTAGAATAAATCAAGTGGCAACAAAGGTCCAGAATTTTGTGGCTCAAATAGGGAGACGCGAATACAACATTTTTTAATCGAGTGGGCAGCGCATGTTGGAGATCAAACATCATCCTATCTATCCAAATGGAATCAGGCATAATTCAAGAAGAAAATGAAATTGAACTTGTGTTCCAAAACCATTTCAAAAATCTCTTTGGTCGTAAAATGGATTTTAGGGTCCCATTAAGAGAGGAATTCTAGTAGAATAGGTTAGAGGGTATGGATCTGTCCCTACATTCCCTTGAATCTCTGTTCATACAAGTTGAGGTCAAAGAAGTGGTGTTCCAGATGGGTGATGATAAAGCACCGGGCCCCGACGGTTTCTCAATGATGTTTTACCAAACCTTCTGGGATGAGATCAAGGATGACCTATTGGCTGTCATTTATGAATTCTACAACCACAAAATTAAATTGGGGAGACTCAACTTTGTAGATGTTATCCTTATCCTGAAGAAAGATGCACTGCAAGTTGGTGACTTTCGCCCAATCTGCCTACTCAATTGTTCGGTCAAGATAATTACCAAGATCCTTGCTAATAGATTAAGCAAGTTGATGGATCAATTGATCAACAATGAGCAAACATGATTTATTAAGGGATGCTATATTCTAGACCCCCATGCATCGTCTCCCCTGTTTCGAACGAAAACAAAGCTGCTCACCCCGCCGTCACCCTCGCCGTTGCTGTCGCTTCCCGACTGCATGCTACCATCGCAGTGCCGTCGCTTCGCCATGGTGTCGTCACCTTTGTCCCGAGAGTCGCTTGAGTTCTCCCACTCTCTTTCTGTGTCGAAAGGAAGAAGGAGAGAGGGGATTGGTCTGTTTCGGGGTTCACTGTTCTGGGCGTAGCGGATCCGAATTTGCTGTTCTCTGTTCTACCCCGATCTGGTGTGAAGTTGTGTGGTGGATTTGCTGTGGTGTGCGTATGTTGCTGTTTGCTGTTCGATCTTCGAGTTGCTGTTTGGCATTTTGCACGTTATCTCGCTCATGTTCTCGGGGGTCGTCACCCGGGATTCTAATCCCATTATTCTAGTTATTCGAATATCTTACAAAAAGGCAAGTCCACTTGAACTCGGTTAATTTTTCTAGTCCAAGATTATTGATCTCCTCCGCAAGTAGTTCTTTTTCGACTATCGTAATATTGCTTGTGCACTTTCCACTGGGGATATCGAGGGTTGACACGAGCTAACCCGAAGTATCATTGACTTCGTGCCAATATCCATTGATTCAAATCCAAACTTGCATGCACACACGACATGAACCAATTGACTAGAACTTGCATATGATAAATATAATGATATGAATACATGTTGATTGATTGAGATCTCGTGAACTGAATCGTGACAGGATAATCTTGCCTTGTATACAGTAGAATTTTATCTCAACTTGCTATACCTTAATGTTAATACATTTCATGATAATAAGAACATGTTGATTATTCACTTTGTATATGATAATTTTTGTTATGTCTTATTTCCTATTCTGTTTTGTACTGAGGTTTCGACCCTGTTACAATAGGAATCAACCAAAACCATATAAAAGAGAATTGTAGCCTAATGAATCTAGTTTCCAGAACACTTGATGGATTTTGATTCCAACCTGTGACCTGTGAGATATTGTAGTTTTAGTCACTGCTGGTTTGTATTTCCAGATTGTAATTTGTTGAAACACCGACACAACTTTCAGTTGAAACACCATGATAACAGTAGTATAATGCCATGGAATTCTCTAGAAACTTAGTAGACATGTTTAGCATCCATTCCTAGTTTTTGTAGATTTTTTATATTGATTTTACACCTAGTTTCCACACATAAAGTTTTGACTGTAAGCTGCTACCAGGACCGTTAACCTGTTAAGATTTGAATAATTGACCTAGATATACTCAGAATCAACTAAAACTTGCTGAATATGAATTGTAACCCTATATGTCTAGTTTACTTCTATATTGACAAAATTGAATTCCGAGTTATAGTTTGTGAGTTACAACTGTTTTAGTACTGTTGTGTATGCTCTTTTCAAATTCACAATTACTTGTATTTTATCATGCATCCCATCATCTTGTTGCATCTTATCATCTCATTGACACTCTTATACACATTGCATGATCATGAATGACATAAAAAAATGTTAAACAAGTCGGGGTAATAAGGGTTGACTTAGTAGTGGATAATCTCAGAAAATGTACTCAGTAAGGCCTTATCGTTATATCGTATTGTCATAGAAGGAGGAGTATCGATTGTGAATTATTGATTGTCAATTGTAAATTATTGTTATCGACACCGATGACACGCTCTGTAGGTCCCACTACGAAGTCTAAAACGAACATTGTTTTGTATGCACCGAACCTGTGGTATGGGACGCAGTAATACGTGCATTAGTTAGGTTAATAATAATAGACTAGATTGACACTTGTATCTTTGAATCATTACTAATGACATTGACATTGTTTTATTGATTATTGTTATTGAAAATTACATTGTTAAATCTAGACCTTTCATCAGTCCGTGTTATTGCTTTTGAATTTTGATGTTGCTTCATATTCCTTGATGTACCATATTCCATTACTCTTTGTTTTTCACTACTTGCTGTCCGAACTTGCTCTAAGGACATTTTTCTTTTCCACTCTAGTTGATCAAACTGCAGGTGCACAAGGAGAATTGTCAGAAGGCATTGGTGAGCAGTTCCTATAGGACTGGAGCAGGAGCCGCTTTAAAATAAATTATCTTCTTCCATGTTATTCTTTTTTCGCAGTGTTATTCTTTTTGTTGAACTTTGTATCCCGGGCTTTGTTGACCCATAATTGTTGTTTATTTTTCCAGTTTTTAGTTATTATGCTGACTACTGTATGTTTTTA
This sequence comes from Hemerocallis citrina, assembly GCA_017893485.1. NCBI lineage: Eukaryota > Viridiplantae > Streptophyta > Magnoliopsida > Asparagales > Asphodelaceae > Hemerocallis > Hemerocallis citrina. The sequence goes on along the minus strand of JACEHZ010000667.1, from coordinate 29,370 downwards.
TCTCAGTCATTGTTTATGTGATTATATTTATCTTCGTGGTTGTGATTATTTCTTTTCATGTTGTTGAGTTAAGACTAGTGCAGCTTATGGATGATGTTAATTTCATTCGCTGGGCCTTCGTCACGTACTCGTATTCCCGTATTTTGGGAAGCGGGGCGTGACAGGTTTTTAGTGGTATCAGAGCCAGGTTTAACTCAACAATATGTATACTATGTTAATCACATGAATATTTAATAACCAACATCCAATCTGGATACTAATCATTTTTGCTATGTTGCAGACTATGACTCGTGGAGGCTCTTCTACTTCCCGACAGAGGAATGATCAGTCTGAGAACTCAGCTGTGCTTCAAGCGCTGCAGCAAATGATGACACTGCAACAGCAGCACAACGAATTGATGAGGGCCAATTTGGAGGTCGTGAACCGGGTTGCTGCGAGACTCGTTCCAAGACAACTGCCATCCCGACCTGGTACGGCAGCTAATTTCATGAGATTGCACCCGGACAAGTTCCCAGGTACTGAGACACCGCTGGAGGCCGAATAGTGGTTGATTCGCACGGAGCAGTTGCTGCAAGCAGCGCAGGTCTCTGACGTGGACCGTGTGGATGTGGTGAGCATCCAGCTTACCGACCTTGCCCGCATCTGGTTGCAGGCTGAAACTGAGAGGTTGGAGAGACCCATCGCGTGGACCACCTTTACTGGGAGCTTCATGGTTAAATTCTTCTCCCGTGTCACCACGGTCGAGATGGAGTAGCAGTTCATTTCATTGACTCGGGTTCGATAATGTTATTTAATGTCACTTAATGTTGCCTACTACATATGTGACGGTATTAATTAAACACTATCTTGGACCAGGGGAATCGGTCGGTGAATGAGTACGCCACAGAGTTTGCTTGGCTCAGCCGCTTTGCGCCTGCCATGGTAGAAAATGAGGAAGACCGAGCTCGCAGATTCTTGTTGGGGCTGCATTCGAATATTCAGAACCAGTTGGTGGCCCACCACCATCGCACCTATGCTGACATCCTTGATGCCGCAAAGATTCAAGAGCAAGCTCACAGGAGGACCAACGCCACTCAGCGGGCGGTGCAGTACCCCACCGTCGCTCGATCAGCTATGGGGCCAACTCAGAGGTCAGTCCCGACCCTCCCTATGAGAGCACTGCCGTATTTCCCTATTGCTCTGACGTGTTCCTTCGGCTGTAGTGCTGGGCACTTGCACAAGGACTGCCGCCTAGCCAACCGTCTGTGCCTTGCATGCAGGAGTTGTGACCATATTATCCACGACTGCCCCAGGAACAGGCCCATTGCATGGGCTGGAGGTCCAGCTCAGTTAGGAGCACTAGTCCGAGCTCAGGAAAGAACTACTCTTCCACCGCAGAGGCAGACCTTCGATCAGCGGAGGATGGCCCCTAGAGGGGGTCATATGGGAGGCCATGGTCAGGCCTTTAACTTGACTACAGTGAAAGCTGAAACAGCTACTGGAGTGGTTGCAGGTATGTTGCTATAATTTTGTTATTTTATATTCAATTCCTGCATGCTTCTTTCTCTTTTCTTACTTAATATTTTGTACACCCTGCATGCATCTTTCATTCTTATTCATTGGATCTATCTTTTATGCATCATACTTGTGCATTCTCTCCTTGCCCATGTTTTATTCGATTCCGATGCAACCCACTCATTTGTGTCTTCCCGCTTCATCGATCGTCATCGGTTGGCAAGCGATGCCATGCCAGCAGCCTGGGATATCACCACCGGTGGAGGCACCATTGTCTGTTCTAAGGTGTGCAAGCAGAGTCCTCTACTGATATGTGGAATTCAAAGATGATCTAATTGTGATTAACAACTCCAGCTTCGATGTTATTCTGGGAATGGATTGGCTGGGGGTTACCTATGCAGTGATTGACTGTCAGAAGAAGAAGGTGACTTTCAAGCTTCTTGGGCAACTAGAGTTCGAATTTCATGTGGGTGAAACACCGTCTGGGTGTGTCAAGAGCCCAATATCCCCGAAGGCTGGTGGACTTGAGTCATAGTGCACTGATAGTAAAGTTGCACCCATTGTTGTGCGGGATTTTCTTGATGTCTTCCCTGAAGAGTTGCCCAGGTTACCACCAGATCGAGATGTGGAGTTCAGCATTGAGGTTCAGCCGGGTACGACACCAATCTCGAAGAGCCCGTACCGCATGGCACCAATTGAATTAGCCGAGGAAAGTGCAAGTTCAGGAGTTATTGGACAAGGGCTTTATCAGACCAAGTGTTTCACCTTGGGGAGCTCCAGTGTTGTTCGTCAACAAGGAGGACGGTAGTCACAGGCTTGCATTGACTATCGTGAGCTGAACAATGTCACGGTGAAGAATAGGTATCCACTGCCGAGAAATGACGATCTGTTCGATCAGCTGGGTGGTGCATCTGTGTTCTCGAAGTTGGACCTTCGCTCTGGTTATCATCAAATCAAGGTAAAGACTGAGACTATTCCTAAGATGGTGTTCCGCACGAGATACGGGCACTACGAATTTTTGGTGATGCCCTTCGACGTTACCAATGCACAGGCGGTATTCATGAGCCTTATGAACAGAGTATTTTCGCAGTTCTTGGATCAGTTTGTCTTCGTTTTCATAGACGAATACTTGAGAATTGTTTTACAAACTCTGAGAGAGAATCAGTTGTACGGGAAGCTCAGAAAGTGCGAATTTTGGCTGAACCATGTTGCCTTCTTGGGCCACATTATCTCTGGTGAAGGTGTATCAGTAGATCCGTCGAAGATTTCTGCTGTCAAGGATTGGCCGGTGCCGAAGTCAGTCCCAGAGGTGAGGAGTTTCCTTGGATTGACAGGATATTATCGAATATTCGTCCAAGACTTCTCGAAGATTGCAGGACCCTTGACCAACTTGACAAAGAAGGAGCAGAAATTTGTCTAGGATAGTGCCTGTGAGGAAGCCTTCGTGGAATTGAAGAACCTGTTGACATCAGCACCTGTTCTGACAATACCAGACAGTTCTGGAGGATTCGTGATTCACTGCGATGCTTCAGGTAGAGGTTTGGGCACAGTGCTGATGCAGAAAGGAAAGTTTGTGGCTTATGCTTCAAGACAGTTGAGGCCGCATGAGAAGAACTACCCCACCCATGATCTAGAACTTGCAGCCGTAATCTTTTCTCTGAAATTATGGAGGCACTATCTGCTTGGGGATAGAATGGAAATCCTTACAGACTACAAGAGCCTCAAATATGTGTTCATGCAGAAGGAGTTGAACATGAGACAGAGAAGATGGTTGGAACTGATGGCGGATTTTGACATCGATTTGCAGTATCACCCGGGCAAAGTAAATTTGGTACACGATGCTCTGAGCTGGAGACCTGCTGCAATGTTTCTGACCAAGCAGAAGGAAATGTTGGAGGATATGAGAAGGCTGGAATTGGAAGTGATTCTTCCGGGTACAGCGTCACAATATATGATGTTACAGTTGTAGTCTTCACTGGTGAAGCAGATCAAGGCAGCTCAGGCAGATGATCAGCAATTACAAGAATTCTTCAGTGAAGTGGAAGTAGGTTTGAGGTCCGATTTGGTCATTCATTCTGATGGGTCGCTCCGCTTCGGCTCTAGGTTGTGTGTACCTAGAGGTGAAGTCAGGCAGAAATTACTTGATGAAGCCCATCGGCCTCCATACTCTATTCACCCAGAAGGTACCAAAATGTACAGAGATTTGAAGCAGAATTTTTGGTGACATGGCATGAAGAGGGCTGTGGCAAGGTTTATGTCACAGTGTCTGATCGTCAACAAGTAAAGGCGGAGCATCAGAGAACCACTGGACTGTTGCAACCTCTTCTGATCCCGAAGTGGAAATGGGAGAATATCACTAAGGATTTCGTGACAGCGTTTCCAAGGAGTCCCAAAGGTCATAATGCTATCTGGGTGATAGTTGACCGATTGATGAAGAGTGCCCACTTCATTCCATTTAGAGTGGGACAGTCCGCTGAGAGTCTGGCGGAATGGTATATTCAGGAGGTGGTGAGACTGCATGGTGTTCTCGTCAGTATCGTATCCGACCGGGATACGAGATTCGAGTCCCAGTTCTGGGAGAGCCTTCAGAAGAGTTTGGGGAGCAAGTTAAACTATAGCACAACATTTCACCCCCGACGGATGGGCAGTCTGAAAGGACGATTCAGACACTGGAGGACATGTTGCGATCATGTGTCTTGCAATTTGGTGGTTCTTGGGAGGATCATCTGCACCTGGTTGAGTTCTCGTACAACAAAAGTTATTAGGCGAGTCTCAATGCAGTTCCGTTCGAAGCACTCTATGGTCGCAAGTGTAGGTCGCCAGTCTGTTGGGACTACATTGGTGAGAGGAAACTCTCGGGACCAGAGTTGATCACAAAGACAGTTGATGCGGTAGCGCAGATCAGAAAGCACTTACAAACTACTCAAGACCAGCAGAGGAAATGGGCTGACTGTCATCGATGACCTTTAGAGTTTGAGGCTGACGATCATATATTCCTGAAGGTTTCACCATGAAAAGGCATCATCCGGTTTGGTGGTGGGTGTAAGCTGAATCCCCGATTCATTGGTCCCTTTGATATCGTGGAGCGTGTAGGCACGGTAGCCTGCAGACTTGTAGTTCCACCAGCCTTGTCTGGAGTCCATGACGTATTTCACGTCTCCCAGCTCAGGAAGTATGTCAGGGATGACAGTTATGTGATTGACTACTCAGAGTTGTCCGTGAGACCAGACTTATTTTGTGAAGTTCAACCAGTTGCTATTCTTGACAGACGTGAGAAAGTGCCAAAGAATAAAGTTATCAAACTTGTTCGTGTCTCATGGAATCCTCACTCGCCCGGTGAATCGACTTGGGAACTAGAGGAGGAAGTCCAGAAGAAGTTCTCTCATCTCTTTGATTAGGTTGTTTTGTTTTGTCTTTCTTTTCTCGGGGTGCCTACGATCCACCGATGTGAATTTCGAGGACGAAATTCTTCTTGTAAGATTGGTAGGATTTATAACCACTATTTCCGGTTGTACGGATTTGTCTTGTATTTTGTAGTGTTCTCTTTTCTATTTTAAGGTATTTTGAGTTAGGACTAGTTGTGGGCCTTCTGTTGCAATTTATTGTTTCCTGTATTATTGTTATTATTATTGTTATTCTTGTTATCTTTCGTTAGCCCAAGCCATTTCCAAGCTCATACTATTATCTACCCAAATTCATCTCCTAAATGGATCCTGAACCCAAATCCTTGTCTACCCAAACCCACAAACCAATATTCCCCCTAACAACCAACCCAGATCTCCACTCCCACAATCCTCTGTATCTCTTAACTACCCACATCTCAATCCTATTATTTTATTGTTAAACAATCCTTCTCCCTATCTCCCAAAAATCAGAACAGCCAAAAATACTCTCCATCTTCCAAACAACCCCGACTGTTCACCTTCCCTACAACCGACCCCTCACCCTCTCGTCCCAGTCCTCCGACCTCCGCACCCCGACGCTGCCTCGTCTTCAACCTCCCAACCTCCTCGTGCGCACCTCCGCACACACCGCCATCCACCTGCACCTCTCTATCCACCGTTTGTCCACCGTGATCCCCTCCATCCTCTCCATCGTCGTCCAAGCCCGAACACCCCCCTGTGTCGTCTCCCCTGTTTCGAACGAAAACAAAGCTGCTCACTCGGCCGTCACCCTTGCTATTGCTGTCGCTTCCCGACCGCATGCTACCATCGCAGTGTCGTCGCTTCGCCATGGTGTCGTCACCTTCGTCCCGAGCATCGCTTGAGTTCTCCCACTCTCTCTCTATGTCGAAAGGAAGAAGAAGAGAGGGGATTGGTCCGTTTCGGGGTTCGCTGTTCTGCACGTAGCGGATCCGAATTTGCTGTTTGCTGTTCTACCCCTATCCGGTGTGATGTTGTGTGGTGGATTTGCTGTGGTGTGCGTGTGTTGCTATTTGTTGTTCGATCTTCGAGTTGCTATTTGGCATTTTGCACGTATCTCTCTCATGTTCTCGGGGATCGTCACCCGGGATTCTAATCCCATTATTCTAGTTATTCGAATCTCTCACAAAAAAGGAAAGTCCACTTGAACTCGGTTAATTTTTCTAGTTCAAGATTATTGATCTCCTCTGCAAGTAGTTCTCTTTCGATTATCGTAATATTGCTTATGTACTTTTCGTTAGGGATATCGAGGGTTTACACGAGTTAAACCAAAGTATCCTTAACTTCGTGCCAATATCCATTGATTCAAACCCAAACTTGCATGCACACACGACATGAACCAATTGACTAAAACTTGCATTTGAGAAATATAATGATATGAATACATGTTGATTGATTGAGATCTTGTAAATTGAATCGTGATAGGATAATCTTGCCTTGTATATAGTAGAATTTTATCTCAACTTGTTGTACCTTAATGTTAATACATTTCATGATAACAAGAACATATTGATTATTCACTTTGTATATGATGATTTTTGTTATGTCATGCTGCCTATTCTGTTTTGTACTGAGGTTTCGACCCTATTACAATAGGAATCAACCAAAATTGTATAAAGGATAATTGTAGGCTAATGAATCTAGTTTCTAAAACACTTGACGGAACTTTATTCCGATCTGTGAGATGTGAGATATCGCAGTTTTAGTCATTACTGGTCTGTATTTTCCATATTGCAATTTATTGAAACACCAACACAACTTTCAGTTGACACACCAAGATAACAGTAGTATAATGCCATGAAACTTAGTAGACATGCTTAGGATACATTCCTATTTTTTGTAGATTTTTTATATTGATTTTACACCTAGTTTCCACCCATAAAGTTTGGACTATAAGCTGCTGCCAGAACCGTTAACCTGTAAAGATTTGAATAATGGACCTAGCTAAACTCAGAATCAACTGAAACTTGCTGGATATGAATTGTAGCCCCAGATGTCTAGTTTACTTCTGTTTTGACGAAATTGAATTCCGAGCTATAGTTTGTGAGTTACTGCTGTTTTAGTACTATTGTGTCTGCTTTTTTCAGATTCACAATTACTTATATTTTATCATGCATCGCATCATCTTGTCGCATCTTATCATCCCCATGACACTCTTATACACATTGCATGATCATGAATGACATAACAAAATGTTAAACAAGTCGGGGTAATAAGGGTTGACTTAGTAGTGGATAATCTCAGAAAATGTACTCGGTAAGGCCTTATCGTTATATCGTATTGTCATAGAAGGAGGAGTATCGATTGTGAATTATTGATTGTCAATTGTCAATTGTAAATTATTGTTACCGAAACCGAGTATACGCTCTGTAGATCCCACCATGAAGTCTAAAACGAATACTAATTTGTATGCACCGATTCTGTGGTATGGGACGCAGTAGTACGTGCATTAGTTAGGTTAATACTAATAGACTAGATTGACACTTGTATCATTGAATCATAGCTATTGACATTGACATTGTTTATCGATTATTGTTATTGAAAATTACATTGTTAAATCTAGACCTTTCATCAGTCCATGTTATTGCTTTTGAATTTTGATCTTGCTTCATATTCCTTGATGTACCATATTCCATTACTATTTGCTTTTCACTACTTGCTGTCCATACTTGCTCTAAGGACATTTTTCTTTTCCACTCTAGTTGATCCAACTACAGGTGCACAAGGATAATTGCTAGAAGGCATTGGTGAGCAGTTCTTTTAGGATTGGAGCAGGAGCCGCTTTAAAATAAATTATCTTATTCCATGTTATTCTTTTATCGCATTGTTATTCTTTTTGTTGAACTTTGTATCCTGAGCCTTGTTGACCAGTAATTGTTGTTTATTTTTCCAGTTGTTGGTTATTATGTTGACTACTGCATTTTTTTATCTCAGTCAATGTTTATGTGATTATATTTATCTACGTGGTTATGATTATTTCTTTTCATGTTGTTGAGTTAAGACTGGTACAGCTTATGGATGATGTTAATATCATTCGCTGGGTCTTTGTCACGGACTCGTTTTCCCGTATTTTGGGAAGCGGGGCGTGACAGTTGGACTTCTAGAAAGCTTACCATTCATTTGAATGAGACTGTCTTCTTGAAGCTCTTAGAGGCAGGGGAACTTGGGGACCGATGGATCACATGGATTATATTGGTAGGTTAGCTATTCTCGTCAGTGGGAAGTATGGTAGATTTTTTCATGTCGCAGAGGTCTTAGATAGGGGGATCCACTTTCCCCTTGCTTTTTACTATTGTGGCAAAGGTCCTTAAAGACATGATGGATAAATGTCAGCAAGTGCGCTTGATTACACTGTTGGCTAGGGGAAGAAGCGGGTCTGGAGTTTCTATCTTACAATATGCAGACGATACCCTTTTATTTAGGAACGAGTATTTGGAGGAGATTATTACCTTGAAAGGAATCTTTTATTGCTTTGAAGCCTGGTCGGGCCTCAGGGTGAACTTCCATAAGAGCACCCTCATTCCTATTGCCTTGTTAGAAGAGGAAGCACGAGATCATGCAATCTGCCTGAATTGTAAGCTTGAACAGTTCCCCATTAAGTACTTGGGCCTCCCTCTCCACCCAGGCAAAATTATCAAATGGATTGGTTGCCGATCATCGACTGCGTTGAAGCCAAACCAGCTGGTTGGAAAGGCAAGTGCCTGTCCTTGGGGGGTAGAGTGACCATCATCAACTCGATACTATCCAATCTTCCGACATATTACTTATCTTTTTTTGAATTCCTGAAATTGGTCATTCAAATGATTGACTGGGTTCGAAAGAGATTCCTATGTAAAGGGGCAGATGCAAACAAAGGGGGCTACCATCTTATCAGATGGGAAAAAGCATGCATGAAGAAGAGCCAGAATGGGCTTGGCTTCATTGATCTGATGGACATGAATTTATCCCTTCTAGAAAATGGTGGTGGAAAGTTTTTCACCCCAATGGAGAAGGTTGGCAAAATTTTAACTTATCTTACATCCTAGGAAAGGGAACATGAAGATTTAGGTTCCACTTGGGTCCTATAGTGTCTTGGTTCTGGAAAGGGGTAGCCAAAGCTAATGACCTATTTCATAGTTGTGTCACATCCTTCATTGGCAACCGTCTGTTAATCAGGTTTTGGTAGGACAAATGGTGCGGTGATCACTCTCTTAGAGAGTTATACCCTAACCTTTTTGAACACGCTTCTCAACCTAATATTTATGCAGCAAAAACATGGAAGCATGGATCTTGGAGACCCTCCTTTAGATCGCATCTCGATCCGGAATCCCAAGTGATACTAGAGGCTTTACAGTCTTACATTGCCCAATCGGGGATTAGATGTGCCCAAGGTCCAGACCGGAAGATTTGGGGGGTTGGAGAGGAATGGCACCTTCACGGTTATATCGCTCTATAACTGCATCCACTTTAAAGGGTATAGTCCAAAATGGTCTACGATTCTGTGGAAAGCCAAAGCGTTATTGAAAATAAGAGCTGGCTAGTTCTCAACAATGCGATTTTGACAAGAAAGAACATGACTAAAAGGCAACCACACATTCATACTAACTACGGTTTTTGCAATACTCACACAGAGTCGAAAAACCATATCTTCTTAGAATGCCCTAGGAGTAAGACAGTTCTTAGTGAGGTCCTGTTAGCCCTCGGCACAACAGTTTATCCACAGGTTTATGAGAACCTTTGGATTGGACCCACCTTTGTAAGAGAGACGTGAGATGAGGGAAGCGTGGTATCACTATCGCCGCAACGACATGGGTTTTATGGCTAGACAGGAATAACTTTTCCTTTCGTGGGACTTGTAATAGTATTTCTGGTAATCTTACTCATATTATGCATCTTATTTTCTTTTGGGCTATAGCTGTGGTGGCGGGACCAAGAGGAAGAATAGCCAGAGCATTTGAGGTGAATGAGTACGACCATGAGGAGGTGGTGATTGGCCCCAACTTGGACTGATACGGTGCGTCATGACTTATTTGCTCACCCTCCAGGGTGATGTTGGATGGACCTCTTGTATCGTATTGCTTTTACTTGGATACTTCTATTTGTTTAGATTTAGTTCTATTTGTCTTACCCTTTTATGCACTTGGAGGTTTTATGTTTTATTTCCTGTATTGTTGCTTTTGTACTTGAGCACAGTACTCTGGGTTTATTTTATTAACTCTTTATTAATGAAACATTGTGGCTATACTCCGCATTTTCTTTAACAAAAAAAAAAGACACGCTTTATTAATATTACATTTTTATGCCTTGAGGTTTTGAGTGTCCACGTAACAAGCATTATGTTGCTGCTACGGGTGCATATGTAAGCTTTATTTTGAATTGCTTGCTGAATTTGTTCGGGGGGGGGGGGGGGGGGGGGGGGGGGGGGGGGGGGGGGGGGGGGGGGGGGGCACTTTTTGAACTAGCTTTGGCATGACATAATAATGCAGTCCTAGCGATACAGGGATGCTTGATTTGAATAATTCTTATATACATGTGTGTTATGAGCATACGACTAATTCAATTCATGATTTTGTTGGAGGTACATTGCTTTGTTGTAGTATTTCAGTTCACGTTTTCATGTTTACAGTTGTTGTTTTAATTGTTTGGTAGGAGTTAAATCAGTGTGGCTGAAGAAGAGGAATAAGATATACAAGCAGCATAAGGAGGAGGAGCACAAGCACCCGCAGCAGCAATAGAAGGAGCATCAGCGATATAAAGAAGTTTGTAACAGTTTGTTTTAGTATCAATAGCTTTGTACTTAACATGTAACATGTATATTGAGAATAATTTCTCAGGGATTCTGTATTTGGGTTTGGTTCAGGATGTTGGCATCTATTTATTTCAATATGCAAATTTATTGGTAACTTCCTTCGAATCTTTTCTTGTACTTTGATTGTATCTTCATGTACGAACTCACACAATGATTAAATAAATTATATGATTCCTCGAGATTGATTCAAAGTCTGTTTGTTAATTATTGTCAACTCTAAGTTTGAATTATCAGGCATATGTGATGAGTTTCATTGGATAATTACGAGGATGAAGATGAGACGAGCGCGTGCACTGCACGTGCTGTTTTACTTTGCTTTCATTGCTTTCCCTTGTATTTATTTATTAATTGATTATTAATTATTCATGGGGATTTGGCATATGTATATCACTCAAAATCTCTAACACTACACTCATTTTTTTGCACTTAGTTTGTTTCATCTCATATGTATATAAGCATACACGAACAGTTATATGCACCTACATCTTAAAAATACAATTACTCTTTCTGTACCACCCTAAAAAATTGAGTTATAACAATTTTGTTCCACGTATGTTACATATATATATTTTGTACCGTTACGTGTAATATCAGTAACATTATTGAAATAAGTATTGTACATATTTTTGTATTTTGATTGTTTATGAATAATTTTTCTTTCTCTCAAATTTATTTTGTATTTGAATATTTATTGATACGTGCGACGCACGTGTTTGTAGTGAATGTGTGGTTGCAGTCTTTTTCAAAATAAAACTTATGAAATGTATATGTTTATTTTTATTTGTGCATAAAAACTTTTTATTATTAATTTAAACTAATTTTATTAAATTTATATTAATTTGAGTACCATATGCTACTTTTAATTAAATAAAATTTCAACTTTTGATCTGTATTATATGTGCAAACACAAATACATAACAAGCACGTGCACGTGTTTTCTCACTCCACCCAAATTGGCCGGCCCAATCTGCTCTGAAGGGAAACAAATTTTGACTTGGGTTTAGATTTAGTGGTGGTTAAAATGGAATTAGTGGGTAGTTTATTAAAACTTCCCCATCATTTCCTTTACAAAACCCCTCCCCACACTGGTCATTCATTGAGTGAACAGAAAGAAGAAAAAAAAGTTAAATTTTCATTTTTGGCTTTTTCAAAAGAACCTTGCTGTGGTTGCTGGAGTTTTCATTTTCAAAAGCTTGCTGTTGATTTTTTTTCTCTCATCGAGTTCGGATTTTGAGGTGAATTGGAATTTGCACTAAGAGTTTCTATTGGAAAATTTATTAAAGAGGTGGGTATTTTCTTAGTCTCTAACTATATTTTGTAGAAAGCATACTATGAATTGAAGTCATGTTATGTGTAAATTTTAATTTATTTTAGGCTGTAACCTTCATTTTCCGTTTATACAGATTTGTATTTATTTTTTTCATATTCCTGAATTTTTAATTTTCCAAACAAGTCCTACTATTCTTTTGAATCCAATTTCCTTCTTTTAGATATTTGATTATTTCATCTAGCCCCGGTTCCTAATCCAACCTATAATTGTGTCTATTTATTTATTCTGTAACCCAACCCATTCTTATAATTATTATTTGATCAATTGATTTTGTTTGTGAGTAGCCTAAACCAACTCAGCCCACTCTTATTTTTTAATTCATATTTATTTGTTTATTGAAACTCAATAATTGATTTGAGCCCAACCCAATCTTATCTGATTATATTTAAACCCAAGCCCATTCCTTGTTGGATCCTAACCCAAACCCACAAACCAATTAACCCAACTCAAACTCATTTCCCCCTAATCTGCTAATTGCCCAGTCTCCAACACCCTCTCACGTTCCCCCACAAACCTCCCCAGATCTCTCCGTTCACTCCCATTATCTCAACTATCTTAATCACCCCTACTAATCAAATCCACTAATCCGTCTAATCCTAATCCCTATTAAATAATTACCCTAATTTTCTTCAGCCGCCTAAACATCCCTTCCTCCATCTTCTTCCTCTACTCCTTCCCGAGACCCACAGCCTACACCTTCCCCCGCAGTGCCATTGCTACCGCCGCTCTCATCTCAAGCCCCGAGCACCGCAACCTCCAAATCATTGAGCATCACCTGCATCCCGACCTCGCGACCCTTACCTCATCCTTGTCTCCACTGCACTACCAGCACTCGACATTGCCACCTGCAACCATCGCCTGCGCCGCCACCCCAGGCTCCGCATCTGAAGCCCATCTTCCTCGACGAGCCACCCTCACCTCTCTCCTCGTCGCTCAGTCATCACCCCTACCTTGCCCTCGTCGCCACCATCATCGAGCACGACTCGAGCCCCCCGTCGACAGCCATTTCAGCATCTCTTCACCAGTGTCAAGCCCGCCGCCTTCCTCATCGCCGTCGACAACTACCCATCGCTACCCCTCCAATGCTTGCCTCCCACAACCTTGATGTTGGCTCGACCTCGCAGCTACTGCACCATCACCACGAGTGCACGAACACCAACAGCCACCCAAGGTCGACTCAAACCACTGCGGCACCATTGCCACTGTCATCCACTGCCATCTCTCCCCAGCTATGTTTCCCCGCCACCTCTCCCCCTCGTCGAACCTCCTAACCCACTAAGTCACCACCGTTGACTCCTCATCTCGAGCTCCCGCCACTGCAAGTCGCATCCCTGCTCATCATCGTCAACCCATCGCTCTCCCTCCAGCTCCTCACGCCCATCTCTGCCTACACCATCCCTATCTCCTCTGTGCTGTGCTCGCACCACTGCAGCCCCGGCTGCCCTTGCCTCACCCCTGCGACTCCATCGCAGACTAGAGCGTTTCCCCTCACAGTCGAGCCTCTCCACTGCCTTGCTTATGTTGTTGCTGCAGCTCCACTTCATCCATCCCCCACAACCAGTCCTGACTACCCTCCGCCTCAACTCCCTGCGACCACAACCCCCACTTGCTTCCTCGCTTACTATCTGCACACATGCCACCCAATCACCCACTGCCCTCGCCCTTGTTGTAGTTGTCACCTCTCGCTGTTGTTGCCGTTGTTCTCTTGAGGTTGTCACTGCCGTCTTGCTGTGGTCGCTGCTGTCTCTCGCTGGTTGCCAGTGCCTCGTCGTCGTTGCTTTCGCACGCATTGCCACCGTCGCTCGTCTCGCATCTATTCATCGTCACAAAAGCAAGTACCATGTACATCTCCGTTATTCCGTACAAGCATGTTGTTTGATCTCCTGTAATTATTAATTAGATCATCGTATTTGAAATCCGTTATTCTTGTAGTATTCATGTTTTGTGATGTTCCTAGTAGTTGTTATATTGAATCGAATCAATTATTTTGCCTCTATGATTCGATGCCATTAAAAGATCGTAGTTTCCATTGTCCCCACATTCCTTGCACGAACACGAATTTAAAACTATATGTTTGCAATTACGAACCGTTACAATTTGAATTGGCAAGTTGTTGTCTTGCTGCTGCTGTAACTTGTAGCTACATTTTGACCTAGCTACTATTCAAATTAATCAGAGCTTTGTACACGAGAGTTGTATCCTTGTGAATCTAGTTTCTGTAACATTCGACGGATTCAAATTCTGAGTTGTAGATAATGAGTTATCATGTTTTTCGTACTGCTAGGGCTACACATTTCAGATTGTTACTAATAGCACATCGACATGTTCCACAATTTAAACTGTCATGTTAATAGGTGAATTAGGACTTGATATTTTTCAGCATACTACTAGATATGATTAGGAGTCACCTCATAATCATTATAAGATTTTTAAATGAATTTACAGTCACTTTATATATATAAGAATTTGACTCTGGTCTGCTACCTGAACGGTAGATCAGTCTAGAACTGTCTGGTTGACCTAGTTTCTCTTATTATAATGTATCGTGTGATTATTGGAATCGGCATGAAGTCTATTTTCTAGAACCTCTGACGGTTCCTGATTCGCTTTCCTGTTTTAACGGAAAAGTAGATTTTTGTACAGCAACGTATTACTATCCAGAATTATAACTTCATGTTCTTGATTGTAAATGTGTTTATTTTCTGCATTTAATGAATTAAACTTATATATCATGCATTGCATAGCCTTGATACCTCTTGATCCTGTCCTGATACCCGTTTCACTAGTTGCATTATTCATGTCGAGCATTGTAAAAGAATAACAAGCAGGGGTAATGAGGGAAAGACCTAGTACGATATAGGAGATTTTACTCGGAAGGGGGCCCGTGTTTCCTGTGATGATGATACATGATTACAAGTTACATGGAACTAAGTGCCACGCGGAACTAAGTGCCACGTCATGGGTGATAGGGGCCACCTCTATACTCTACGGGGGCCACCTCTAGACTTCATTACATGATTACATGATTACATGATTACACGTTAACAAGTTATATGGAACTAACTGCCACGTAGAACTAAGTTTCACATCATGAATGACGGGGGCCACCTCTAGACTCCACCACTTAACTACATGACTCCTGTTTAAATGGTTTTCTGAGTACTTGACCTTGTATAATTCACCAGCTAGAGTTTAAACATTAACATACTTGTATGCACCGGAACCTGTAGTATGGGACGTAGGAATGCGTGCATTAAATATGACTGATAAAAGATTGATAGACATAAGATTAACACTGAGCACGTGCATGATTCTTGTTTACAAGTTGAATGATTCCTGTTTACAAGTTACATGTAACCTATTACAAGATTATATAATTCTGGTTTACAAGTTGCATGATTCCTGTTTATAAATTGCAAGATCCATGTTTACATGACACGTTTCTCGTTACATGATTCCTTATTACCGATTGATTATACTTTGAAGTCCCTTTATATGTTGTCATTTGCATTTCACTTGATCCCCATTTATATGTTTACATTTTCCCGTTACATGACTTGCTTCTTGTATACATGATTCTCTGTTCTTTGGTAAATTCCTGTTCTTGTTCATTTGCTTGTACTACTTGCAGCTCGTTACTTACTCTAACGGGTACCATCTATCTTTCTTTGAGTAAATGTTATACAGGTACATATGATGGGTTATTGGAAGAACTCGACATACTATTATTGCATTGTATATTCTCGGGCATTCTGTAAGTCCTTGTATCCTAGATATTGGTTATTGTATTATATTCTTGTTTCTATGATTATTATTTTTTTGTTGAGCTTGTTGGTATTGTACAGCTTATGGATAATATGAGTTGATATACTTATATCATTCGCTGGGCCTCAGTTGTGTTCCCGTGTTTTCGTATAATAGGAAAACGGGGCGTCGCATAGGCGGTGAATTAATCTTAGAATTAAATGCACGTGAATTTAATTAAGTTATATGAATTGTAGAAAATTTGATTATCATGTATTAGATTGCTAAAATTTAGTTAAGTTATTAAAGTGATGTTTGCTAACAAGATTTTTAGAAATATACACATGATCTTGGTAGATTGTATGAGGTAAAATTGTAGAATTAGTTGCTTGTAGTGTTATGAATAAGTTGTGTTGTTGCATCATGTTAAATTTGTTAGATTGTAATTGTAGATATTATGGATGTTAAATTTCTCATATTCTGTAATGAGATTAAAACTTAGAACTCAAATTGTACAAATTTAGAATGATATGAATCATCAGTGTTAAAATAACGAAACTTGTTATAAAGCAGTAAAGCTTAATTTATTTTTCAAGAGGTTTGTGGCATTGAGTGAGACTTGGGAGTCTGGTTAGAGTGTGGTTCTTTGAGCACTGGGCTCTGTGGCTCTCTGGTGCGATTGTTAGGAGCTCCAATTTCTTTCTGAATTTTTTTTAAAGAATTTAAACATAGACAGTAGGGTTATATAATCCTGTGAGAAGTTTCTATGTAGAAACTGGTGATGGACTTTCTGGTTATTAGGGGTGCTTGTTTTGGGCGCTATTTTGGGCTCGGGTTTGAAATCCGGGATGCTCAAGTTGTTTTTCTTTTTCTTTATTTTCATTTGACTTTTCGTTTCATATTATTTTGTGACAAGGTTTAATCTAAAATTAAATTAGGTTATTTTAAAATAAATTTGAAGTGGAGATATAGATAAATTCAAGCATATTTGAGGACTAAAATTTTACTATAAAGTTAGTTTTGATTACAAAGATGTCGTTTGATCTCAAATTTTTGGACACATTTATATATTAAAGTAATCTCGATTTAGAGTTTGGTTGTATTTTTAAATTGGTGGATAAACCAAGATTTAAGAAAGTCAGGAACTGGAGAAGTTTGAACTATGGTTTTTTTAAGTCTTTATTAAAACAAAATTTTATCGAAGATTTCTTTACATTGGGTGAAAAAGCTACCTCATTGTCTTGAGATTGACAAAATGGAAGGAAATGAAAAAGAGAATGAAACTGGAAAATTATACGTATGATGTTGATAAGATTTATCAAATTTAAATTTTATTGAGACTTTTATTTTCTTGATAAGAAATTACCTATTTTGTTTTGGGATTGCTGAACTAAAAGATAATGAATTAAAAAATTGAATGATTTGTAATGAATGAGAAATTGTATAAAAGTGGTTACTAATAACCTAGGATATCACTTATTTGATATTGATGGATTATAGGAGCTGAGCGAGGCATGTAATGTCCGGCAATAATGATAAATGAAAATTTGAGAAAATGGCCAATATGGGTCTGAGTTTTTGGTGGTGAGTTTAAGTCCGGCAGGGTAAGCTAGCTCCAGGCCATGAAAACTATAATTGAATTAAGGACATACCCTAGAAAAGAAGACGTGCTGAGACCTGGGCAAACATAAGTGGGGCGTTTCTATATAGTCGGGTGGTGGATTCCGGGAGTATAGATCCAGTTGGATGGTGGATTCCGGGACTGTGATTGCTTGCGGAGAAAGATGAGCCTTAATTAAATCTGGGATTATGATTGATCGGGCGGTAAATTCTCGGATCATAAATAGTCGGGCGGATAGGAGGCATATCTCCAATATATTCCGGGCTAGAGCAGCACTTGCAGGTTGTTTGCTCGAAGAGGATTCTGTATAGTTGGGCAGTGGATTCCATGACTGGAATCCGTACTCGTGGGATGTCTAAACCTTATTTTGTTACCGTAGTAGGATTTCATAACGATTTATTGAACCCTATAATGAGGAGTACGCTAAGGTCTTGCCCTCGGGCTTATGTAATATGTGATGCATAGAATCCGAAGAAGTGTGCATTAGAGTTGCATCGTAAGTATGAATGTCTGCATTAGTCATTAAATTCATATCATATACTGACATAATTAAGATAGTCATTTTTTTATTTTGCATTCAAGTTTGTGTATGCTAAATTAAGGAATCGCTGTATTATAGCATTGCATCAATTGTATGCAACTGACGTGCCAGCAGTTTCAAGTTGCAGGACTCAGACTAGCGAGTAACGTGGACATGAGTTTGATGTCAATAAATTTTGTAAGATTGAAGATATTTGATATTATAAATTGTATTTCTTTTATGTAAATTTCCGCTGCGTGGTGCAATTAAAGATATTGTAATGAAAAAGTTTTAAATTCCTTGTATTTTGTACGAAATTGAAGTAAAGATCATGTTTGTGCTACGAATTACCTATGTTTGGAATTCGGGGTGTAACAAATTAAGTTGTTCTAAAATAATTAGTATGTCTTCTTGAAGTATTCTTAATAATAAAACAAACTATTGTAAAAGCGAGAGAGATAGAAAGGTGTAGCCGAATCATCATATGCATTTCAATTCATAACATATATAGAGAAAGGAAGTTAGGATTAGGGTTTGGTAGTATGATTGGGCCGCAACCTAATTAGGTGGGCTTGAGCCGCCACTTTAATAGGTAGACATCCACCTAATAGGTAGTCACCGTTTCACAACACTCCCCCTTAGATGCCCACTTTGAAATATTGCCTAATTAAAAACTTTCCTAAGGAAAAACCACATTTGGGAAAAATTCGTAGTGAAAGAAAAGAGTAAAACTAATTCTTCAGTAATCTAAATGGGTGCGACTTACGTTGCCTCATTAAAAACCTTTCACAAAGAATACTCAGTGGGAAAAAACCTCATTAAAGGAAAAGAGTATAATGCGCAAAGACATTCTTTAGGATGTCTCCATTAGCATCTTCATGATGCTTACATCTGCAAGATGCTCCCTCTCAAGAAACACTAAAATTTGTTACATTTAGTTCTTACATCAATTTAAATGAAAAAACTCCCCCCCACCCCCAATATATATATATATATATATATATATATATATATATATATATATATATATATATATAGGCAAATGCTCCATTGAAAATGGGTGTGTTTTCAATGGGTTGGAAAACTCAGATCTGAGCCGTTGGGTCGCTCAAGATCTTGATCAACGATTCAGATCGAAACCCAACAGGCGCTCCCACTAAAGGTTGTAAAAGCGAAGGGGCAATTTTGTAACTTCACGCCAAAAAACGCTTCAGACTTCGCGTTTTTTTGGCGAGAAGTTATTTTTTTTGGAAAAACTTATACTTAGGCCGTTGTTCCCAACAACAGCCTAGGTTGTTTGAAGTTTTTTTTGAAGAAAATTATACTTAGGCCATTTTTAGGAACAACGGCCTAGGTTGTTTTTTATATATAAAAAATTCAACCTAGGCCGTTGTTCCCAACAACGGCCTAAGTATGTACATACTCAGATCTGTACATACTCAGTTCTGAGCCATCTCCCTCATTCTTCGACAACTCTATCTCTCTCTATCTGGAGCTACCGAAACCCAATCCCGAAACCCTAGCTCTACTCCAACCTCCTCTCTCTCGATTTGAAACTCTTCTCGATCTCCCCCTCTTCTCGATCTATCTCTATCTATCTCTCCCTCTCCCTAATACCCCAAACCTTAATCCAATCCGAAATCTCCTCAATTCACCCGAACCCTAGCACAAATTTTACGATATCGTAAACTCTACAACTTGTTCGTCTACAACAGCGGTTCCTCACATCTTCGACAACTCTCTCTCTCTCTCTCTCTCTCTCTCTCTCTCTCTCTCTCTCTCTCTGGACTAGGCAGTCACTTTTTCACAATTTAGTATAATGAACTATGTTAATTTATTGAATATTTTTTCAGTTTTTAAGTTTG
Organism: Hemerocallis citrina; assembly: GCA_017893485.1. NCBI lineage: Eukaryota > Viridiplantae > Streptophyta > Magnoliopsida > Asparagales > Asphodelaceae > Hemerocallis > Hemerocallis citrina. Next base: position 9,586 of record JACEHZ010000667.1, on the reverse strand, counting down.
ATTTTTTGTACTATGCTTAGTAGTCTTCAATTTAGAGAGTGTACAACTTTTGTATCATGTGTGTTGTATATACTTTGTGGACATTTTTGTAGATGTAGTGTTAGTTGTAGTTGTAGAATACAGGAAAAGCAAACAAATGAGATCCAAAAATTCCAAAATTTGACAACTTGGTCGGGCTCACAATGCAGAAGGCAACGCAATTTGTAATGGCGTCTCACGGTTTGCAAGATATGTCTGTTTATCACTTTTATTCAATAAAATGGATATAAAGCGATACACAGTCGTATATTACAAACTGAGAGTCGGAACTCACCTCTGCATTGCATTGGCTTGTGTTTGGTGTGCCAGACGTAACGACCAAATTTTGGATTTTTTGCAACTCGTTTGTGTTGTATTGTCGCGTATATGAAAGAACTTCTATATACCTTGGAATTTTTTAGTACGAGCTCACTAGAAAACCGCTCAAACGAATTCCAAAAAATACGAAACTGTGGGAGTAGGTCGGGCTAACCATTTACAACCCTACGCAACTTGTAGTTGCGAGTTCTGACCCACGGTATGCGAGATACGTCAATGTATCACTTTCTGCTCTTTTTCAAGAGTGAAAGCGATACACGGCCGTATCTTTCAAACCGTCGGTCGGAACTTGCTTGTACAAGTTGCGTTGCCTTATGTGTGCGGAGCCCGACCCAATCGTAAAGTTTAGTTTATTTTTTTACTGTCATTTTTGTGGTTTTCACATGAATTTTGTTATGTATTTAACGAGTTTACAATAGAGAAATGGCTCAAAAATTACGAAATTTTGCGGGTAGGTCATTTTCGCCACTCACAAGCCAAAGCAACTTGTGGTTGGGAGTTTCCACCCACGGTTAGATATACCCCTCCGTGTATCGCATTTCGCTCTCTTTTAAGAGTGAAAGAGCGAAATGGGATACACGGCCGTATCTTGAAGACCGTTAGTCCACGTATCGTCGAGTACCTAGTTCCGGCCGGTTTCTACGGAATCAACATGATGGGTCAGGTAAAACTCGACCGAGCACTTCTTGCAGTACTCGTAGAGCGATGGAGGCCAGAGTCGCACACCTTCAATCTACCGGTCGGAGAGATGATGGTGATGCTAAAGGATATAGCGATGATCTCCGGTCTTCCAATAGATGGGATGGCCGTGACCGGTAATATGAACTTTGATAAGTTAGAGCGGTGTAATCAACTTCTTGGTACAGAGTTTGATGAGGAGGCCGTAGAAGATAGGGATACTTTTGTTGGTCAATCAATCCGATTATCTTGGTTGAAGGAACATTTTGAAGGGACGTTGAACGATGCATCGATCCGACCACGATGTACAGTGCTACACAAGAGCGTACATTCTAATGGTGCTTGGAGGGGTTCTCTTGCCTAACTTATCCGGAGATACCGTATAACTCATGTATCTACGATTGCTCGCCGACTTAGGTTTAGCTGGCCGGTACAGCTGGAGAAGTTGCACGTTGGCAACGTTGTACAGGACGTTGTGTTCTATAGCGTACAGCTGGGGAAATTTTCGGCCTCAACTAAAGTTAGAAATGTCATACCTAACTTTGGTTTTAGATGTTCTTCGACTAACGGCATGGAATCATGATTGGATCTACCCGCACAAAATTATCGTCGGCAGCAGAAATCTCTGTATCGTTGTTCATCTGGAAAAATATATTTTTGGTAAATTAATACACACATCATATATACAACAGCTTGTTAACAAACGATTGTGATATATATATATATATATATATATATATATATATATATATATATATATATATACATTCGAAACAAAATAAGTGAGAAAAACTCAAAAACGACGTCCAAAAAATACGAAACTCTGCGATTGGGTCCGGCTTGCCGCACACAAGGTAACGAAACTTGTAGAAGCGAGTTCTGATCCACAATTTGCAAGATACGGCTGTGTCTCGCTCGCTTTCACTATTGGAAATGAGGGGAATGCGATACCGGACGCATATAGCAAACCGTGGGTGACAACTCATAACTACAAATTACTATGACTTGTGAGCGGCGAGGCCAACCTACTCGTAAAATTACAGATTTTTCAAGTGGGTTCTCTATTGAAAACTCGCTCAAAACATAACAAAATTCATGAGAAAACCGGAAAATCGACGGTATAAAAAAAAAACTGAACTTTGTGATTGGGTTGGGCTTCCTTTACACAAGGCAACTCAACTTGTACAAGCGAGTCCCGACTCACAGTTTGCAAGATACGGCCGTGTATCGCATTCATTCATGAAAAATGCCAACAATGCGATACATTGACGTGGACCCCAAACCGTGGGTCCGAACTCACAACTACAAGTAGTGTTTGGTAGCGAGCGGTAAGCCCAACATGCTCGCAAAATTTCTTATTTTTTGGATATCATTTCCTAGTGAAAATTCCCTCGATAGAAATCAAATATTAATTGTTGTTGTTGTTTGATATACGATAGAAATCAACACAAACGAGATCAAAAAATTCGGAAACTTTGGGAGTAGGACGGATGCAAAACACATGAGCCAACCAAATTTGTAGATGTGAGTTTCGACTCACGGTTTGCAATATACGCCGATGTATCGCTTTCACTCACGAAAAATAGTCGAAAGCGATACACGGCCGTAAACTTCAAACCGTGAATCCAAACACACTTCTACAAATTGCGTTGTCTTGTGCATAGCGAGTCCAACGTACTTATAAAATTGCATAATTTTTGGATCTCTTTGTGCACTATTACTAACAACGAACAACAACTAATACTACATCTAAATCGATAATAGAACTATAATTACCTAATCTATAATTACCTATCCATAATATACAAAGTGTACACTCAAACATTGAATAAAAAATTTTAATCAATAAACCTAGTTAGATCTACTAAAATAGGAAAACATTAATACCTTTCACAATGAGAATTTTCGGAAAGGAGATAGATGAGGTCCTTGCGCTGCTGTAGAGAAAGGAAGGGGGTTTGGCTAATTTCGTTAGGATTAGAGTTTTAGGCTTGGGGAGATTTCGTATGGGTTAGGGTTTTTTTTATCGAGATCTTCAAAGGAAGAGGGCAAGAATGTGAGAAGAGGGAGAGATTGAGTGAGAAGCAACGAGCAAGTGAGATCTAGAGTTTTCAGATCGAAAGAGAGAGAAAGCTAGGGTTTGGGAAATGAGTTTCTCGAGCTCCAGTAACGAGAGAGAGAGTTGTGAGGGAGATGGCGATCTGAGTATGTACAAGTGTTTTTCCAAACACTTGTACATACTTAAGCCATTGTTGGCATCAGCGGCCTAGGTTGATTTTTTTTATAAAAAAACAACCTAGGCTGTTGTTGGGAACAACGGCCTAAGTATAATTTTTTTTTAAAAAAACTTCAAACAACCTAATCCGTTGTTGGGAACAACGGCCTAAGTATAAGTTTTTCCAAAAAAAAAATTCACACCAAAAAAATGCTAAGTCTGAAGCGTTTTTTGGCGTGAAGTTACAAAATTTTCCCTCCGCTTTTATAGCCTTTAATGTGAGCGCCTATTGGGTTTCGATCTGAGCCGTTGATCAAGATCTTGAGCGATCCAACGACTCAGATCTGAGTTTTCCAACCCATTGAAAATGCACCCATTTTCAATGGAGCATTTGCCATATATATATATATATATATATATATAGTCATTACATCCCATCCCAAAAGTTTATCAGCCTATATATTTATATGTCTATCTGGTGAAACCTTCTCATGCCATTTTGGTGTTCTAATTTTTGAAATTTGGACTTTATGAGAGATTTTGTGAAGAGCTCTGTAAGGTTCTTAGAGGAATTGATTTGCTTTACATTAATCACCTTTTTCTTCTTGAAGCTGGTGAGTGAAGAAAAAATTTGGTGAGATGTGCTTCATCATGTCTCCATTGATGAAGTCTACTTGAATTTGCATTAAACATGCTGCATTATCCTCATAAATGAATGTAGGCTTGTTTGTGACTTCTGGGAGCTCGCAATCCCCCCTGATGTGCTGAACTAGAGACCTTGACCATACACATTCTTTACTTGCTTCATGAAGTGCCAGTATCCCATAATGATTGGTTAATGTTGCTGAAATTGTTTATTTGATTGATCTCCATGAAATAGTTGTACCACTGTTAAGAAAAATATATCCTGTTTGTGATCTCCCCTTATGGAGATCAGATAAATAACCTGTGTCTATATATCAAACAAGGTAAGCACATTCACATGAATAATATATACAAAAATCTAGTGCACTGTGCTAAATAAAAGAGTGCGCCTATTGCACTCAAATATGGTACTTCAGGACCCAGAATATCTTCATTTTGTTCTTTCAGACGATATGGATCCCGGTCAACTTCTATTGACCTAACCCCAATAGGTGTACTGAGTAGATGGCAATCACTCATATTGAATATCTTCAGGAGATTTTCAGCATATTTGACTTGCTGTAGTAAAATTTCATTTTTATTGTGCTCGATCTGCAAGCCAAAACAAAATTTTGTTTCACCTAAGTCTTTCATCGCAAATTCATTCTTAAGATAGCTAGTAGCTTTTTCAATATCTTCAGGAGATCCAATCAAGTTTATATCCTTCTTTATACAGATATTCACTAAGCTTATTGTACCACATTCTTCAGGATTGTTTTAATCCATAATGGGCTTGTTTAATCTAATACAATGCATATTTCTAGACTTGGTTTAAATCCTTCGGAATTTCATATATATCTTACTGTCTAAGTTACCATATATATATGTTATCACATCCGTGACTCTCAGTAGAGTTTTTTAGAAACATCAAGACTTATTAGATATCTGAATGTGATGATGTCCATAACGGGGGAATATGTTTCTTTATAATTTATTCCTAGTATTTGTGAGAATCCTTAAGCAACTAATTGTGCTTTATACCATTGGATCTCATTCTTTTCATTTTTTTCTTCTTACAAACACCAATTTAACCTACAGGAGCATCATGAACTCTCTCTATAGGATATGCTGCTTCAGGAGCATTAGGATGCGTTATGTTATTCAATCTACTCTTCGGGGGAGTTGAATCTTTAGAACCTTTAGGTCTTCTATATTTTTTTATGTGCAACTGTTTCATTTGCTGCTTCATTTAGTTCTTCGGGTATTTCGATAATTCACGACGTTCTTCTGGAACAAGGCATTTATCTTCCTTTTAATCTCTCCTAAACGGCGGGAATATTGTCTCATCAAAATAGGATGCTCAATCTCTATTCCTAAGAATATACAAAAATCATTGAATGTCTGTGAGTTAAATTTAGCTGCAGTGTCTAGTCTTATTGATTTGATAACTTGTTCGAGGAAAATGGATGATTTAGGTCAATAGATTTGAAAAATAAGTTCTAATTCAGGCATCAAGTAATACCATGAAGTATCTAAATCTGCAAAATAAAAATTATTAATCAATAAATTCTAAAGAAATATTGTTCTCAAATCATAAGTGCTAAAATATAGTTCCAAAATACCAACATAAGCCATAAAGTCTCAATGTCAAGTGGTACAATGTTAAATAAATCAAATTAAGCTACTATAATCCCCAAAAAATCTTCAGATGTAAAGTTTGTGTTTTCTTGTTCCTTAAGATCCTCGCCAAGGAGGTTGTCATTGTCTACGTCAAGGCTGGCATTTGTTTCAATCTTCTGGATTTTCTGATATTTGGTCATCGCTTCCTTTGATGCACGACAGGTGCAGGACCAATAATGACCTTCACGCCCACACTTGAAGCATGTAGCACTTGGTCCTCTATCACTTGAAGGGGACTGCTGCTGTCCTTGATATTCAGGATGCTTTTTCTATTTCTCCTACTGCTCATTCTGTTTAGCACTGCTGGGGTGACCTCGTTTTCCTCTTCTGTTGTGGCCACCTCTGCTAGAGTGACTACCTCGATCCTGGTAGCGAAGATTAATCCATTCGTTGCTCGCTACTGCGAAGATGACGGCTCTCTGGTAGTCATATCTACCTTCAGGGATTTCCACAGAGTTTTTTGGATCTTCTGTTATGAGATACTCATTTTTCAAATCTGCATGAAGAAGGCGACATAAAAAGATCGTCTCTTTAGCCTTATTTGCAGGACTAACAACTCTCTCTGCTGGAGGGGCACTCAGCGTGTGTACCATGTCTAGGGATCTTAGATGAAGCTTAGCATCCAACTTTCAGGCGAGGTAATTATTTCCGCTTCTATCTAAGGCAGGGAACTCCAACTTGGTAAGTTTGACATCTGGGGGAGAAAATTATCGTGCTTCATGAACCCCCCCCACAAAAACTACCAAGCTTAATCATTAGTGTCATAAAAATAACACAACACTCAAATTTGGTAAACTAAAGCTCAATAGAGCAGTATATTCCATGGGGTAATGCTACACCTACTACCAAATCTACTACCTTTTCCTTTACAACCTTAGGTGGCACACTATTATTAGATGTTTGTACCAACTACTCTACAATAACCTCCACTAATAGTGTGCCACCTAAGGTTGTAAAGAGAAAGGTAGTAAATTTGGTAGTAGGTGTAGCATTACCCTATTCCATGAGCTGCATCAAATGATATCAAAGTTTAGCTTGTTCAGTTACATGATTGCGCTTCAGGCTATAAAGTCTACTTACTCTGTGAACTATTAAACAACCTTTGAGCTTTGACTTGTTTACCAACAAAAACGAGTTTGAACTATCATTTGAGGTATCAGTTAATCTACGGTTTTCATGTACAGCTTCTCAGTTAATATATTTGTTTACAAATTAAATAACTAGCATTTCACACAGAGCGAAGTCAGAACAAAATTTTCAGGGGGACCAAGAAAAAATTCTATAACTATATATAAATATATAGGTATTTTTTAATAATTTTTAGGAGGGGCCAAATAATAAAATTTAATAGATTTAAGGAATTTTTAAAAAAAAATTCCAAAAAAATTAAGGGATTTTTCAAAATTTTGGGGGGCCCCACCCCGGGCCCTCACATAGCTCCGCCTCCACATGATCATCGCATGAACAATCAACTTAAACTCCCCTCAAAAAAAGACAATCAACTTAAACATGCATGCTATTTCCAATTGTAATAACATCATATTAATTATAATAATCACTATTATTAATAAAATACCAAGAAGATTATTAATAAAATACCAAGAAGATGATCAGGAGATTTGAGAATATGGAAATAAGTCACAAGAGTCACTTTCACTTATGAAGATCAAGCATCAGTTGAATTAAACAATTCATCTAATGGAGATTAAAGGTTCAGTGAAGTATAGATCACTGAAGATGTACAAGATAGATAAACCAAAAACTTTAGGTGTCATTTGAACCAGTTGCCATCATATCTATTACTCATTCGACACACAAGTTATATATACTAGTAATTTACACATGCGATGCACATCTTAATAAATATAGTTTTTTAAAATAAAAATTTAGACATAGTCTGCTTTTGAACTTAGAACCTCCTTTATAATAGTTATGCACGTGTATTGCACGGGTTGGTAGAATGACAAAACATTTACAAATGACACTAAGACTTTCTCCCATTATAATATTAGAGATGTATATTAGAATATACATACGTAGAAATTGAATAAGGAAAAACCACTTGCAAGCAGAAATGGTTGTCGAATCGATAGGAACAAATACTAAATATGGCATAACACTGGCATATATTAGCACAGACTGATTTAATAGATGAACATAGCTAAGGTGCAGTTGTATTGAGAAATCATCCATATCATAATAATAATGGAAAGACAAGTTTTTTACCACGAATAAGAATAAACAAATTGCTGTTCTCCATCTGCTGCATTGTGTTCATTAATAATTATGGAGAAAGAAAACCCAGATCTTACAAATCCTGCAGAATCCTACTGAATTCAAATATTATCTGAATAACCTTATCCAATATAGATGATGACCAGGTATAGAGTTAATCCTACTCTGAATATAATTAAGGGCATACTATTAACATAGAACTCAAAACTCAGAAACCCAAAATCAAAATCAAGCTATTTTGTTCTTCTCCAGATTAAGTGGCTAAAATAGACATCAAAATCCGACTCACTTTCATGTGCCCACTGACAGAAAACCCTAGTCAATGTCTTAAACTTGAGATTTCTGATTATCAAAACAAAAGCCGCAGTTAATCTTGAACTAGTTCCGCTCTTGTGATTAAAGCCTCACCAATTCCGCTCTTAATCTAATCATTAAAGACTCACTAATTCATCTATTATGCATAATAATGTCCACTAACCCTTAATGGTATATGCAAAAATTTGGAACAAAAATAGTGGAGATGGAGGAGCATTGAGGTACATCATGAAATTTATATACCGGCCCAGTGTTAGGGTTTTGGCCTCAAATACACGTAGGTATTGAGTATTTGAAGTTGGAGAAGAAGAGAAGGAGACAAAGACAGCAAGAGATGACAACAGCAAGTAGAAGAAGTCGATCGACCCTAGCTGCTGAGAGTTCTTCGAGTGTACAGGTCGACCGTGCAATCGACCGGTCGAGTCTCGGGTTTGGCTCTACACGTTGCGGTCGACCGAACTTGGGAGTGCGGTCGACTGACTTCGGCTGCTTTGGGGTTACTAGTTTAAGGCCCAATTTCTGAATTTGTGTTTATCTTTTAGGGTTTACCTGGGGGCTATATATATGGCTGTAGATTCTAGAGTTTAGATATCTGAAAAGATTCAAATAGAGAGATTTGGTGAGCCGTTATCATTGTTCAACTTCAAGAGGGGATTGTGCCGAGTATTTCAAATGTAAGGAAGAGAGATTGAGAGTTGTAATCTTTTTTGTAATCTTTGTATTTCTTAGGGAATAAGAAGTATTGGTTATCTCTGCATATTGATTGTGTTCTTATGAAATCTTACATATATTGTGGTGACTTGTTCTTGGTTCATCTAAGTCTTGGGAGTTTCTATTGTTTGTGGTGTGTTTCCGCTATTAGCACTATGAGTTGTGGGGTAGATTCATCAACAAGAACCAGGCTTTTCCTCTTTTCTTTTTCCTTGAAAATTCTATCCGTTTACGTCAATGAAGGTGATTCATGCTTAGTTTTTCTTGTGCAGTTCTACTTATGGAATCAACGATTATGGGGTTAAATTTCCATTTTCAATAATTAATCATAGTCTAAATGACATAACAGAAGAATCTAATAAGAAATTAAATTAGGATGAATCTGCTATAACTAATAGGAATCTATTAACATTTACGTGAGCAAAAGAATATACACCATTCCATATAGCAACATTTTAAATCAAGAAAATTCAGTGCTATAAACAGTCTGCAGTTTTTTTTGGATGTATTGGGATTCATAAGACCATCTCGTCGGAAAGAACCTTCTCCCTGTCCTCTGTCGCAAGAGTTAAAAAAGTTTACAGTGAGAAGAGGTGACCGATTTTAAGTTTATGCCTAGCCTAACGCAGTACATGTATGAATCTATAACACACTAAGCGAATTGGATAGCGAAGAATATTTAGAGAGGATACATACCATTCACATGATACGCGGGTGGAAAGAATTACATGTAGAAAAAGGAAGCAACTACCAATCCTAAAAGGCCACATG
>JACEHZ010000666.1:0-261852 GCA_017893485.1 Hemerocallis citrina | reverse complement strand
AAAGGGAGATAGAGAAGTAGTAGGCGACCACGTGCTGTCGGCTGACGTGGCGAGTAGACGGCGACGTGACGTGCTGACGCAGACTCGGCGCTATGTCCCAAGCTGTGTGGCGACTTCTTCTTCTTCCTTCTCGCGTGCGGATCGAAGCAGACAAGGAAAGAGGGCACGTGCGGCGATCAGACCTCTGCGGTGCTGACCTGGCACAGAAATGCACTGACAGGCAGGACCCATGGTGACGTGGCACACGTTTTTGGGCTTCAGTTCTTTTAGATAGAGAATAGAGACAGAAGAGAGATAAAGACTTGGGTTTGCATTATTTTTAATCTTTATTTGTATCTCTTCTTCTTTATATTTTTTGATACAATCCAAAACATTTTTTATTAGTTGCAAATTGAATATGAACTAAATTATTTTTCTAGAGGCTAAGATGTAGCCTAGTTTTGTAGAACACAATTTTAATTCCTTATTATTATTCTATTTTTCCATGGTTGTGTTTTGATTTTTATTATTTATACATACAATGGTGGATAGACATTTGTATGATCTTTTAAATCATGAAGAGACCGAACTGGTGATTTGTGATTAATAAAAATTAATACCGTTATTGGAGGACGTGACCATTAAGAAATCCAAATTTTCAATTAATAATTTGATGGATAGGCAAATAATTAGTTGAGAATAATTTTTAGATTACGTGGATAGAGTGGTTAATATTTTTAGGATTTTGGTCTACAACTTGGAAAGATAATATTTTTATTCATAAGGAGTTACAATTTGTGTGTGTAATAAACGAGGTGAAGTCAAGAGCCCTAGAACTAATTTTCCATTAACAAAGTACAAGAGCTTCATAGTTTCACAGCGCTCTCCCTCTTCACAAATTTAGTTAGTTTTAATTAGATTAATTTAATTTAGTTGTTTTATCATTTATTAATTTCGATCTTCCAAATAGTGATTAATCTAGTAAATTCGGTACTCAATAAAATATCTAGTCCCTGTGGGTTCGACACTCTATTCACTTAACTATACTACTTGTTGCGATTTTGTACACTTGCAAATATTCACATCAGTGCTGCTTCCCTTACATCCTCGGCCATGCCCGTCACTCCAGTCTTGCCGTCTCCTGTTGATTGAGCTAATCTTCAGCAGCGCCTCACTCAACTGGAACTACAGCTCATGGGTTAGTCTATCAATGCTGGATCCTCTGCTTCTGCATTCTTTGCCACTCCCGGTATGAATTCGTTCTGGATTTTTGATTCTGGTACATCAAATCATCTCACTAGTAATCAGATATTATTCACCACCTGCACTGCACTTCCCTCTCACTCTCCATCTCTACGCACAGCTGATGGCTCACCACTTCTCGTTACACACTCAGGGGAAATTAGCTCTCCCACTCTCACATTACCATATGTTCTTTATGCTCCTCATTTATCCATAAACCTTATTTATATTAGTGCATTCTGCGATAGTGGTCTTGTCGTTACTTTTCACTCTTTCAGTTGTTCTATTACTGATTCTACACTGGTGAGGAGTTTGGGTGTGCTAGTCGTCAGGGTCGTCTATATCATCTAGATTTTCTTCGTGCACATCACTCTCCTTCTAGTTTTGCCGGTATTGTTTTCTCTGATGCTAACCTGTGGTACAGACGTTTAGGTCATAGTAGTGCATCACGACTCCAGACTCTAGCCCGCAGTAGTACCCTTGGTTCTCTTACTTTTAAACATTTATCTGATTGTTAGGGTTGTTATTTGGCCAAACATATCGCCTTACCCTTTAGTCACAAAAGCACTTCTCAAACCACCTATCTTTTTCAACTTGTTCATTCTGACATATGGGGACCCTCTCCTGTACCTTCGTGGAAAGGCTGTCTCTATTATATTTCATTCATCGATGACTTCAATAGACATACATGGGTCTTTCTTATGCATCAACAATCTAAGATAACTGATATTTATGGGTTCTTTACGACTATGATTCACAGTCAGTTCGGTGTGCGAATTAACAATTTTTGATCGGATGGTGCGCATGAGTACACTTCCACCACTATGAGATCGATCCTTCAGTCTCATAGCACCCTTTTTCAACAATCATGCCCTCACACACATGAGTAGAATGGTGTAGTTGAATACAAACATCGTCACATCCTTAAGAAGGCTCGCACTCCTTTACTCTCCTCTTCCGCTCCTCATTCTTTCTGGACTGAAGCTATCATGACCTCTGTTAGTCTCATCAACATTACTCCCTCGTCTGCCCTAGCTTGTACGACGCCTTATGAGGCTCTTTATCACTCATCTCCCGACTATAATATGCTCCGTACCTTTGGGCGCACCTGTTACGTCCTTCTCCCTCCTACTAGAGCATGAAGCTCTCCGCTCATGCTGCAAAGTGCATTCACCTCGGTCTCAGTCCTGAACACAAAGGTTATCGTTGTTTTGATCCATCGGCTGTTCGTGTCCGCATTTCTAGACAGGTATCATTTCATGAAGACTCTCCTTACTACCTGACTCCCCCTGAGGATACTAGATTTCTCGATTCCCCAGTTGTTGCTAGCTTCCTGACTTCATCTTTTCGCATTCCTTTTGATCCTACTCCTCTGGCTCCACTCACATCTCCTACAGTCATTACACCTGTTGTTCCCCCTACTGAAACACCACCTACTGAAACACCTCCTGCATCCCAATAGCTTCCAGCACCCACCCCACCTACTTCTCCACCGACACATGCAGCTACTCCACCGTCCTCACCCCCACACCTTGTCAGTCCACCACTGCTTCGTCAGTCTACACGTCCCACTTCTGGTATTCCTCCAGCACGTTATACACTTGATGCCACTGGTCCCTCTGACCAATTTGGTTTTGCCACCCTAGCTTCCTACTCATCACAGTTTCATGCATATTTCACTGCTATACACTCTGCATGTGAGCCCAGAACCTATCAGGACACAATTCAACATCCTGAATGAAGAAAAGCTATTGCAGAGGAATTCATTGCATTTGATCAAACTGGCACTTGGGATGTCATTCCTCTGCCAGAGGGCGTTCAGCCTATTAGCTACATGTGGATCTTCAAGGTCAAATATCAACCTAATGGACCTATTGAGCGACACAAGGCTCGTCTAGTAGCCCGAGGATTTACTCAGGAGCATGGCATTAATTATGATGAGACATTTGCTCCCGTTGCACAGATGTCTATTGTTCACACTCTTCTTGCTGTTGCAGCCATTCGTTAGTGGCCGTTATACTAGATGGACGTGAAGAATGCTTTTCTTCATGGTACCTTATCTGAGGTTGTTTATATGGATCCTCCTACCGGCCTCCCTACTCCTCCTCGTCATGTTTGCCGGCTACATCAGGCTATATATGGTTTGAAGCAGGCTCCTCGTGCCTGGTTTGAGTGTTTTCACCTTGTCATCACCAAAGCTATTTTATTCAGAGTTCTCAAGACCATTGTATGTTTATGCGGCCATCACCGCAAGGAAGGGTACTTCGACTACTCTATGTTGATGATATGATGATTGCTGGGGATGACTCCGCAGGCATTACATGCACCTAGAAATACCTTCATCAGCAGTTTCCTATGAAAGACCTTGGCAGACTACGTTATTTTCTGGGTCTAGAGATTGCTCATAGATCTCGGGGAATACTCATTTCTCAAAAGAAATACACATCAGATATTATCTCCGCTGCATGCCTCTCTAACAGTCGATCGGCCGATACACCCTTAGAGATTCATGTGAAGCTTCGTCCCACTGATGGTGAGCTCCTTCCTGATCCCTAAATACAGATAGATTGTTGGACAGCTTGTCTACTTATGCATGGCCAGACCTAATATTGCTCACGCAGTTAGTGTTGTCAGTCAGCTTGTTTCTGCTCCTACATCAGTTCACTACGTTGCTCTTCTTCGAATTCTCAAATATCTTCAGGGTACTCTTACTCGCTTATCATTCATGCCTGCTACATCCAAACTAGAGCTGAGTGCATATTCTGATTCAGATTGAGTAGGTGATCCTACTACCGGACGATCTACTACCGGTTTTTGTCTATTTCTTGGTGGTTCGCTGATCTCATGGTGAAGTAAGAAACATGCAGTTGTTGCATGTTCTTCGACTGAAGCTGAGTACAGAGCAATGATGGCTACTACTAGAGAGATTGTTCATATTCGTTGGCTTTTATCAGATATGGGTGTCATTCTTTCAGGACCTACTCCTCTTCATTGTGATAACCGGAGTGCACTACACATTGCAGGCAATCCAGTCTTCCATGAGCGAACGAAGCATATAGAGATTGATTGTCATTATGTTCGTGAGCGCTTTGAAGCATGGACCATTTCTCTTCATTCTATTACCTCATCACAGCAGACGGCTCACCAAATCTCATACTGTTCAGAGATTTTGATATTTAGTAGGCAAACTCATACTGTTTGACCCACCATGAGTTTGAGAGGGGGTGTTAGATATTATAGTCCCACATTGGGTATTAGGCTAATTTTGTATTTGGTTCACTCCTATACATATGAGATATTGTACACAGTTATTTCTCAATTCAATATTCAGTATTGTTTTCATCTCTCTGATTTATCTTAACATAAAGATATTGGAAGCTCCCTATGTATAGTGCCATTTCTAATACAACAGCTAGAAAATTTACTTGTAGCTATTGAGCTAAAGAAACTTCGTTCAACAACTTTTTATTAATGCTTTAGAATTGGAGATGATACTAATGAATACTTCTTATTTGATCTCTCTCGGTACGCCGGGGTTGTTTTATTAATCTCTTATTAATGAAACAGGGTGGTGTTATTCCACCTTTAACCTAAAAAAAAAACTTCTTATTTGAACTTTTATTGAAACACATACTTCTTGTATATATTTGTACAAACTGAGCTGTAGTGTTGCATGGAATACTATTTCTCAAGTAAAAGAAACATATAATTAACCTAGAAAAGTTAGTACATGATTCTCTTGAAAGGTTTGAAGAGTAGGGTGATTTAGTTTTGAAATACATTATTGGTAGTCACTATTTTCATTCATATTCAGCGTAGATGAAGGGAAGCTCACAAAAAGGCATTTTAGCACTGTAAAAATTCACATCTATACGAGCTAGTAGTTTTTTTGATAACTAGGATAGAATCAGACGATTCCAGTCCAATATATAAATTGATAGAAAAAGTACAAACATAATCCTAAACAAGGACAATTTTACACCTTCATAAAACAACACAGACCAAAGAAGAGTAGGAAAAAAAAACACAGAACAGCAAAACAAAATGAGCAACTAAGGTAATTGCTCAAAAGACAATCGAAACAGTAAAAAAAAAACTAGAAATAAAAGAATGCAGGAAAAAACAACAGAAGAGCCCCAACGATCCGACGCTACAACAGCCAAAACATCCACAACACACCAAGCGCAATTAGGACCTCCACGGCAGAGAGGAATGAGGAGAAGCGGAGAACAGAGTGATGCATCAGCAACCGAAAAAACTCCGCACCATCCAGGAGGGGGAGAGAGATGAGACTAAAAATGCCCCTCCATGAGCAGCTAAAGCTGGGAAAAGCAACACAAGAACATCCCTCCAACATGCTCCATCCCCTCAAAACAATCCAAGAAAGCCCCTCGACAGAGAAACAAAAGGACAGAGGAGCAGCGCAACCAAACTCAGCAATAACCTAACAGAATACCTATGAGGCGATCGCAGAAAACACTGCAGAAACCTGATCCAGGCAGGAAACAACTAAGCCCAGATTGCCCTGATGATGGGCCTCCTGCACTGGGACCAAGCCTCATCCCAGAGCAGCAAGGTAGTAAGGGAACATAGGAAAGAAAACCAATAGCTAAGCACAAAACACAGCCCCAAATATAGTCCCAAACCTCCACAATTATAGAGCCAAAGAGAGTAGAAAACATACACAGAACAGGAAAAAAAAAACAAAACAAAACAAAAAAAGCAACAATCGAAAACCACATCCAAAATAGAGCATCACAAAGATACCACGATATAACAAACAAATCGCAAAAGCACCCGAGGGTGGAGAGGGAAGATAATAAACCACATATCACAAAGTAACAGATAGAGTAAACTAGAGGCATACCAAGTGGATTTAGAACAAAGGAAGGCTATAAGGTAAGCCTACTACAACAACATCACCGTACAGCGGTGAAACAGAAAAGAGGTATTCCAAAACAAAAATAAGGCACAGTGATTAAGACACCTCCAAAAGATGAATCCAAAATACAAAAGGGAGAGAAATAGATAAGCCATGGAACACCTCAATCCTGAAACGAATAAATAACAAATAGTAATCAGCCCAACTGAAAACATAAGGTTAAACAGCATTAAGAGCCGTAAGCAGATCACTCTCTTTACGTTTAGATTTTCTTCGTGCTCTCATAGTGCTGTTTAAGAGCATGTAACCAGAATCAGTAGTAGAAGTTGTAAACAGCAGTAGTAGAAGTAATCAGCAACAGTATTAGTAGTAACAGTAGCAGTAGAAGTAGTCAGCAGTAGTAGTAGTAGTAACAGTAGTAGTAGAAGTAATAAAGATTAGCAGCAGTAGTAGGTAGTAAGAGTAGGAGTAGTAGTAATCATATATATAGAGAAAATGGGGTGGAGGCGTCTGTCGGCTGTAAAGAGAGAAAAAGAGAGAGGTAGTGGGGTGTGGAAAGGTGTAGAAATGCTTAGGTGTCTTCATCTTTTTACACTTAACCCCTCAAAGCTTTATTGAATTACACTTAACCATGTTGGATTGGGCCTTAAAAAAGATAATGTTGGGCTTTAAAGAAAATATATAGATGAAAACAAATATAGTAAGAGTAGTGTATGATAAAAATAAAATAACCATATCAACATAATTGTTACTTATTTTAGGGGTATTACAAAAGATCTCTGTAAAATCACTCTGGCATAAGTGTTACATGCACTGAAGGCACAAGAGCAAAGAAAGCTTATGAGGCAAGAAGGATCTATGCAGGGTGCATTTCAAGTCAAGTTGCAAATTAACAATAATGGAAAAAGTGACATCAACAAACCAAAAAGTTTTGCAAATAGCAGAAACAACAATCAAAGTAGTAACACTCAGGTATATCCACCCTACCCTCATTGCAAAAAAACTAATCATCCACAAAAAAGGTGTTGGCGGAGGCCAGATGTAAGGTGTCATAAGTGTAATTAGTTAGGGCACATGGAAAGGATATGAAAATCACAACAATAGCAAGAAGAAGTCAAGGTTGTTGAGGATCAATCACAAGAGGAGCAGTTGTTTGTTGTATCAATCTTTGCTTCCAGTAGCTCTACAGAAAGTTGGCTTATTGATAGTGGTTGTACAAACCACATGACTTATGATCATGAGCTCTTTAGAGAACTTGATAAAATTGTTCTCTCTAAAGTCAAGATTGGAAATGGAGCATACATTGAAGTAAAGGAACTGTGGCAATGAAGGTCACATAGGTTTGAAACTTATCTATGATGTTTTATATGTTCCTAAAATCAATCAAAACCTTTTGAGTGTTCCACAGTTGATGGAAAAAGGTTATAAGGTGCTTTTTGAAGATAAAAATTGCATGATTAAAGATTCAGAAAGCAGAGAGGTGTTCAAAGTTCAAATGATAGGCAAAAGCTTTGTCTTGGATTTCATGAACAATGAGCAGGCTGCAATGCACAAAGAGGTTAGCAGTACAATGCTTTGGCACAAAAGATTGGGGCACTACCATCATGTTGCTCTACTCTTCATGAAGAAGAACAACTTAGTGAAGGACTTGCCTGAATTAGAAGTTATGCCTCCTAAATGTGTTGCTTGCCAACATGGGAAGCAAACAAGGCTTCCTTTCCAACTAAACAAGGCTTGGAGGGCTACACAAAAGCTGCAATTGGTACACATGGATGTGGGGGGGACTTATGAAAACACCATCATTGAATGGCAGTAAGTATTATATTGCATTCATTGATGATTATTCAAGAATGTGTTGGATTTACTTTATGAAGTTTAAATCTGAAGTTGCTGATATTTTTATGAAGTTTGAAACTTAAAGCGGATGCAAGATGCAGGTGATCAGGTCCGATAATGGGACTGAATATACCTCTCAAAAATTTAACAAATTTTGTGAAGATGCAGGTATTGAACATCAATTGACAACACTGTACATTCCGCAACAGAACGGTGCTGTAGAGAGGAAAAACCGAACAATTATGGAGATGGCAAGGTTCTTACTTCATGACAAAGAGATGCCAAAGAAATTTTGGGCTGAGGCTGCAAACACAACAATTTTCTTGCTGAACAGATTGCCAACAAAAGCTGTGTAGAAAAAGACTCCATTTGAAGCTTGGCATGGTAGCAAACCCAAGCTAATCAATCTGAAGACATTTGGCTGCTTATGTTTCTCTTATATACATCAGGTTAAGAGAGACAAGCTGGACAAGAAAACAGAACCTGGAATTTTTGTGGGCTACAGCTTAACTACAAAGGCCTACAAAATCTATTTACCACACCACAACAAAGTAATTGTTAGCAGGGATGTAAAGTTCTTGGAGTTAGATAGCTGGAGCTAGGAAAATGACAAGAAGATTGAATTTCCGGAGGAGAATGAAGATGTAGATGAAGAACCTGTCCAAGGAACAAGATCAATTTCTGACATCTATCAAAGGTGCAATGCTACAATCATGGAACCTGTTGGATATAAAGAAGCTGCAACTGATAAAAAATGGATAGATGCAATGAAGGAGGAGCTCAAGATGACTGAAAAAAATTAGACATGGAAATTGGTGGACAGACCTAATCACAAGAAAGCTATTGGAGTCAAATGGGTTTATAGGACCAAGCTTAATCCTGTGTAAACAAGTATAAGGCAAGACTTGTTGTTAAGGGATATGCCCAAATCTTTGGGGTAGATTTTTCTAAAACTTTTGTTGTTTTGTGGCTAGGTTGAATACCATAAGGTTGTTGTTAGCACTAGCTGCACAAAATGGTTGGGTCATACACCAAATGGATGTCAAGTTAGCCTTTTTGAATGGATACTTAGAGGAAGAAATCTTTGTTGAACAACCAGAGGGCTTTGTTGTTCAAGGACAGTAGGAGAAGGTGTATAGATTGAATAAGGCCCTATATGGGCTAAAACAAGCACCAAGATCACGGTATAGCAGAATTGATACAGACTTGGTGAACTTAGGCTTTGTAAAAAGTCCAAGTGAATTTACCCTATATGTCGAAAAGGTTGATAATGAAATACTTGTGGTATAACTTTATGTTGATGATCTGTTTGTTACAGGAAGTCATGAGGATCTCATTAAAAAGTTCAAAGAAGAAATGAAATATGCTTTTGAGATGACAGACCTTGGAAAGATGACATTCTTCCTTGGAATGCAGGTGCAACAAAAACAAAATGAAATATTTGTGTTGCAGCAAAAATATGCAAAAGAAGTTCTCTGGAAGTTCCATCTGGAAGAGTGTAAACCAGCTGCAACTCCAATGAATCAGAAAGAGAAGTTTTGCAAAGAAGATGGAGCTGAAAGGGTTGATGAAGAGTTGTATAGAAGCGTAATAGGCTGCTGATGTATTTAACAGAAACCAGGCCAGATATTATGTATGATGTGAGTTTACTATCAAGGTACATGCACTGTGCTAGTGAAATTCACTTTCAAGCAACAAAAATAATTCTTAGATATGTTAAAGGCACACTTGATTATGGAATAAGGTTCAGTCAAGTTAAAAATTTCGGTCTTCTTGGTTACTTTGATAGTGATTGGGAAGGATGTGTTGATGATATGAGAAGCAACTCAGGTTACTGTTTTACTATGGGTTCTGGAGTTTTTTCCTGGTGTTCTAAAAACAAGAAGTTATAGCTCAATCAATAGCAGATGCAGAGTATATAGCTGCTGCTACTGCTGTGAACCAAGCTCTTTGGATTAGAAAGCTTATGATAGACTTGGACATGGAACAAACAGAAAGCACACAGATATGTGTGGACAACCAAGCTGCAATTTCAATTGCAAATGATCCAGTGTTCCATGGTAAAACAAAACACTTCAAGATCAAGTTTTCTATCTAAGAGAAGTTTTGAAGGATGGAGAAGTACAGCTTGTCTATAGTAGAACAGAGCATCAAAATGCAGACATACTAACAAAGGAACTCCCTAAAGCTAAATTTGAGTTCCTGAGAAAAAGACTTGGAATATGCAGCTCCAGTGTCAAGGAGGAGTGTTTGCTAGAATGACCCGTGAATCTGCCTCCTAATTTCTAGCCAACAAAGAGTCACATTAATTTTCCTTATTTCTAGGCAATAAATAGTCAAATAGCTGTTGAAAGAGTATATTTAATTTGCTTTTATTTAGGCATTAGTTATGCTAATCAATCGCAAATGTTTTGCATTTTTATTCTCCTCTGGTTGTATAAGTACACATTTTGCTGCTCAATAAAATTATAGCCTTCTGCATCACAGATTTGCCTTTCGTTCTTTCTTGTTACAACCTCTATATTTTTCAAAATAACCAACAATATGCATTTAGGAATGTATAATTAAATCATCACATACCAATAATTATACTTTGGGATTATCCATCGAGTTATCCGGTTTAGATCCTCAAAATCTATATTTGAATCCAATAAGAAATGAATCTATTTTAGGGGGCATACCCTAATATTAAGACAAATTCATTTTGGAGGATCCATACCTAAAATTTGGGTCAGATTTGGATCGGGTTATAAAATTGTCACCCTACTTAAGGGCATCAAATTTTGTAAGTGTATTTTTTTGTAATTATGTCCCTTAATTAATGGGTATTTGTAATTTAGTCCTCCAAACCATAGTATAGTATTTCGGATTTGGTATATGAATTAATGGGTATTTGGGGTTTGGCCTATTAATTTCTATGACATAATCATTGTAGTCCACAATTGTAACTTTTTATGTCATACAAGTCTTTGGGTTGTAACCAAAAGTTTGCTCTCCTAAGGGTTTTCATTGCGCAAATAGTTGAATTTGGGAACTAAATTGGTTAAGTCATTCAAATCTTGGGGCCTGTTAGATGATATTAGACATTCACTTGGTTTTACATTTATTGTGGTTTGTAATCAACATGCAAAATACTAAACCAAATAAAACAACCAAAGGGCCCTCTCTCAAGATAAACCTAAAACAAAACTGTATAATAATAACTAAAGCAAAACCTAAAAAAGTTAAATAAGTTAAAGAAAGAAAAGAAAAACCCCTCCTTGATTGAGTTGTAATTTTTGTAGCAGGTACTGCCGTCAAGAGGAAGCTTGCTAGGTACCTAAACTATCAATACAATTGTAGCAGCATGCCTCTACTTATAATCAAAAGCAGGGACTTTAATATGGTATCAGAGCAACCTAGGTTCGAATCTCACTGGCAGCGCAATTTAAATGCGGATTGAAAAAAAAAATATCGCTGCGTATAGTCCAGGTCTTGGCCCAAAAAAATGGCCCTCAACGTGCGGGAGCATCTTAGAATATAAATATTAAAACCCTCACCCTTACCACAACTTCGAAGTTTTACCATAGTGGTAGGGACTTTAATATGGTATCAGAGCTTATCATTCAATAAGGCCTATACTAATTTGATCCTCATTATTGAGGTGGAGTGATTCTCGTCTTCTTCGGAATCACTCCACCTCCCAACATCTCTCTTCCGCTTCCGATCAAATACCAAAACCCTAATCTCCCCTAAAATCCTAGCCGTCCTTCCTCCTTTCTCTCCCAATCAAATCCTCAAAACACTTTCCAATCTACCTCTCCAACCTTCCCAAAATGACCTCCATGTTTCACCTCCAAACCAAACACGCCATCATCGACGGCGGCCTCGCCACGGAGCTCGAAGCCAACGACGTCGATCTCAATGATCTTAACAAAAGCCCAAGGGCCGGGATCTGATTTTCGGGTCCAAAAATCTCCCTGATTTAAGGGTATTTAGAGAGGATCTGCTTCCTCCTTGACGCGTGGGGCTCATCAGTGTATGACCAGACGAAATTGGTCACCATTACTCCTTTCTCCTCCTCCATCTCTCTCTCTCGAGCATTGCTGCTCTCCGCCATTTGTCGCCGTCAGCCTCCGTCAGAACTGCCGTCTCCCTCGGATCCCGGATTCGGGTTCAGATCTCGTTGGATGCTATTGCAGTGGATCTGCGCCGCTGTGCTGAATGTGAGCAGTGGATCCGTTTGGGTATCGGATACAGGTTTACTCTTTGAATGGGTTCCAAACTTGCATACGAAGCTTCTGGATACTTCAGATGGTGTTCACTTTTCAAGACTTCACCTTGACGAAGTGAAAAGAAGGAACCATACCCCCACCCAATACCCTAGATCCGACCCGACCCAAACCCACACCCGCAACCCTCTATTTCCAGACCTCATCTTGCTATTTTTTCAGCAAAAAAAAACTTGCAGGTTCTTGTGGTTCTACATGCAGATCGTCAACTCACTCCGGTTGATCGATCGTGATCGTTAACTCACTCCGGTTGATCGATCGTAATTTTGAGAGGGGGTGTTATCGGCATCCAGTTCTTAGTCATCGACAATTCTCAAGTCTGGGGTGAGATCCTATCATCGACCATTCTCAAGTCAGGGGTGAGATCCCAGCATCGACTATGTCTCAAGTCAGGGGTGGGATCCCATCAGTCTATTTCTCAGTTCAGGGGTGAGATCCCAACATCAACTATGTCTCAAGTCAGGGGTGAGATTCCATCAGTCTACTTCTCAGTTTCCATCACATGCGATATCAAGCGTTGTTTCTGCATCACAGTTTACCGTTTCTTCTATATCAACATCGTCAGTATTCCAAACTCTTGTTGCTTGAAACAACTTGAGTTTGAGAAGGGGTGTTAGATGATAGATTAGTTTAGTCCCACATTGAATAATGTATTGGTTTAGTATTCTCTTCTCTCCTATATATAGGAGACATATTGTACTCAGTTTAATCAATCAATAAAAAGAATATTTTCCTATTTCTAAATCTAACAGGGCCAAACAAAAATTACCTATGATTTGAGGACTAAGTACTATTCGATGATAGACCAAATTAAAAGAGAAATACCCATGTGAGTATCTTCTCCATTCTAGAACCTCCAACCATCATTTTTTGTTTCCACACACTGAAATCAAATACTCCGATCTTGCATAGATTGACATGCCGGCAGTCCAAGAGACCAAGGCCGTGTGTATACAATTAAAGTTGTCTTGTGGATGAGTTTTAATCTTTTATTTTATTAGGGTGGTATTCATACTTAACTGATATGATTATCTTCATTTTGTAATAGGCCTTGTATGACCAGAAGAGTAAAATGTGCAAAGGACCTCTTTCTATTGCAGTTCCAGGTGGACTTAGAGGTCATTATGAGGCTTGGAAGATGTTCGGCTCAAAACCATGGAAGATTCTAGTTGAACCAGCTATCCGTTATGCTGAAGATGGATTCACTATATCCCCTTATGCCTACACAGCACACAAATGAAACATGTCGAAGATGATATCCGTGAGGATCCAGGAATTTGTCCTATATATACATCAGATGGATACAATCTGCTGAAGCCAGGAGATATTTGCAAGAATGAAAAACTTGCAGAGACATTAACAGCTATTGCTGATCGTGGTGCAGACGAATTTTACTGTTGCAATGTGGCAAAGTAGCAGCTAAAAATAGTCCAGGATGTTACAACAGCTAATGACATACTAACAGAGGATGCATGACTTGAAAAATTATAGGGTGAAATTGAGGGATCCCATATCTGCGAGGGTCATAGATATGGATTTTCTAACCATGCCCCCTCCCAGGGCCGGCCCCCATCTTGAGGCAGGCAGCGGCTCTGAATTTTTAACAATTTAAGGGACCCCCAAATTTATATTTTCCTTACAAATATAGGCACATTTTTGCACGTAAAAAATTGTAATTAGGGGTTCCAAAAAATAATTATTTGGGCATTTCGCCTTGGCCCCCCGGAAACTCAGGGCCGGCCCTTCCCCCACCAGCATCGAGTGGTGCAGGAATGATCGATATTTGTAAGTAGATAATTTATTCTTACAATTTCATGGTTTTCATATATATATATATATATATATATATATATATATATATATATATATATATATATATATATATATTTTAACTATTAGCATAACAGAAACTTGACATCTTATATCATATTGGTGCCATAGATATTGGTGCCATAGATTTTACAATGTGTATTTGCAGTTCATTCAGTCACTGCTGTAACCCTGGGCTAAGAGGTCCTCGAAAAGACAGTTTCCAATTGCCCCTCTTCCATGTCTTGGCCACATATACATTTGGGCGAGTCGTTTTCTCATACAAATCTGGAAAAGTCTCCTTAAGGGTATGGGCACCACACCATTTGTCCCACCAGAATCTGGTGGACCGTCCATTACCAATAGCCGATGTAACTGCTGAGTTGAAAGGCCCGCTTGCTTTGGCAATCCCTTTCGTAGTAGAAGATGTAATGGTAAAATCTTGTCTTGTTTTAAAGTAGAGCACCAGAAATTGATGAGAAATAAAAAATCATCAATGATGGAGTCGATCATAGCGGAAGAGTGAGAGAAAATCCGCTTATTCCTTTCCGACAAAATCACCCAAATAATAGTCATAAGGGAGAGAGTCCAAGAACAACGATATTTTTTATTGATATGATGAGGAAACCAACAAGAAGTCATAACGGAAGGGAGAGAGGGAACCTCCCAAGCCAAGATACAAATCTTCCACAAAGGACGTATGAAGGTGAACTGAACGAACAAGTGTTCAACATCTTCAAACTCGGTAGAGCACAGGGGGCATATTTGACCAAATGCTAGATTCCTTTTGTTAAGCACCTCCACAGTGAGAAGCATGTTGTGGTAAGATAACCTAGAGAGTATTTTGAACTTAAGAGGTGCGCAACTACTCCAAATTAAGCGAGCCAAAGGCGAGAACACCATGAAAGTTAAGGAAGTTATAAAACGATTTAACCAAATATGTACCCGAACTGGACCACCGCCATTTAAAATCTTCTCTCGGAAGCCAGACATAGTTGTTAAGGCTAAAAAGTAGAGCACTGAAAATCGGAATAAGGTCAACGGGAAGGGCATTACAGAAGGGAATGAACCAGACCAGCTGGTTATTATGAACATAAAAAGATTCCG
The DNA here is from genome assembly GCA_017893485.1 of Hemerocallis citrina. NCBI lineage: Eukaryota > Viridiplantae > Streptophyta > Magnoliopsida > Asparagales > Asphodelaceae > Hemerocallis > Hemerocallis citrina. Next base: position 246,726 of record JACEHZ010000666.1, on the reverse strand, counting down.
CGACAGTGGCAGTGGGATTGGAAGATAATCGGTAAAGTGAAGGGAATGCCGACGCTAACTTGGAGTTACCGATCCAAAGATCAGACCAAAACTTGGTCTTAGAACCATCGCAACACTCATGATAGATACCACATTGAAACGATATGGCCGCTTTCCACACTCCCTTCCAAAATGGGGAGGCCTTACGGGAAAGGTAGGGAGAAAAGTCCCAAATCTTGTGCCTGGAAAAGCACTTAAAAGAAATGATGCGAGCCCAAGGTAATTGGTCTTCTTTCAGAATTCTCCAAAGCTACTTGCCCAGAAGTGCAAAATTTTGATTCCTGAGATCCAGAACTCCTAAACCTCCTGTAGCCTTGGAAGTGCAGATCACCTTCCAGTTACAGAGGTGAGAGTCAGGTTTATACTAGTGAACACCTGGCCAAAAGAAGTTACTTCTGATTTGATCAATCCTCTTGATAACCCAAGAGGGAACGTAAAAGAAAGATATCATATAAAAAGGGATGGAGGAAAGAACCGAATTGAGCAGAAATAATCTGCTTCCACGGGAAAGCTGCTTGCCCGACCAAGAATTAAGTCTCGATTCAACCCTTTCTATCATCGGTAGCCAATTTGATTTGTGCAGCTTTTCCCATCTCAAGGGAATACCTAGATAATGAAGAGGAAAAGAAGCTGACGCATAGTTAAAAAATTGAGCAATTTTGGCCTGTCGATTGTGGGAGCCCCCAAGCGAAAAAACTGAAGATTTCTGAAAGTTGATCGATAATCCTGAAGCTCTTTCAAAAATATATAGAAGGAGTTTCAGGTTTCGAAAAGAACTGCCATTAGGTTTGGCAAAGATAGATAGTGTCATCGGCATATTGGAGGTCAAGGACCCCACGATAGCTCTGAACTCCACCAAGCCCTTCAATAACTTGAGCATCCCAAGCATTACGGAGTAATTTATTGGACACGTCGGCAACAAGAGCGAATAATAGGGAAGAAATCAGATCGCCCTGTTGGAGGCCACACTTAATTTTGAACTTGTGGCCTTCCGACCCATTGATGAGAATGGAAGAAGTACCGGCGAAAAGACTAGATTTAACTAGGCAATCCATTTGGGACCGAAACCACGATTAATAAGAATATCGAAGAGGAAGTCCCAACTAACATTATCATCAGATTTTTGAAAGTTAAGCTTTAAAAGAATACCCTCAGAGTTAGACTAGTGACACTCTGAGATGATCTCTTGAGCAGTCGCAACACTATCAAGGATAAAACGATCTTTGATAAATCCGGATTGAGCAGAATCAATGAGAGGAGAGATAATCACACTAAGTCGGGAGGAAAGCACCTTCATAATGATTTTGAAGGTGGTATTAAGGAGACTAATATGCCAAAAGTTAGCGACTGAATGTGCTCCCATCATTTTGGGCATGAGCACAATATGAGCGTAATTGATACGGTCAAAAGAGAAGGAGCCTTGGTGTAATTCAGCAAACATATGGAATAGATCATCTTTAAGCCATTTCAGAATTTTGGGAAGAAGAATGAGGGAAAACCATCAGGAGCTGGCGCTGAATTGCTCTTTAACGAGAAGACAACAGACTTGATTTCTTCCATCGTAAAAGCATCCTCAAGACTAGACAGGTCGTGCGCTTCAGGACCGTAAAGTTGGTTCCAATCTATACAGATGGAACGCTGTTTATAAGAACCAAGAAGGTTTTTATAAAAACAAAGGAAAGAATGGTGGATAGCCGAATCCGAATTCACCTCATTGCCGTTGTCAACAATGGAGGTGATATGGTTACAGCGTTTCCTGCGCGACACATATGAAAGAACGAAGTATTTCCATCTCCCTCCTTTAGCCAACGATACTTAGCTCTCTGAGCCCATTTAATGTGCTCATTGTGATACAAGAGCTACGTTCTGCACACATGGAGTCTGATAAGGGACCCTGCTCTTCAAGGAGATCAATGGATGCAATAGAGGAGAGGAGGAAATTTTTAAGAAAATTAGAATTAGCCTGTCTCTCTTTGCGCCAGACCTTGCAACCGTACTTGATAGCATGAAGCTTGATCAGGGTACGTCCTAGACCGGATGATCCTGTAATAGCGGAAAGGCATTCTGAAATAAGATTAACGAACATTTGATCTTGCAACCAGAACTTTTCAAAACAAAATTTGAATTGCTTCGTGAAATTGAACTTAGAATAAAGAGCTATAGGTACATGGCCGGACATTGGATTGGGCAAAGCCACGGAGAAAGAGTTTTGAAAATAGTTAATCCAATCCCCGGAGACCAGAAATTGATCGAGTTTAGCCATAGTCGGAGAAAGCCGCATATTGGACCAAGTGAAGGATCTGCCATTAAGAGGAAGATCGGTGAGGTGGAGGGAACGGATGCAATCGTTAAAACGAGAGGAGAGAAATACATTGGGAGCGTTGGTAGACCTTTCAAAGGAGAATCTGGTATCGTTGAAATCACCACAGAAGAAAAAGAATCCATTCATGTTGTTTTGGAATGATAAGAATTCGTTACAAAATAATTACGCCGTTCAGGAGAAGAAGGACCATAAACTGAAATGACAGTGTGGCCGCAATTGAAAGTAGACCATTGAAGGCGAACGATGAGAAAGCAAGTTAAACGTTGTATAGAAATAAGAGAGAAAATGGACTCTTTGAAGCCAAAAATGATCCCTCCCCTGGATCCAATGGCATCTAGGGAGATCCACTTTGAGATGATGGATCTACCAATAGCACGGAAGATCGAAGGGGAAGGGGATTCAAGTTTGGATTCTTGGATAGAAATAAGGTCACAATGAGAAGAGGCGATCAACTGATAAACAGCCTGCTGTTTAGAGGGGCTCCTGAGCCCACGAATATTCCAAGAGATACTAATCATGAACACTTAGTGACTCAAGAGCTCTAGATATTTCTTGAAGCCTAATATCCTCAAAATCAACCACATTATCCGAATTAACCACAAACCCCATCTCATTGGCAAGGTTAATCATGTCAAGGTTGGAGAGGGAGTTGAAATGGATATGATAGATGGAACCTAACAGTTTCTGATCGTCATCAGTATTAGGTGGTGGTGGAAAATTTGAGTTGCGAGCCTGAGCTGCTGACGAGGGAAGAGACCCGGCCGAATAACCAGCAACTCTTTTGACCCTAATACGAACGCTAGAACGAATAAGTGGGAGGGGAACTTTCCTCGCTGAAGAAGTCTATTGACAATAAACATCTTCCTTCCCTGGGGAGGAAGGAGGAGGAAGCAGATGCTGAGACGGCCCTCGAAAGGAAGGGGGACTTTACTATAGGGATAGGGTAGGAGATGGGTTTCTGACTAGGAGACGAAATATAACCCTTGTTTCCTCAAAAATGTATTTTTAGTGTATTTTCTGTATTTAAAAATTTTTCGCAAATTATTTTTTTCAGTTTTCAAATTCTTTTTAAAATGTATTTTTTGATCTCATGTTTTTGTCTATTTTTAATCGATAATTTTATTTGTAACTATTTACTATGATTTTTATATTGTAACACACATCTTATTATTATTATTATTATTACTGTTATTATTATTATTATTATTATTATTAATTTTTTTTAAAAGTCCAAATTGTATAGTTTTATTTATTGGTTATTTTATTTTTTACCTTATAACCTGTTTTAAACCCATTTAGACCAATACCCATTAATATTAAACCCAAAACCCACTTAATTACCCTAAACATCTACCCAGACTCGTTTACTCTACCCCATACCCTATCACAGACCCGTTATGATCCCCCAAAACCCGAAACCATCAAAACCTAAACCCAACTCTATATATACCTATCATGCTTACCTGTTCATCCCCCTGCGTGTGCCGCTTCACCTTCTCCTATCTCCCGCTCTCATTCTCTCTGCCTCTCCCGATCCTCTCTCCGGCTGTCGTAACCCCACAGCGACACAGCCACCCTCTCTGCGGCGACGCCTGAGCGCCGCCTTACCGCTACACCCTGAGCGCCGCCTCACCGCTACACCCTGCGCACCTCCTGCAGTGCCAGTAGCAGATCACCTCGACGTTGTGACCTCGATGACCTCTCCTCGTGACGTAGCCTCGTCGCGCCCCTGGCCACCCGCTGCTGCCTCATGCGCCAGCCCAGCGCCCCCAGGCCTGTCTCCCTACCGCCGCCGTCCAGCACATCGCCAGCAGTCCCTTGGCAGCCGTCCTCCGCCATTGCAGCGTCCCCATTCGCTGTCACCTTCCACCGCAGTGCACACTTTCCCCATGCTCTGTTTTGTTGATGGTGTGATGGTTTGAATGTGGGCCGTCCATTTGATCGCGATCTTGATCGTCTTGATCATGGAGTTTTGTTCTTATTAAATCTTGGCCTTCCGTGGGATCTTGATCATCACCTTTGATTTTGGACCGTTGGATCGCATTATCATCATCTTAGAGTTTTTGATCATCTTTGATTGGTGGCCGTCCGATTGTCGAACTATCCGATCATCATCTTCATCATCAAGATACTGATCACATCTCGATCTTGATCTTGATCTTCGATCAGAGTTGTCCGATCTGATCCGATCGCCTTGATTTCTTGTTCTTTTGATCTCAGCCGTCCGATCGTGTTCATGGGTTAATTATTATTTGGATTCGTGATCTTGTTCGTGGTCATCGTGTTCGTGATTCGTTGCTGTTGAGTTCGTGTTCGGGATCCGTTCCCGTTATTCTTTTTCTTTTGGTTGGATTCAACGTCTTTTAGGCAAGTAACTTGTACTCCAATTCATTTGTTTGATATAAGTCAAAAAGTTTACATATAGTGTAGTTGGGTCTAGAGACGACTCTTGATTGTGATTTGCTTAATGGGTTTTGTCTCTATTGTGAAAATATGACCATAGAGGACCAACGACACAATTTGGATATGAATTAACCTAGGATCTACCCGTTCTTGATTTTGATCATGTATGTGAGACTAATTGTGAGATTTTGTGATTTGGTTGAGACCCATGTATTATATTTGGTGTGGACATGCTAGATACCCTAATTCATGATGTTTAGATACTTGGTAGACTCGATTTCATACTTAGATGTGTTTGGATCAATTTTCTTGAATTCATGTTGATTTTGTTTTAAGGAGAAAAATCTGTAGTTTTGTCGCTGTTCTGTTTTGTTTGCTGTTTTCGACTGTGTTACAGTCAGCATCTTGATTTCGGTATAAAATATGAGTTTTATATAATTTCGTCTATTTTCAAACTGCTCTGACCTTGCTTGATTTTGATTTCGTATGACTGAGTTATGGCTATTTTAGTACAGAGGTGTCAACCTTTTCCAGATTCTGTTTTTCGGTAATTTTGATAACAAACTATTTTCAAGAACCCTGCTATACATATTATTTTGATCCAAAATTTTGTCCAGTGTTTCTCTATTAAGTTAGGGAATACCCAGAATTTTGGTGAATTTTATTGATAATTTTTATGTGATGTTTCATGCTCGTTTCTAAAATCTATTCGTTCTGTATTTTGCTCACTCTTCTGTAAAAAACCTTATTTTCACTATGATTCCTTATACTGTATGAAAAATGTTCGTGAAATGTGAAAGTTAGTATATTCTATCTATTTTCATATCCCTTTGGCGAAATTGGATTTCGTTTCACTGGTTGCGAGATATCTTAGTTTTCGTACAGCAGTGTTGGGAATTCCAGATTTGCCAAAATGTCGTTTCTTGATGTTTTCCTATTTTTGATGACTAAACAAATTTTATTGGAATATTGTGAAACTTTATATTTTGGTTCTAAACATGTAGGGGAATACCCCATATTTTTCCTGAATTTAATTGAGAAGTTTTGATGTTGTTTTCCTAACTGAGAATTCGTTTTCCTGATTTCTGACTGAACATATTTTCTGTTTTTGAATCTATTTTGAGTTATGATTTTGTGAAGTACTATGTGATTTATTTGTATTTTCTAGATTCGTATGGAAGTCTATTTTCCAGATCCTTCGATGGATCCAAATTTGCATTTCTGTAGCGACAAGAATCACCATTTTAGTACTGTACTGTCATGCTGTCCTGAATATGAACATACACTGTTTTGCTCGTTTATGTGACTGTATATCATCTATGCATGTTTATTTATTTCCCTGAAATTAATATTGATTATACCATGTTAGTTTGATACTATTTCGTACACATTCATGCCTGTTTGGTGACCATAATAAAAGTAACCAAGCCGGGATTTTTTAAGGGAAGATCTAGTAGTGAAAAATATGGAAACGTGTACTTGGAAGGGAACTAGTATTCCATACTGTTACTGTTACTGCTACTGTTACTGTTACTGTTATCTGACCCTGTCTACATTACTTCCCATAGGAAGGTGTAGAGGAGAAGAGAACCACTAGGTTCTGACTGTTTCTGTTACTGTTACTTCTACTGTTACTGATACCTGAGTACACTGCCCTATTATGTCCACTATGAAATCTAAAAGTGAAACTTTTTGTTGTAGCAACCACGTAGTAAAAACCGGGATGCATGAAGTGCTACCTAGCTAGTAATTCACACAAGACTGTAAGAACATAAAACTGATACTGTTAGACTGATACTGTTAGACCGATACTGTTAGATCGATACTGTTATACTGTTATACTGTTGCACTGATATACTGAGCTTACTGAAACGAGACACTGTTAGTTGCCATATGACACTGCATTTGATATAAAATATTTGTACTGTTAGTATACCATACTAGTTGACTTTACCTTACTGATTCCCGTTAGACATTACTATTGATGCATTATTCCATGCTATTAGTTAGTTATCCCATGTGCTTGTATCCTACATTATTTGTGACCCGCGACTTGCAATTAACAGGTACTTGTTTCTCTTTTTCCTTCTCCTGCAAATTTACTAATTGCAGATCAGGATGGTCGGCTACCAGATGGTATTGGCAAGATGATGTATTAGTGCTGGAGTTTCTGCTTTATTATTATTATTATTTGTTTCTTGAACTTGAATAAAAGTGTATTTGATTTCTTGAATATTTATTTATATTTGGGCGATGTGACCCCGGATATTTGATTTGTCCAGACTCTGATTTATTTGAGAATATTTTATTTTATTTCAAGTAAATTTCTGTTGGTATCTTGTTTCAATTATGCATATTGGTTGATACTTTTGCTTCCAACTCTGATTATTTCTGTGATGTGTTGTAAAGATTCTTGAACAGCTTATGGATGATGAAAATCATTCGCTGGGCTTTTGTTACGTATTCGTATTCCGTATTCTTTTTGGGAAGCGGGGCGTGTGATGTGAATATTTGCAAGTGTACAAAATCGCAACAAGTAGTATAGTTTAAGTGAATAGAGTGTCGAACCTACAGGGACTAGATATTTTATTGAGTACTGATATCACTAGATTAATCACTATTTGGAAGATCGAAATTTATAAATTATAAAACAACTAAGTTAAATTAATCTAATTAAAGCTAACTAAATTTGTGAAGAGGGAGAGGGCTGTGAAACAGTGAAGCTCTTGTACTTTGTTAATGGAAAATTAGTTCTAGGGCTCTTGATTTTACCTCGTTTATCACACACAAATTATAACTCCTTATGAATAAAGATATTATCTTTCCAAGTCGTAGACCAAAATCCTAAAAATATTAACAACTCTATCCACGTAGTCTAAAAATGATTCTCAACTAATTATTTGCCTATCCATCAAATTATTAATTGAAAATTTGGATTTCTTAATGGTCACGTCCTCTAATAACGGTATTTAATTTTTATTAACCACAAATCACTAGTTCAGTCTCTTCATGATTTAAAAGATCATACAAATGTCTATCCACCATTGTACCCATAAATAATAAAAATTAAAATACAACCAGGAAAAATAGAATAATAATAAGGAATTAAAATTGTGTTCTACAAAATTAGGCTACATCTTAGCCTCTAAAACAATAAATTTAGTTCATGTTCAATTTGCAACTAATAGAACCTGTTTGGGATTGCATCATAAAAATATAGAGAAGAAGAGATACAAAAAGGAATACAAAAATTTAATGCAAACCGGTTCCTTTCTCTCTCTTCTGTCTCAAAAACTGAAGCAAAAAGCGTCGCCACGTCAGCCGATGGTCAACCGAGTCAACCCTCTGTCACAGGTGCTGTCGCATCGAGTCGTTGTCGTCGTCTGCGTCGCCCAGAATCGCCACGTCAGCAGAAGAAGAGGAAGCCGCATGTCAGCACGAAGGATGCCAGGTCAGAGTCGAGTTGCTGTCTCCCTGCTGCTTCGTCCTTGGCGCCCAGAGCCGAGTCAGCACCCTCAGGTCGCTGTCGAACGTGTGCACCTAGCTGTCCCCTTCTCTCCCTTTGTTTGATCTGAGCGGCACGCCAAAAGAGACAGAGAGAGAGAGAGAGAGTTCTGTTTCTCTCTCTCTGACTTTTCCCCCTTTTTTTAACTTTTTTTATTATTATTTAAAGTCAGCCGTCGCCTCTTACTTCGTTAAGAGTGCCTTTGGTATGCATTTATAGGGAACGGGAGAGAGAATTAGGGTTTGCTCTTTTGCAGAAAACTCCCCTCCTTTCATTTATTTTCTTCCTTCTTTAACCAGATATTTATTTTTTTCCCTTTTCTTCTTCTCTTTCGTTTTCTTGCAAACACGTGCTGCTGCATACACAAAATAAGACCAGAATTTAGGATTTAAAAATAAAATAAAATAAATTAGTTTAAAATTAATTAAACTAACTAAAAATCATATTAGCTCATTAAAATCCTTCTAAAATTATTTAACGCACTTTTACTCAACAAAACAATAAAAATTAATAAATCCATAGTTTTACTTTGTTTGTTGATTTTTTCCACAAATCTTCACTTTTTGCATCAAAAATATTATTTCTTCAAAAATAATTAATTAATTGAAATGTTATAGAAATAAGATGAATTATAAACAATATCAACGAAAACAAGCAATTTTAATGGGTAAATGAGTACAAATATATATATATATATATATATATATATATATATATATATATATATAAATTAGACACATCAGCGTGGCAAGAAATAATGGTCGGTATGGGTAACTGAGAGGGGGATAGGAGTGGAAGAGAACCAAGTGTGATAATGATCAGGTTAAGCCTAAGAGAGAATGGCTATACCCTCTCAAAAAAACCGACGAAGAAAATCCGCTATCTATAGTAGCGTAATAAGTAAGATAGAAAGAAAGGTAAAGATTAGCAGGGAAAGGAGGAAAAGGATGCACTCTCAGGATAGTGCTGTAAGAAAACCAATTCAATAAAACAGAATAATTTAAGAAATTAAAAGAAAGGAGGGGAAAGCGGACCTTAAGAGGCAACTTAACACTGCTCAGCTCCACTTCTTCTTCCTCCAAAAGATTGTCTTGATCCACCCATGCAGCAGCTTTAAGCGACGAAGCAACAATAGCTTTAAGGGGAGTCACAGAGGATCTGGAAGCCTGGGAGGGGAAACTTGGAATAGATCGCTGGAATTTGTCCCAATCAGAGGAGTAGTGAGGGTTGGTATCCTAGGCAGGCCACTTCGGATTCACTACCTGCACCTTGGGTGGAACAGGAGGAGAAACAACCATCGAAGAGGAGGATGGATGCACCGCCACAGCTGGATTAGAAGCTGCCAGGGACAGCAAAATCTTAGGCTGGAGATTGGTCGGAGTAGCATCTGAAGAACTAGAAGGTTTCCCGATCGATTGAGACGAGATGTCTGGGTTGATCCAGACAAGGTTGGGAGCCTTTGCAGGAGAAATTTTGGAAATGTTTGGTTTGACGAAATTCCAACTCTGATTAGCATAGTGCTTCCGAATAGGGCCCTTGAAAGAACCCTTGAATTTGGTGGAGGGAGGTTGCGGCAAGGAAGAGGTACCGACAGCGAAGGTGGAAGGGAGTGAGGAGGAAGTTGCTAAAGCTTTAGGGGCCCCAATCAAGAGAGAAGGTTGAGAAATTCCACTGCTAACAGAGTCATGATATTCCACAGAGATAGAAAAAATGGATTTGTGATCTGGAAGAGTAAAAGTTTCAATTCTATCTTGAACTTTGGGACATCAAAATTGAGCTTCTACCAGTAGGCAGCCTGAAGCCAACATAGAAGAAGAGGATATACTAATCAATTCCCCAATGCATTTAGTCAAATCTCCAGCGATCCGATGACAGTCGCAGAAAGGAGGGAGTCCCAAAAGAGAGATCTTAGTAAGGGAAGGGTTCAGAGCTGGTGGGGTAAGGCAGGGCTGGATCCACTTGTGAACGGACAGCGAGATCTCACCGATGGTAAGGGAGGAGATAGTCGTGAGATCCTCTAAAATTTTACTAGGGGGAAATGGATAACCACATCTCCATTAGAGCAAGTGTTGACCACCCAATCCCATTCTTTCACATTACAGGAGTTGCAGAGGAAGGAATTTAAAGTGAAATTGGGAATCAAACCTCCCCCGAAGGTAACGGCTCCGTAAGTATCACACATAACTAACCTATCTGAGAGCTCCGCCAAAGGGATGAAAACCTTAGTGACCTGAGGCTTCGGGGCCAGATGAGGAGGATGAGCCAGCTCTGGAGGGGAAGACTGAATTGCCTTGGGTAAGCGAAAAGAGACTGGAGGAGTGGGAAGCAACGACGATTTAGAAGAAAGTTTAGCTCTCTTAGGTTTGTTAGGATGGATATCTGCAAGCTTGCTTTGTAAGGAGGGGAAATCAAGCGCTGCAAGGACTTGTTCGGAAATGGGGACTCCCAAGGAGAGCCCCAAAAGCTGTTGTGAGGAGAAGCACCGATGACGAGCGTGCCCAGGTTTGAGACAAAATAAGCACTTCATGCTGGACGAACAGAAAGCCTTAAAGTGATCAGGTTGAAGACAACGATAGTTTGGTGAACGGGAGGTGAAGGATGGAGAGAGGTAGATGAAGACGATGCGGTCGGATGAGAGAAAGAGCGGGAATAGGGAGATATCGAACGCCCTAGAATGTTCCTCACTGTGGGCCGGGAAGGCCCCTGAGAATTTGTGCCATCCGAACCGCCAGTAGGAAGGGAAACAACAATATTATTATTATTATTATTTTTAACAACTTGGACCCAAGAAACATCCATTATAGAAAAGGCCCAACCAGATAAGGAGCGAGTGGGGAAAGCCCAAAAGAAATAACCAAAAATTCTTAAAAACCTTTACTATAGAGATCGATAGACAGAGAAAGAAGGGGAAAAAGAAGTAAAAAATGGATCGAGAGCATTAAGTGAAGAACGTATAGCCAAAAGGGCTGAGGAGTCCTGATGACAATGATCAGGAGGTAGGGCTACAAACGCCCAGAACAAACACCAAAGAGCAGAACTTGCTCTTGGAAAGACTTGCACACTAAATTGAGAATCACTAAGAAAGCAAGTAGATGAAATAGCTCAAAGAGGCGAAGCCTCTACAAACAACAGATTTGAAGCCTACAATCACCTTAGCAACAAGAAGACCAGAGGACAAAGCCTCAACCGGCACACGAGAAAAAAAGGAAAGCCAAAAACTCACAGCGATGGGATAGGGTGAAGAGTAACGGGTGAGATCCTGAGATAGGGCACCACCGACTGTAGCAAATAGCTGAGGAAGCTACGAGGACGAGTCGACCCACCTAGAGGGACAGGAAGAGACACAACGCCGCCTAATTGAGGACCGGAGCGAGGAACTGCAGAGTTGGAGGAGAGGAAACGCCTCCGATCAGATCTGGTCTAGCAAACCAGAAGGGGGGAGGAAAAGGGATCGCCGAGAATTGAGGGCGCGTTTGGAAACCCAAAAAACTAGGGAAAGGAATGGAATACTGCGGATAGACTCATCTTATCCTATTCCACGGCCTGTTTGTTTTGAAAAAGAAAATAAAGGAAACAATTAAATGTCATTCCCTAGGGAAAGATTTGAGCCAAATTCTATTCCAGCTCCACCCCCTCGGAAAGCTGGGTAAAGGAATGGAAACAACTAATTTTTCTTCTCTATTCATCAAGAAATCAACCCTCTTCTCCAAATTTTGAGAGGGCTCTTCGTCACCATCACCTCTCGAATGCAGTGCAAATATGTTAAAAGAACTTCACATAAAATAAACGTTAAATTTCAGAAACCACCGAACTTTTTAATCAGAGAATAGTTGTTTTTTTTTTCCGCTTTCAGTTTCGGCAAATCACCTCGCCAACTTTTAGTACCGAACTAAGATCCCTCTTTTGGTGTAAATTACCCAATGTTCTTGATCCCGTTGATAATATATTTTTTACCAGATTCTTTTTTAAATTCAAATATCAAAAGTGAAAAGAATTAAATTACAAAAAAATTAAAAAAAATAAAAAATAAGGTAAACTAATTAATTTTGGTTAGAGTGGGTGATTTTAGAATTAATAAATCTTCATTTTTTGGGAGTGTTAGAAGTATGTGTTTTCTCTCAAGGAAAACAATTTTATTCATTACTCAACTTAAAATGCAAAATGTCAGAAGTATGTCTATGTACAAATGTTATAAAAAAGTTTTTCAAAATGCCGTAATTCATAATATTCCATTGTTTGCCAAACAAGATTAGGGAATGGAAACAAAAAAAAGTCAATTTCATTCCACCAGTTGCCAAACACACACAACTTATTAAGTTAATTCATCCCTTTCCCTTTCTTTCCATTCCTCTCCATTCATTTTCATTCCATTCCTTCCCATTCCTCAACTTAAATGTTTCCAAACAGACTCTGAGTGAGAGAGGCCGAAAAAAAGAGATTATACGAGCTAGTAGTTAAAAAAAAAAATCCTGTATAGATTGGAATTCTTCACAATGCTAGTACACCTTTTGTGAGCTAACCTTCATCTAGGCCTTGATATGAAAGAGAACGATGCAAACCAACTACAGATTTCATGAATGAATTGCTCAACATTTCAAACCTTTCAAGGAAAATTCGTTCCAATAATTAACTGTTCATTATTTTTTAGAATTTCAAATATATGTTTCCTCTTGTGAGGGAATAATATTCCAGTATAGTTCTACAGTTCAGCTTACTTAAATCAGGAGCGAAACTTTCTACTTCAATAAAAAATTTATTAAGAAGGCTCATAGTGGTGCCTCTAATTCCAAAGCCATTCGAAAAGCTGTTGAAAGAAGTTTCATCGGCTCAATAGCCACAAGTAAAATTTTTAGCTGTGGAATTAGAGACAGCAGCAGAGATAAAGAGCTTCCAATATCTTTAAAGAAACAAAATATTTTCAACAAATATTGTTTGGGAGAAAACTCCACATAGTGATCCACGAGTTTACAGTTCTCTCTGATGCTGGAAACAACAAAGTAATTGAAGTTGAAAATAATGTAATTGCTGCTAATTTCGGTGTGGGAACAAACAAATGATTTGTTAATTCTTTTAGGAACAATAAAAGCGAACTTGTTGACTTCTTGCCAGCGTTTGACTGTTTCTCGCCGCTGCCACTAACCTGCAAAAAGTTCAAAACACCGGGATGGATCCTGCCGACGAACCCTCCGACCCTCAAGTCAGTAATCAGGAAGATTATGAAAGAGCGTTTTGTGGAAAAAATACTGATTACCTTTTTTATGGTACGTAGAGGGATATTTATAGTCGCATTTAGAAATAGTTTAAAGATAATCATTTATCTCTATGTCCCGGTGTTTTTGGATAAGCCAGAGAGTTGAAGTCGTTTCATGATAAAAGTTTTGGTTTAAACCGCCTCTTAGAGAAAATCATGAATTTGAATTACTCTATAAATGATCTGAGCTGGTTTGTAATGGGCTGTCACCCTGACCCAGTAAGACTGATCAGTTTTTTGGGTTTCGGGCGTTAAAAAGATCAAGTTCCCTTTCTCGAACCCTTTATAAGTGAAATTACCGTTCTACCCCTGAGAGCTTCAAGATTCGTGCCCGAATTGAACGGTCCCGATTTGGCTCTACTTTTAGCCACATCACAAGCTCCCCACTCCTGAAGAATGAGTTTCATAGCCTATGAGGAGTAGTTTGCCCGTTTTTAATGGCTTACAGAACTTATCGGAGTCGCCCGAGACGTTTGAATCTTGCTTGAGGTGTGTAACTGTGCTTTCCTGAGTTTGTAAAATACTCAGAATTATTTTTTAAAATTTTTTGAGTTTTTTGTGGAATTTTTCCAAAATTTAATCATTTTTCTGAATTTTTATTCAATTTCCAAATTTTAATAATACATTTTGAAAATTTTAGTTAATTATTCTACATTAATAATTATTTTTAAGAAATCACCTTGAGTTGGGGAATGAGACCTCCACCTTGGACCACGAAGGGGGTCAGCAGTTGATAGTTCCCTCGATAGAGGACAATGGGAAGAGGGTGCTAGGGTCGGTGATTACCGAGATAGTAGTTGAGAAGGTGAGGAAAGCGGGGGAGTTGGGCAAGCTCCCATGCCCCTTGACGAACCTCGACGGAGTTCAAGATTACTCTGACGACCTTCTGGCCAAGGTTATATATGGGATGTTGGCCTCGTACGAGGAGAATAGGCCGCGGGAGCACTCCGAAGTTGACGACATCCCCTTAATGCTTTCGGAGAGGGACTTGGTACGTATCTGCAAGAGCTTCGTGATACCGAGGGAGTTCGGTCTTCTTCATCCAGGTTCGGGTGTTCGAGCCTGTTCGCCGATCTCTCCTGACATGTGTTTTTTTCCCTTCGACGCATTTCACGCTAGCCTTCGTCTGCCCCTCCCGCCATTTGTGATTGTGGTACTGAAGTGGTACTGCTTGAGTGTGGTGCAGTACATGCCGAACATGTGGAGGCACGTCAATGGCTTTATTCTTCAGTGCCAGGCAGCGGGGGTCGTGCCTCAGCTTAGTGTCCATTGAAGGCTCTACAGAATCCATCGAAAGAGCAAGACGGAGTACAGGTATTATTTGTCGCCGCATCGGGGGGTGAAACTGATCGACAACCCCGACTCCATCAAGTTTTGGAAGGAGAAATATTTTTTGATTCGGAGTAGCACACCATGGGAGATTCCCACAAGGTGGAGAGAGGATGTATCGAAGTGGGTGAAGGCCGAACCAGTGTTGAGTCCAGTGGAGGATGAGGTTGTGTTAAAACTTCTGGACCGTCCTCCTCTGTGTTTGAAAGATATAACCGAGGAGGTTCTTTTCGGTGGGGGTCTCAGTCCAATCGAACCTAGTATGCATCGTATATTTCTCCTTATTTTTTGAGTTAACTTATATATCTTCATATGCTAATTTCTTTGTTCCTCACTTTGCAGAAGCAGCAGACATGGACTTCAGATCAATGCTGTCCGATCGAGGGGGTCTAAGTAGTAGAGGTGTAAACTTATATATCTTCATATGCTAATTTCTCTGTTGGTCAATTTGGAGACTCCTCCCTCCGTTTCACCTGCCTCGTCTGCCGGAGAGTTCACCCTCGGTGCTGCCTAGCACTAGAAGCTCTGCCTCTTATCGCAGTGGCGGAGGTGATTCTCACCGAAGAGCACAAGAAGCTCTTCGTCCTTGACTGGCGTGTAATGAAGCACGACAATTTCCTCGGAGATTTCGCCATTTGCATGCAGGCGGTGCAGCACTTGGTGATCTCGAAGGACCAAGCTCCGATGAAGGTAGGGTCGGTAGGTGACGACACCCTAGAGATAGCTAGGGCAAATATGTCGGTAAGTTCTGTCTTGAACTTCATGACTTAGAAACTTTTCTTGTGACTTCAACACTTAGAATTTTTTCTTCTGTCTTTCACACATAGAAATTTTTTCTTGTGTCTTCGTAGATCACTTGCCACTTTAGCCAGCTGCTGGAGCAGTTCGCAGAGCAAGAGATGGAGATCAAGGCGGCGAGCGACAGGGATCGGTTGGAGCGAGCGAAGACCGCGAAGATGTATGAGGAGGCGAAGTGCTTGTCGGAGTCTCAAGTGGTTCAGATAAGTCTCCTTGAGTCGGCACTGGCGAAGGAGAACGAGCAAATCTCCTTGGAGAAGGAGAAGGAGGACAAGGAGAGAGAGCTCGCTGCGAAGGCGATAGAAGCTACAATGAAGGAGAAGGAGGCGGTTGTAGAGGCGATGAAGGCCGAAGCAAAGAGGCACTTGCGCTCGAACATGGAGTAGTCGTATGCAAGGGCGCTCAAACATGTGGAGGCACGCGTCCTTGGGTTCGATTCTCAGGGTACAATCTGTACGCCCCCGTCGTCGGTGAAGAGGAGGATATGGGTGAAGAGGAAGAAGGAGAGGAGGACGTTGTGGCGGACACCCAGTCGGCTATAGTGCCGGAGGCGATTGAAGGGAGCAGTTGCGAGCCCACACCCCCTGTAGATCAATCTACCAAGGTGGTCCCTTGACCTCTTTTGTATCGACACCTCGTTTATTTGTTGTTTTTGTTTTCTTCTTCTTCTTCTTCTTCTTCTTTTTCTTCTTTTTTGAATGCTTTTGTATCGATGACTAATAGTGGATTGGCCACCGCTTTTGTATATTTACCTTAGTAATGAAGAAACTCCTTTTGGGTGTCTTCATCATGTATGGCAGTGAAGTTATAGTTTTTAAAAAAAAATAAAACTTATAGATTTCTTGTAGCTTTCACATCTTTAAGTTATAGCTATCTTGTAGCTTTCACACTTGACTTAGTGCTATCTTGTAGCTTTCACGACTTCAAGTTAGAGCTATCTTGTAGCTTTTACACTTGAACTTAGAGTTGTCGTGTAGCTCTCACACTTTTAAGTTAGAGCTATCTTGTAGCTTTCACACTTGACTTAGTGCTATCTTGTAGCTTTCACGTCTTTAAGTTATAGCTATCTTGTAGCTTTCACGCCTTCAAGCTAAAGCTATCTTGTAGCTTTCACGCCTTAGACCTATATTGTAGCTTTCACACTTTAAGCTAGAGCTATCTTGTAGCTTTACTTGAACTCAGCTCCTTCTTGTAGTCTTCATACTTGAACTTAGAGCTATCTTGTAGCTTTCATAGTTTAAGTTAGAGTGATCTTTTCTTCTTTCTTTGGTTGGCTGGTCTTTGCAGTCCCCGTTCATGTTTCTCAGGACAGCGGGACGTCGCAGTTTCGTACCAAGCTCCATATTACTAAGTTGGGATTTGCTCACTCTCGAGAAAGACTTTCAAAAACTGAAGTGGAGCTCAGCTACTTGAGAAGAGTGTTATCCCATCGACAGATAGCAGTGCGGTGCGGCGATGAGGCTTCGAGGGAAGTACCCCCTGTTGGGTTAGAAGATAATCCTTCGGGGGAGGCAACTACTCGAGAGCCTTCACGGGTTAAACTCCTTTGCCACTCCCTACTTTCGGCTACCACTGAACGAGATGGGTTGGAAAATGTGGTGCTCGAGAGAAGTATAGAGGTAGCCCATCTTAAGAGGGCAAGTCTCGAGTTTTTCGCGGGGAGCGTGCCCCGTTTGAAGCATAAGGTGAAGGACCGTTCTCTCAAAGAGAGAATAGTCGAGCTAGAGATGGAGGTTCACCAACTAAAGATGCTCCTTGATGGTGGCAATGTCAGGAGCACGTCGTGCTCGCAAGAGGAGCATGCCCAAGGAAGGTCATTTCATGAGTTGGCTCTCCGTTTGCCCGAAGTTCTGCGAGTACCAGGGGACGCTCAGAGCGAAGTAGTTGGTTCGTCCAATAGGGCATCGGTCGAAGGGGCTGCTAGAACCAAAAGGCCAGGTGGTACGACTCGACTTGCGGGTCTAGAGATCTCTTCGGAGGGGTCGAGATAACAGGAGTGTATCCCTTAACAGGAGCGTCCCTCTTCCCCGGAAGAGTTAGGGTGATTCTTTGAAGTTTTGTAGGAGTTTTTGTCCTAATAAGACTTGTAACCCCAATTTTTGTTGTGAAATAAGATCTTCTCATCACTTAAGCAATATTTGTATTGGTTGTACCTTTCTGATCTTGTAATCAGTTTCTTTTTTAGAATAAAAACCCACTAAGTATTTAAGTGCTATATTCTCTTTGTTGGACAACTAGAATGCTGTGAGGTTCGTTTAGGAGTTTTCAACAGTTATGGAAGCAATTTTGAATGGCGAGCTACTTCGCACTTGCTCATTTGCACGTGGCTAAAGTGGCATCGAACTAAGTGTTGAAGTCTGAACTTATCGTTTAAGAGTGTTCAACAGTTATGGAAGCAATTCCGAATGGCGAGCTACTTCGCACTTGCTCGTTTGCAAGTGGCTAAAATGACATCGAACCAAGTGTTGGACTCCGAACTTGTCATTTAAGAGTTTTCAACAGTTGTGGGAGCAATTCTGACTGGCGAGCTACTTCGCACTTGCTCATTTGCAAGTGTTTAAAGTGGCATCGAACCAAGTGTTGGACTCCGAACTTGTCGTTTAAGAGTGTTCAATAGTTTTGGGAGCAATTCTAAATGGCGAGCTACTTCGCCCTTGCTCGTTTGCAAGTGGCTAAAGTGGCATCGAACCAAATGTTGAACTCTGAACTTGTCGTTTAAGATTTTTGAACAGTTGTGGGAGCAATTCCAAATGGAGGGCTACTTCGCACTTGCTCGGTTGCACGTGGCTAAAGTGGCATCGAACCAAGTGTTGGACTCCGAACTTGTCGTTTAAGAGTTTTCAACAGTTGTGGGAGCAATTTCGAATGGCGAGCTACTTCGCACTTGCTCGTTTGCAAGTGGCTAAAGTGGCATCGAACCAAGTGTTGAACTCTGAACTTGTTGTTTAAGAGTAGTCGTACATCAAAGTAAACGATCTGCTTTTGACAATAACTTTTTGGAAAAATAAACTGTCTTTACAAAAAGAAAACTAAATGGATACTTCTAAACGACAAGTTCGGAGTCCAACGCTTTGTTCAGGTAACAAATGGTTGAACGATAAATTTGAGATTTGCGAGAAATGGCTACATTCATCCTTGAAGCAACATACTCATTAGAAGTACTCATTGCATGAATTTGCCATCATTTTTGACCGAGTCTTAGTAAAACAAAGACATGAAGAACTTAAAGAAACTCATCGTAATCATGAGGAGAGGCCAAAATTGAAGACCGAATGGGCGTTGGAGTCACAAATGGCCGGAACATACACACTAAAGAGTTTCTACAAATTCCAACAAGAACTCGTAAAAAGCTTATTACTTAATGTGAGTGTCATTGCAAGTATGGATACACCGGATAGTTCACCTTTTTTTGTCATGATTTGTGGAAATTCAGAACCGGGGAAGGTGATTTCTTTTTTGCAAAATCAGTAAATTGGATAAATGCCATTGTTCCATGTATGAATTCATAGGCATTCCATGCAAAAATCTATTGTCGGTTCACCGATCGCACCGCACTACCAGAGCAATATATTTGTAAACGATGGATCCGGGATCAACTGACAAGAAGCAGTACACCCGTTCCTAATAGTATGGACGACAATTTTGCCTCTCGTTATTGTGAATTGAGTATTCACTCAAAACCGTTGGTTGATCTTGGTTGTTCTTTAGAAGGAGCCTACAAGTACATGCTCGACCACATGCTTGAGGGGATCGATGGCTTTTCTCACATTCAATCCGGGAATAGCACACCACACGAAGGTAGCGCACAACCGGAGAGTGGTGGACATGCACATGCACATGCACCGGTAGGGGACCCTGTACAATGCACCACAATGGGGAGGCCTAGAGGGAAGAGGTTGAAGTCCATAAGAGAATCCCAAAAGACCAAGAGACCTAGACTTTGCAGGACATGCCTTCGTGTCGTATATCACGATTCAAGAAATTGCCTAAAAAACATGGCAAGGTAATATATCCAAGATTAAGTATTTGTTAATTTGTCTCAATCAATCAGAACTTGTTGTTGTTGACACTTTTGATTTTAAAGCATACAAATCAAAGGTAATATATCCAAGATTAAGTATTTGTTAATTTGTCCCAAAAAAATGGAAGGAATCAATTATTGCAAAAGTTCTACACTTTTGATTGTATATATATGCTGAAGTCAACATTTTTTGATTTATAAATATATTACTGGTGTATTTAATCTGAGTGCAATTTGTGTATGTGTGCACTTTGTGTGTTTGTGAACCATATATATTGTTGTGGATGTTGATGTTGTAATTGGTTAGCGATTGTTTAATTCTATTGAAGGTTGTAAATTTTATGTATCTGTGCAAATTGTGTATTTGTGCAATATATCTGCGCTGTTGGATTTTTTTTTATTTGTGAAAATTTGTGAAATTTTTTGAAAACTTACATTTCGAAGATAAAATACTACAGATGATTCACATAATTACATTTTGAAGATAAAATTTGTAAAAAATTGTTCATTCACAACAACTTTTACAAATGATTCACATCAATTCAACAATTCACATCAATTCAAATAATGAGTTCATTCACAAAAAGTTAATAACGTTCCTTCACAGACCAAAAGCCATGAATCCACTTCACATCAATGTATATAATAGAACAGATAACTTTACAACAATGTTAAAGCATACAAATCGACAATGTCATAATGTTCACAACTAATTCAAATCAATACAGTTCTAAAGAATTTTCACAATAATTATACAACCTGAAACTTTCTAAATTATAATTTATCAAGACGTTCTTCAGGTTGGCTTCTATGTATGCCCGGTATTTATCTACAACAATTTATCAACATAGAAACAAACTATGCATTAGTTATTTAAAGAATAAAATCATCAACCAAATACTAAACTACTAATAACGAATTGATTGTTAGATACTACCTTTTACGGCCACACGGTTTGCGACCGCTTGGTGTGAATTGATCGGGCAGGTTCCACTTCCTTTGAGGATTTTGCTGTCTGCCTTGTGTCCCTGGGGATTGAGGGTCATCGGACCACAGCTCATCCTCAACTTCTTCAGGATTTTGCTGTTGTTGCACTTGTTGTGGCTCGGCGATGTGAATTCCTTGCCTTGTCACGCTCTTTCGCCTAGAACCCGTTGTTGGCACGTTGGCTTTCAAATACGCCTCAAGTTGCGGATCTTCACCCACGTCCTCAAGACTACGCCGACACGGCTTTAGCATCTCCCGCATTATCTCCTTAATGCTCTCGGGTACCTTACTCTTCAATATGCGAGTAGCTATCTGAACGTTTTCCTATGTGTTTTCAATCTACATTAGGTTAAAAATTCAATTTAAACAACATGCATACTAAATATATCACCCACCTCCTCAAATAACAATACATGCATACAAAATATATGAAATTGGGTGAAATTTGACTAACCAAGTTTCGATATGTCTCAGCCTTTGGTTGGTACATCGGTTGGAAAGAGGAATTTGCCGGAGGTGGTTCTACCTCGATTGGGGGAATCAGAATCTGAACACTGGCTGGTAAAGCAGCCCGTGGGGAAACATACAATCGTGTAATTCGCTTGTACCACGTCATGTAAATCTGTTGGTAGGACCCATCATACTGTAACACCTCGAAAAATAAAAAAGATTTATTTTGCATTACTAAATAATATTATGTTGGTAAAGTTGACTACTTTGACTATTTTCTTGAAATTGCAATTTTGCAGTGCAACACATGTGCAAAGTTAGGAAACTTTGAATTCTTAAAATTTTATGGTTAATGATTGGTTTTCCTCATTTATTTATGATACTTTAATTTTCAGATTTATTTGAATTTATTTGACCACTTTATGAATTTCTCAATTTTACACGTGCAAATATTTTTTGGGTGCAAATCTCCACTTTTAAATTTCTAGATATTTTCTCCTATTTATAATTAAGCATATCCTAAATTTTGGGATTTTCTGAATAAAGAAACTATCTTTGTAAATACTTCAAAAGAGAGGGGTTTTTATGTAAAAATCCGTTTGGATCTTAAACAAATAATAAAAATTATTTTTTACATATTTTTGGGCTTTCCATGGTCATCATTGAAAATAAAATCAATTTAAATTTTATTTAGAGTTGATTTGGTAAAGATGTAGACAAATATGGTGTTTTTGCAAATATGGAATTTAAGTGGATCTGGTGCAAATATTGTCTTGGAAAGTTCAGAGTCAAAAATTATTTTGGGAAAACTCATTATTTATTATTAGATATTATTTGTGAATTTTCTGAATTTTTCTGATAATTATTGGACCTATTTGCAAATATTACAAAAAGAGAGATTTTTGGGCAAAATTACCGCTTTGGGTGCAATCCGAATTTTTTTAAATTCTGGACCGTGTTGGATGGCTAGATAATTCAGTAGTATAAATATTTGGTTTTATTTTAATTTATTTAACATATTTAACTACTTTATTAGAGAAATGTTTATATATGTAAAGTAATAATTTGTTAAGGGATGTTTCCATAAACTTGTAAAACCCTAAAAAGTCCAGATTTTGGCCTGTAAAGGATCCGCTACAGCCGTCCCTCTCCTCTGTAAAAATAAAATATATTTTACTATTGGTTTTCTTGGAGTTTCGAAGCGATGATCTTGGATTTTGCAAAAGAAGGGTTTTTTCTCATTCTTTATTAATTCGATTTGATTTCTTCATTGAGCTGAGTGACATATGTTTGTTTTGGTATTGTTCTATGCATATTGTATGTGATGACTTATCTATTAGAAAGCATGTTAGGGATTGGTATGAAGATATAATGGATTTTGATGAGTAGATGAGTTAAAAATTGAATCTTTACTTGAAACTATGCTAATGATGAGTAAACTATACCTAGTTGACTTGAGATTGTTAAAACCTAATAGGAATCATGGGTATGTTATTTTTCTTCATATGTTTGCTGATTTGATTGAGTTTAATAAGTTTTATATTGGTTAATACAAAAGAGTGAATAAAAACCTAGTTTTACTGCGTATATCAAGACACACTCTGTTTGGGATTTGATGAAGTGACACTTGGTAAATGGTTGTTATAATTTGCTGTTGGTCACTTTTGAATGTGATCATGAATTTAATCCTTATTCTCATGAATTAGATGATTTTAACACCGGAAAATATGCACAAGTAGTCTATCTTCAATTTGTTAAAAATTTATGTATACTGATGGATGGAAATGACCACATGTTACCAAGGGCAAAAAAAAAAATATTTTGATTATAAATTATAGAAGAATGCAAGTAACTTGTACTCAATTCCTTTTTATGATACAAGTCATAAATTCTGCTCGTAGTGTAGCTGGGTTCTAGAGACAACTCGTGTGTGATGTATCTTGATGAGTATTGTTTCTATAGTGCTATTGACCATAGTTGCCTCATGACACAAATTTGATATGAAACAACTTAGGTTTTGACCGTTCTTAATGTGATTATATTTGTGAGATAATTATAAGAAATCGTGTGTTTGTTTGGATCCATATAATATACTTGTTGTGGACATGCTATATATCCTATTTTATGATGTTTGGACACTTAGTAGACTCTATAATATATTTGGTTGTGTTTGGAACGAGTTTCTTATGTTGTATGTTGATTTGTGGTTAAGAGAAAATTCTGTACTTTGTCAGTGATCAGTTTTGATTGCTATTTTAGACTATACTAAGGTCAGTATCTTAACTCCAGTATTAAACATGATTTTTAGAGAATTTCGTCTTCTTTTTAAACTCTCTGAGCTTGATCAGTTTCATTTTCCTATGTGTGAGATATGATTGTTTTACTACAGAGGTGTATTTCATTTCCAGATTTCGTTCCTTGATGATTTTGATGACTAAACTGTTTTGATACTATTGCTAAACATATAATTTTGCTCTGAATTTTTTCACAGTATTTCTATATCTATTTAGGGATTATCCAGAATTTTGGTGAATTTTATTGATGAGTTTTATATACCGTTTCATGCTTGTTTATAAAGACTATACTTGCTAAATTTTGTTCGCTGTTCTGTAAAGGTTTGTATTTTCACCTTAATTCCTTTTCCTGTATGAAAAATATTTATGAAATATGAAAGTTAGATTATTTTGTCTATTTTCATCCCCATTTGGTGGATTTGGATTTCGTTTCACGGTTTGTGAGATATTACAGTTTTCGCACAGGAATTCCAGATTTATCAAATTATCGTTTCTTGATATTTTTCGATTTTTGTTGGCTAAACTGGTTTTACTGAAAAATTATGAAACTTTATATTCTAATACTAAACATATAGGTGAATATCCCAGATTTTTCTTGGATTTATTTGAGATGTTTTGATGCTGTTTTCCTGACTTTGAATTCGATTTACTGATTTCTGGCTAACGTATTTTCTGTTTCAAATCAGTTTTGAGTTATGATTTTGTGAAATACTATATGACTTATATGTATCCGCTGGATTCGGTTGGAAGTCTATTTTCTAGACATTTAAATGGATTCATATTTGTATTTTTGTAAATGAATGAATTTCTTTGAGTAAGTTAACAATGAAATGAAGTGATTAAAAATGAAAGATTTTGTGTTGATGGCTTAGTTGTGAATCTCTAGAGGGTGTGTGGGACCCTAGGTACCGGAAGTTGAGTTTTGTGGTTTGGTCAGTCATGACCTTTGTTGTTGATCAGTTGAGTTAAGTCCTGTAACCCCTGTTTTTCATTTTTGTGTATTTTTGGAGTGTATTTTTCGTTTTGGTGTATTTTCTCTCTTGTATTTTCTGGACCATATATTGGAATTGTTTTCGTTTTATTTCATTTTGGGCTCTTTGTATTTGATTGGTTGTCTCTTTTGTTTCGATCTTCATTATTTTGTTCTTTCTTCATTTTGGTCTTGTTCTCTTTATTTTACTTTATTTTTTTGGGTGTTTGTGGTGGTGATGTTTTGGTTGTCCCATTTTTCTTAATCCTATGGTTTGATCCCTAACAAGATTACCAAAGCCAAATTAAATCCCAAACCCTATTTGTATTCCTATTTAATTAACCAAAAACCCATTGGTAAACCTACTACTACTCGTAATACCCATTAACCCACAACTAAACCCTATATATAAACCCCTCTCCACTAAACCCTAACCCTAGTCTCTCTCCCTCTCCTATCCCAACCCGAGTCTCCTTCCCGCTGCTTGGGCCCGCACACAGCACCCGACGCCACCGTCCAGGCCGCCACCTCTCCCCGGCCTGTGTGCGACCCCGACAACACCCCAAACCAGACAACCCTCCTCTCCTACACCCGAGCCCGCTTATCCCCCCTCCTTGGCCATCCGATCACCTCCTCACACCACCACCATCGTTCAACCCTCTTGCACCACTCAATTCCCTGACTCCTTTTCGTGGTGTTCTCTTGTGGCTGCAAGCCACTTTTAGCATCTCGCTTTTGGAATTTTTGTTCGTGTGAAGATTTTCGCTTTAGTTGCTTGGATTCGTTGATTCACGGATTTTTCGTTCATGGGTTTTGCTCGTTACTCTTGGGTTTCGTTGTTCTTCATCTTCGGTTAAGGCAAGTAACTTGTACTTCAATTCATTTGTTTGATACAAGTCAAAAATACTACCTATAGTGTAGTTGGGTCTAGAGACGACTCTTGTTTGTATTTTCCTTGATGGATTTTGTTGCTATTATGAAAATTTGACTATAGATGACTCACGACACAAATCTTGACATGAATTAACTTAGGTTTTACCCGTTCTTGATTTTGATCATGTATGTGAGGCTTTTGTGAGAATTCGTGATTTGGTTGAGACCCATGTGATATATTTGGTGCGGACTTGCTTGATACCCCAATATATGATGTTTAAACACTTGGTAGACTCGATTTCATGTTTGAGTGTGTTTGGATCAATTTTCTTGAATCTATGTCAATTTTGTTTTTAAGGGAAAAATCTGTAGTTTGATGCTGGTCTGTTTTGTTTGCTGTTTTGGACTGTTTTAAATTCAGTATCTTAATTTTGGTATAAAACATGAGTTTTAGAAAATTTCATCTATTTTCAAACCCCTCTGACCTTGTTTGATTTTGTTTTCGTATGAGTTATGACTGTTTGAGTACAGAGGTGTCAATCTTTTCCAGATTCTGTTTTTTGGTAATTTTATATGACAAATCATTTTAAAGAAGTATGCTACATATATTATTTTGATCCAAAACTTTGGTCAGTTCTTCTTTACCTAGTTAGGGATTACGCAAAATTTTGGTGAATTTTATTGATGAGTTTTATGTGTTGTTTCATGCTCGCATATGAAATCTATACTTGCTGTATTGTGCTCGCTGATCTGTAAAGAACCTTATTTTCACTATGATTTCTTTTACTGTATGAAAAATATTCTTGAAATATGAAAGTTAATATATTTTGTTTATTTTCACCTCCCTTTGGCTGATTGGGATTTCGTTTGACGGCTTGCGAGATATTTCAGTTTTCGTACAGCAGTGTTGGGAATTCCAGATTTGCCAAAGAGTCGTTTCTTGATATTTTCTTATTCTTGATGACTAAACAAATTTTACTGGAATATTATAAAACTTTATATTGTGATTTTAGACATATAGGGGAATACTCTAGATTTTTTCTGAATTTATTTGAGAGGTTTTGATGCAGTTTTCCTCACTGAGAATTCGTTTTCCTGATTTCTGACTGAACATGTTTTCTATTTTCAAATCTATTTTGAGTTATGATGTTGTGAATTACTATATGACTTATTTATATTCGCTGGATTCATGAGGAAGTCTATTTTCCAGATCCTTTGATAGATCGAGATTTGGATGTTTGTAGTAGTGGGAATCACTGTTTTTGGACAACACTGTCTTACTGTCCTGAATTTGAAAACTAGTTGCTTTATCCTGTTATGTATTATCTTAAACCTTTACTTGTTTATCTTGCACCCTGAACCTGATACATGTTTATACCCTGTTATCCCTGCTTTGTTTTGCGATACATACATACATGTCTGATTATAATAATAAATGACCAAGCTGGGGTTAAGGGAAAGATCTAGTAGTAGAAAATATAGAAACGTGTACTTTGAAGTGAACTTGTGTCCTGCCTGCCTGTTACTTGTTCATGACTACATGATTCACGATCCTGTTACCTGTACCTGACTGAATGCTTCCTTATAGGAAGATATACTCGGAAGATAACCACTAGGTTATGCCTGTTTCCTCTACCTAACTGCATACTTCCCTATAGGAAGGTGTACTCGGAAGAGAACCACTAGGTTCTACCTGTTCTTGTTATACCAGTTTCCTGCACTTGAGTACACTGCCCCCTATGGTCCACTACGAAATCTAAAGCGAAACTGTTTGTTGTAGCAACCATCTAGTAAAAGCTGGGATGCATGAAGTGCTACCTAGATAGTAATATAACATGACTTGACATGACATAATCTAATTTCCTGTACCTAATACCTGATTATTCAGTTACATGATTACCTCTTTACCTGTACACTTGTTACCTAGTACCTGTTACATGTTTACCTGATCATCTATTTACTTGACACTTGATACAGGTTACGTGTACCTGTGAGTTCACCATGCTACTTTTTTCCATTTTCCTGATTCATATTAGATATTATATTTCTGTTGACATACTTATACCATGCTAGGCCTGTTACTTAGAATTTCCTGGCCGTTGTACTTGTATCCTACATTATAAGTGGCCCGTAACTTGCAATTAAAGGGTACTTGTTTTCTATTTCCTTCTCCTGTAAATTTACTAATTGCAGATCAGGATGGTCGACTGCCAGATGGTATTGGCGAGATGATGTAGTAGTGCTGGATTTTCTGCTTTATTATTATTATTATTTGTTGCTTGAACTTGAATAAAATGTACTTGGTGACTTGGATATTTATTTTTTATTTGGGCGATGTGACCCAGGATATTTGACTTGTTCAGAACCTGATTATTTGAGATTATTGTATTTGGTTTGAAGTAATTTCTGTTGGTAACTTGTTTCAATTATGCATGTCTGGGTGTACCTTTAGCTTCCGACTCTGATTATTCCTGTGTTATGTTGTAAATATTCCTGAACAGCTTATGGATGATAAAAATCATTTGCTGGGTTTTTGTTACGTATCCGTATTCCGTATTCTTTTTGGGAAGCGGGGCGTGACAGTGTTTTTAGTGGTATCAGAGCACTAGGTTTGGCTAATGTATTAGTTGCCTAATATATTAGACAAGCTTGGCTCGAATTGGGATCTGCTCAACATTTCACCAATCATGCATACATAAATGAATTTATACCAACTCTGATTCTGGACTCTAATTGTTTTTGGTTTTGTGCAGACTATGGCTTGCAGAGTATCTACTTCTCAGTCGCAGGTTGATCCGATTGAGGCTATCACTACTGTGCTTGAGGGGCTGATTAATCAGCAACAAAACCATAGTGATCTTGTGATGACTCCTCTTGAAGCTGCCTGGGTTCTGCCTCCTGTTGTGCCTGTACAGGCAAATTTTCTGCCTCGTCCAGGAACAGTTACAGATTTTATGAGACTGCATCCCGACCGTTTTTCTGGCTCTTAGACGCCTTTGGAGGCTGAACAATGGTTGATCCGGAATGAGCACTTGTTGTTAGCAGCTCGTGTTGCCGAGGCTGATCGGGTGGACGTGGTATCCATCCAGCTAGTGGATCTAGCCCATATCTGGTGGATGGCCGAGTCTGAGCAACTTGAGAGGCCTATTGCTTGGGCTACTTTCACTCAAGGATTCTTGGAGAAGTTCTTCCCCAGTTGTACTCGAGTTGAGATGGAACAGCAATTTCTGGCCCTAAAACAAGTTAAGTCATTTTTCCAGATTGGATTTGTTACATAATTGTTCATGCAATGTTGTAACATGGACTTTCTTGCAACATGGTTCCAGGTCAGTGGATGAGTACACAGCTGAGTTTACTAGACTTAGCTGCTTCGCTGTCGTTCTTGTGGCAACCGAAGAGGATAAGGCTCGTAGATTCAAAAATGGGCTCGAGTGGGATATCAAGAGGCATCTTGTCTCTCTTCGCTTGCGTACCTACACTGAGTCTCTTGAGGCAGCCCGAGCTCAGGAGCAGGCTCGTGGTGGTTCGTCTTCTTCTCAGCGGACTGTTCCCGCTACTTTTGCTAGGCCTTTTGGTGGGCCTATTCGGAGGCCTGTTTCCACCTACCCAGTCAGGATAGATCCTTACTCTTCTGCTGGTTCCCAGAGGGGTAGTTTCTGTGATTTCTGTCGGTTTCCTGGGCATGATCGCAGGGAATGTAGGCGTGCCAATCGCCGATGCTTTAGGTGTGGCTCTACTAATCATACAGTGCAAGATTGTCCCCAACCGTTGCAGCAGTTGGCTCTTCCAACTAGGAGTCCTGTTCAGCAGGCAGTTCCAGCTCATGGTCCAGTTAGGCCACCGCTTCCTCCTTAGCGGCAGATTGTCGGTCAGAGCACCGCTGTTCCGAGGAGAGATCAGGCTTTCAACCTGACTGCTGCAGATACTGAGTCAATTGAGGGTGTGGTTGCAGATATCTTTTGTTTTATTGTTTTATTATTTATTGTTTCTCTTTGTTTTATTCCTACCTTTGTTTTATTTCTTTCCGTTTGTTCTTTCTGCATTTGTTTTCCCTCACCCCTGTTCAACCATTCTTTTCTTTGTCTCTTTTGCTTCTGTCTTAGGTGTTGTGCTTGTGTGCTCTTTTTCTGCTCATGTTCTTTTTGATTCTGGGGCAACCCATTCTTTTGTCTCCCCTCGATTTGTCGCTTGCCATCAGTTGGAGTGCAACAACATTTCGGAGGCTTGGAACATTGTGACAGGTGGTGGAGTTGTCATATGTTCCTGTGAGTGCAGGCAATGCCCGTTGTTATTGGGGACGCAGATTTCAAAGCCAACCTGATTATAATTGGAAATTCGGGATTCGATGTTATTCTTGGTATGGATTGGTTGGGTGAAGCCCATGCCATTATTGATTGCCATGCCAAGAAAGTTGTCTTTAGAATTCCAGATCGAGCAGAATTTGAGTTCCATGACGGGGAGTCTTTCCTTGGCGACTGCAGTTGAACAGGTGGATTGTGCGATGGAAATGCACTCAGATTGTGAGGCTGCACCTCTAGTAATTCGGGCTTTCTTGGATGTTTTTCCAGATGAGTTGCCTAGCTTACCCCCTGATAGGGAAGTGGAGTTCGGTATTGATGTTCAGCCTGGAACCGCACCGATATCGAAGAGTCCCTACAGGATGGCACCGGTTGAGCTGGAAGAGCTTAAGGTGCAGATTCAACAGTTGCTTGATTTGGGTTTCATCAGACCTTGTGTTTCGCCTTGGGGTGCTCTGGTCCTTTTTGTTGACAAGAAGGATGGTAGTCGTTGACTGTGCATAGATTATCGGAAACTGAATAGAGTTACTGTGAAGAATCAGTATCCGTTGCCCATGATTGATGATTTGTTTGATCAGTTGTGTAGGGCTGCTATTTTCTCGAAGTTGGATCTTCGTTCTGGGTATCACCAAGTTAAGGTGAAGGTTGCAAATATACAGAAGACTGCTTTCAGAACTAGATACGGTACTATGAGTATCTTGTGATGCCGTTCGGGGTCACGAATGCGCTGGCTGTATTCATGAGTCTTATGAATCGAGTTTTCTCTCAATACTTGGATAGATTTGTGGTGGTCTTCATTGATGATATTTTGGTGTATTCTCGGAATCGGGAAGATTATGCTGAGTATCTGAGAGTGGTTCTGCAGACTTTGAGAGAGAATTAGCTCTATGGGAAACTCAGCAAGTGCGAGTTTTGTCTCGACGGGATTTCATTCTCGGGGCATATTATCTTCGGCGATGGTGTTTTTGTGGATCTGGCTAAGGTTGAGGCTGTCAAGGATTGGCCTATTCCCAAGCCAGTTTCAGAGGTCAGGAGTTTTCTTGGTTTGGCTAGCTATTATCGGAGGTTTGTTCAAGACTTTTCGAAGATAGCAGGACCGTTGACTAAATTAACTGGGAAGGATTAGAAGTTTAGTTGGTCTGATGAGTGCAATGCGGCTTTTGTTGAGTTGAAGAACTGATTGATGTCAGTGCCTGTGTTGACAATTCCAGATGGTTTAGGTAGATTTGTGGTTCACTGTGATGCTTTTGGTCAGGGTCTTGGAGCAGTTCTTATGCAGAAGTGCCGAGTCGTTGCGTATGCATCGAGGTTGTTGAGGCTGCATGAGAAGAACTATCCTACTTATGACTTGGAGTTAGCGGTAGTGATTCATGCTTTGAAGCTGTGGAGACATTATTTACTTGGAGACCGAGTGGAGATCTTTACAGACCACAGAAATCTAAAGTACGTCTTCACCCAGAAGGAGTTAAACATGAGACAAAGGCGCTGGTTGGAACTTATGGCCTATTATGACATCAGTTTGCAATACTATCCTGGTAAAGTAAACTTGGTGCTAGATGCTTTGAGCAGGAGACCAACAGATATATTTCTTACTCAGCTGAGTGATCTCATTGAGCAGATGAGGAGGTTGGAGCTGGATGTTGTATTGCGGAGTTCTGGTCAGAGTTGTTTGGCCTCTAGCTGCAGTAGTCTCTTATTGATCAGATTAAAGAGGCACAGGCTGGTGATGTGCAGTTGTAGAGTTTTCGAGCTGAGGTTGAGTCTGGGTCCAGAACGGACATGGTTATTCATGCTGATGGTTCGCTTCGTTTTGGTTCCCAGTTGTGTGTCCATAAGGGTGAAGTTCGTCAGAGGTTGCTTGAAGAAGCTCATCAGTCTTCGTATTCCATCCATCCTGGCGGTACTAAGATGTATCGGGATTTGAAGCTTCATTTCTGGTGGCATGGTATGAAGAGGGCCGCGGCTCGGTTTGTTTCTCATTGTTTGGTTTGCTAGCAGGTTAAGGCAGTGCATCAGAGAACCGCTGGACTTCTTCAACCGCTTCCTATTCCAGAGTGGAAGTGGGAACATATCACTATGAATTTGTGACCACTTTGCCGAGGAACCTGAGGGTCATAATGCTATTTAGGTGATTGTCGACCGCATGACGAAGAGTGCTCACTTCATTTCTTTTCGTGTCGGTCAGTCTACTGAGAGCCTAGTTGAGAGGTATATGCAAGAGATTGTTAGACTTCATGGGGTTCCAGTCAGTATTATATCCGACAGGGATACGAGATTCAGATCTTAGTTCTGGGAGAGTCTTCAGAACAGTTTGGGGAGTAAATTAAAGTATTGTACAACTTTTCATGCCCAGACTGATGGACAGTCAGAGCAGACTATTCATATTCTTAAGAAAATGTTGAGGTCCTGTATGCTTTAGTTTGGTGGATCTTGGGAGGACCATTTGCATCTCGTAGAGTTCTCGTACAATAACAGCTTTCAAGCTAGTATTAAAGCTGCTCCGTTCGAGGCACTATATGGGCGGAAGTGCAGATTGTCAGTGTGCTGAGATGACATTGGTGAGAGAAAGTTGTTGGGTTCGGAGTTGATCACCCTGACAGTTGATGCTGTGATTCAGATTAGGAAGCACTTGCAGGCAGCTCAGGACAGGCAGAAGTGATGGGCCAATGTCCATCCGAGAGCTTCGGAGTTTGGTGCTGGTGACCATGTTTTTCTTAAGGTATCGCTGTGGAGTGTGTCATTCGGTTCGGTGGTGGGGGCAAGCTTAGCCCTAGGTTTATTGGATCGTTTGAGATTTTGGAGCGAGTAGGCAAGGTGGCCTATCATCTTGCTTTGCCGCCAGCGTTATCAGGAATGCACGATATTTTCCATGTCTCACAACTCAGGAGATATATCCGAGATGAGAGCCACATGATCGACTATTCTGAGTTGACCATTCGGCCGGATTTGACTTGTGAGATTCCGCCAGTTGCTATTGTGGATCGGTGGGAGAAAGTGCTTAAGAACAAGGCCATCAAGTTGGTTCGTGTTGCTTGGAATCCTCACTCGCCTGGTGAGTCAACTTGGGAGTAGGAGGAGGAGATTCAGTAGAAGTTTTCTCATTTGTTTGTGTAGTTTTTGTCTTGTTCTTTTGGTTGTTTCGGGGTTACTCTATGAATCTTCTTTTAGAATTTCGAGGACGAAATTCTTCTTGTTAGGTGGGTAGGATTGTAACCCCTGTTTTTCATTTTTGTGTATTTTTGGAGTGTATTTTTCATTTTGGTGTATTTTCTTTCTTGTATTTTTTGGACCGTATATTAGAATTGTTTTCAATATATATATTCGTTTTATTTCATTTTAAGCTCTTTGTGTTATATTGGTTGTCTCTTTTATTTCGATCTTCATTATTTTGTTCTTTCTTCATTTTGGTCTCGTTCTCCTTATTTTACTTTATTTTTTTGGGTGTTTGTGGTGGTGATGTTTTGGTTGTCCAATTTTTCCCAATCCTATGGTTTGATCCCTAACAAGATTACAAAAGCCAAATTAAATCCCTAACTCTGTTTGTATTCCTATTTAATTAACCTAAAACCCATTGGTAAACCTACTACTACTCATAATACCCATTAACCCACTACTAAACCCTATATATAAACTCCTCTCAACTAAACCCTAACCCTAGTCTCTCTCCCTCTCCTACCCCGGCCTTCCCTCCTTCCCGCTGCTTTTGCCCGCACACAGCACCCGACGCCACCCTCTAGGCTACCACCTCTCCCCGGCCTGTGTGCAACCCCGGTAACACCCCAAACCCGACAGCCCTCCTCTCCTACACCCGAACCCGCTTATCCCCCATCCTTGGCCATCCGATCACCTCCTCACACCACCACCATCGTTCAACCCTCTTGCACCACTCAATCCCTCGACTCCTTTTCGTGGTGTTCACTTGTGGCCGCAAGCCACTTTTAGCATCTCGCTTTTGAAATTTTTGTTCGTGTGGATATTTTCGCTCTAGTTGCTTGGATTTGTTGATTCGCAGATTTTCATTCTTGGGTTTTGCTCGTTACTCTTGGGTTTCGTTGTTCTTCATCTTCGGTTAAGGCAAGTAACTTGTACTCCAATTCATTTGTTTGATACAAGTCAAAAATACCACCTATAGTGTAGTTGGGTCTAGAGACGACTCTTGTTTGTATTTTTCTTGATGGGTTTTGTCACTATTATGAAAATTTGACCATAGATGACTCACGACACAAATCTTGACATGAATTAACTTAGGTTTTACCCGTTTTTGATTTTGATCATGTATGTGAGACTTTTGTGAGAATTCGTGATTTGGTTGAGACCCATGTGATATATTAGGTGCGGATTTGCTTGATACCCCAATATATGATGTTTAGACACTTGGTAGACTCGATTTCATATTTGGGTGTGTTTGGATCAATTTTCTTGAATCTATGTCGATTTTGTTTTTAAGGAAAAAATCAGTAGTTTGACGCTGGTCTGTTTTGTTTGCTGTTTTGGACTGTTTTAAAGTCATTATCTTAATTTCGCTATAAAACATGAGTTTTAGAGAATTTCAACTATTTTCAAACCCCTCTGACCTTGTTTGATTTTGTTATCTTATAAGTGATTTATGATTGTTTTACTACAGAGGTGTCGATCTTTTCCAGATTATGTTCTTTTTGTAATTTTGATGACAAATCATTTTAAAGAACTATGCTACATATATTATTTTGATCCAAAACTTTGGTCAGTATTTCTTTACCTAGTTAGGGATTACCTAGAATTTTGGTGAATTTTATTGATGAGTTTTATGTGTTGTTTCATGCTTGCTTATGAAATCTATACTTGTTGTATTTTGCTCGTTGATCTGTAAAGAACCTTATTTTCACTATGATTCCTTTTACTGTATGAAAAATGTTCGTGAAGTATGAAAGTTAATATATTTTGTCTATTTTCTTCTCCCTTTGGCGGATTGGGATTTTGTTTCACAGCTTGCGAGATATTTTAGTTTTTGTACAGCAGTGTTGGGAATTCCAGATTTGCCAAAGTGTCGTTTCTTGATGTTTTCTTATTTTTGATGACTAAAATTTACTAGAATATTATGAAACTTTATATTGTGATTTTAGACATATAGGGGAATAACTCAGATTTTTCCTGAATTTATTTGAGAGGTTTTGATGCAGTTTTCCTGACTGAGAATTCGTTTTCTTGATTTCTGACTTACAATATTTTCTGTTTTCAAATCTGTTTTGAGTTATGATGTTGTGAATTACTATATGACTTAATTATATTCGCTGGATTCATGAGGAAGTCTATTTTCCAGATCCTTCGACGGATCGAGATTTGGATGTTTGTAGTAATGAGAATCACTATTTCTGGACAACACTGTCTTGCTGTCCTGAATTAGAAAACTAGTTGTTTTACCCTGTTATGTGTTATCTTGAACCTGTACTTGTTTATCTTGCACCCTGAACCTGATATATGTTTATACCCTATTATTCTTGCTTTGTTTTGCGATACATACATGCATGTCTGATTATAATAATAAATGACCAAGCTGGGGTTAAGGGAAAGATCTAGTAGTAGAAAATATAGAAACGTGTACTTTGAAGTGAACTTGTGTCCTGCCTGCCTGTTACTTGTTCATGACTACATGATTCACGATCCTGTTACCTGTACCTGACTGAATGCTTCCTTATAGGAAGATATACTCGGAAGATAACCACTAGGTTATGCCTGTTTCCTCTACCTAACTGCATACTTCCCTATAGGAAGGTGTACTCGGAAGAGAACCACTAGGTTCTACCTAGGGGTGTTCATCGGTTCAAAACCGAACCGAACCGAACCGAACAAAACCGAACCGAACTGAACTTTTCGGTTTGGTAAAATTGAAACCGAACTCCGAACCGAACATGTACATTTCGGTTTTAACCGAACCGAAATATATCGGTTCGGTTCGGTTAATAACCGTACTAACCGAACTTAAAAAAAAGATTTCTTTTTTGTTCTGGAATAATAAGATTTGTGGAATATTGATGTATTGAACCTGCGGTTCATATCCCTTTTGATATTATATATTAGAGTGAGTTGGCATTCATATGCAAGAAATTTTGGTTTTCGCTTTGTTTGTATTCATGACTTGCTGTCAGGATTAAAACATTTTTTTGCTTCTTTCTACTAATCCATCTTACTTGCATTCTTCTCCCAAATGCAGGAGCTATACTTGCTTTATTTGTGTTAAAGAAATAATTCCACATTTACTGTATTTATTTCCCCTCATTTGTCATTTTCGAATATTAAGGCTGTTGTTGTCGGTAGATTAGAAATAGAATTAATTAGAGATGAAAAAAAAAGTTCGGTTTTTTTTTTCGGTTCTGTTTTTTTAGAACCCAATCAAAAACCGACCCGAACTCTCTAACAAAACTACGGTTTGGATCAAAACCGAACCGAAAAACCAAAAAACCGAACCGAATTGATAAATTTCGGTTCGGTTCGGTTCGGTAATCGGTTTTAACTGAAGTATGAACAGCCCTAGTTCTACCTGTTCCTGTTATACCTGTTTCCTGCACCTGAGTACACTGCCCTCTATGGTCCACTACGAAATCTAAAGCGAAACTGTTTGTTGTAGCAACCATGTAGTAAAAGCTGGGATGCATGAAGTGCTACCTAGATAGTAAGATAACAGGACTTAACATGACATAATCTAATTTCCTATACCTGATACCTGATTATCCTGTTACATGATTACTTGTTTACCTGTACACCTGTTACCTGATACCTGTTACATGTTTACCTGATTATTTGTTTACTTGACACTTGATACATGTTACCTGTACCTGTCAGTACACCATGCTACTTGTTTCTATTTTTCTGATTCATGTTAGATATTATATTTCAGTTGACACACTTATACTATGCTAGTCCTGTTACTTAAAATTTTCTATCCCCTGTACTTTTCTCCTACATTATAAGTGGCCCGTAACTTGCAATTGACGGATACTTGTTTTCTTTTTCTTTCTCCTGCAAATTTACTAATTGCAGATCAGGATGGTCGATTGCCAGATGGTATTGGCGAGATGATGTACTAGTACTGGATTTTCTGATTTATTATTATTATTATTTGTTGCTTGAACTTGAATAAAATGTACTTGGTGACTTGGATGTTTATTTTGTATTTGGGCGATGTGACCCTGGATATTTGACTTGTACATAACCTGATTATTTGAGATTATTGTATTTGGTTTCAAGTAATTTCTGTTGGTATCTTGTTTTAATTATGCATGTCTAGTTGTACCTTTAGCTTCCGACTCTGATTATTCCTGTGTTATGTTATAAAGATTCCTGAACAGCTTATGGATGATGAAAATCATTCGCTGGGTTTTTGTTACGTATCCGTATTCCGTATTCTTTTTGGAAAGCTGGGCGTGACAAGTCCGGTAGGGTACACCAATACTAGGACATTCATAATTAATTAGTTAACTTAAAAGATAAGGACATGCACTAGATGGTGATATGATGAAATGAGAACATGGGTTATGGACCTCAATATAGCTTGCGGTGTGAGATAATCCCTGGAATTATCGAGCTATGAGTGAAATAGTCTCCGGAATTACCTGTGGTGTGGGATTGATCTCCGGAATTATCGGGGTCGAGGCAATGCTCATGGGGTATTAGTGTCATGAGGCACCATAGCTTGCGGTGTGGGGTATTCTCAAAGATTCCCAGGTGTGAGTGAAATAGTCTCCAGAATTATCTGTAGATAGAGATTGACCTCCGGAATTATCGGGGCATGGGCTAATACTCAAAGTTTATCTATATCTCATAGTAGTCATAGTAGTGGGATTAGTTGCATAGCGAGGGATTAAACCCTATCAAATGGAGAACGATAAGGTCTTGCATCGGACCTATGTAGTATGAGATGCATAGAATCCGAAAAGTATGCATTAGAGAGTCAGCATATAGCATTGATGTTTTCTTAACTTAGTTTTGTGTATGTGTTTTCCTATTTTTTACACTTGACACTTAGACTAGTTCACTTGATGTTTCATGTTTTACTTATTGTTATTCCTTATTTCATTTTATTCTTGCTATTAATACAAGTTGTTTATGATTCTATGTTTCATGTTTTATTTATGTTGCATTTATTTTTATGTCACTCACACCGTTATGGCTGACCCCTGTAGTTTTGGGGGTTAGGATTATCTCTAGCCTCATGTTTTACAGGTAGGTACCTATAGCTTGGGATTTGTATGCTTGTGGTAGAATGATAAAGAGCTTATGTAAATTGTAAAAGAATGTGTTGTAAAAGAAAGAAAATTATAATTTAAAGTGTTTAATTTTCTGCTGTGCTTTGTAAACAATCGATGTAGTAAAATAATTTTCTCTGTATTTGGTTGCTATGTTTATGATTACATTGAAGTTGATTATGGAATTGTGCCACGTATTTCTGAGATATTATATTGAAAATTCGGGGCGCTACAGAGTTGGTATCAGAGCATGCTTCAATTAGTAATTTTAAACATAGTACGGGGAATAAGCATAAATGGACATTTGATATGTGAGAACATAGAAGGACTTTAGATGTGTGAGTACACAAGTGGACATTAAATAGAACCTAGGTGGACATTAGAAGTGTGAGTATCTTGGTGGACATCTGATGTGTGTGACTTGATTGTTTGGTCATGAAGACCTGTAATGAGATTTAGACTGTTTGTATGCTTAGACTTTAATAAAATTTCTTTATCGCAAGTGCATTGGTTATTTTTGCTCACTAGCTTTTTTTGACATCTTTTGTCCGCTTTATGCATTTGATATTTTATTATTACCCCCCCAACTTGCATATTTTCTATCTTACTAATATTCACTATATCTTTTCCTATTTTACTCATTGTGTATAATTTTGGGATTCTATGGTTTTCGCCATTATTATTTTATTTATTTATTTATTTATTTATTTTCAGTTATTAAATTTCATTATCTTCCTAAAATTTTTGAAAGTTGGCCAGATCCCGTCAGCTCATCCCTCATCTCTCTCCTAGACCTTCACATTTTTTCCTCGGTTTGAGATCCCCTCCAGGCCCATCTCCTCCTCTTTTCCTCCCTCAATCTTCTGCCTTCCCCTGTGGTCGCCGCTCCTTCTACTGCCCTTGGGCTGCGATGGGCTTTGCCTTGTCTCCTCGGGTGGTTTAGCTGCGCTTCTCCCTCCTTCTCGCCTCTGGGCTCTGTGTTGTCCTGGGTGGTCTAGCCTCGTCCCTTCCCCGTCTAACACCCTTCATGGTCTCCTAGCTGATTCCTGGCTCTGTCACAAGCCAGGGCTTGATGCTCGATGCTCGACGCTCGGCTTCTGACCCTTGGTACTCAGCTCTCGGCGCCCCTTTTTCAGGGGATCTCCTACCATACTTACCCTTCTGAGGAACTGCAAATCGTATTCGCCAAACACACCGCTCCACTCTTCCTACAGAGACAAACCACTCCTCCACAGCTGGCTTACATAGCCCACCAGGAGTGGGGCTCCTGATATGGTGTAGATGACGTGGCCCCATCATGGCCATTAGATCCCCTCAAATTCCGCTCCTTCATGATCATCAGGTCAACTGAAGTCCAACGGGCTTCTACCACCTCAAACCACAGGAAAATGGGTCCGACCCGGCCCGTTAGGGTCCTAGACCTGTTTACCCTTGCTTATAAATACCAGCCCCTTCCTCTCTGCCAAAGCCAATAAACTTTTCCCCACCTGAACCCTAGCTATTGTTGCTTTCTCAGAGACAGACTAGATCATCGGAGGGCTTGTCGTCGGGACTTCTCCCGGTGTTTCTAGGTAGTATTCAGGTACAGATGACCGAGCCAAACCTCAAAGATTCGAGCCGAGCTACTATATCCGAGCCGAGGATCAGGCCTCTACCTCTCTCCTGCTACTCCTGAGTCGGTTCTATAGCCCAATGTTGTGCAATCTAGACGATCTAAATAAATAGATAAACTAGACACAAATTAAAACCTCGCAAGTGTACGAATCGTTTATAGAAGCGTAGTGACGAGCAAGGGTCGATCCCACAGAGATTGTAGAAATTAACTTACTAATCAATAAAATAGAAAATAGAATCTTAAAGTGTTGATCTAAAAGTCTAAGGAAATGAAAGAATAAAAATCTAAATTAAATAGCATCACAAATGGAGTCACGAATATCTATCAAAGTAGTGGGGTATTGATTTCCACCTAGAGTCAGTAATGCTAAGTTGTATACTTCTCCAAT
The DNA here is from genome assembly GCA_017893485.1 of Hemerocallis citrina. Classification (NCBI taxonomy): domain Eukaryota; kingdom Viridiplantae; phylum Streptophyta; class Magnoliopsida; order Asparagales; family Asphodelaceae; genus Hemerocallis; species Hemerocallis citrina. The sequence goes on along the minus strand of JACEHZ010000666.1, from coordinate 206,960 downwards.
TACTCATGTTTGTTCCTCTAAGGGCATGGTATCTACTCCTTAAAGTTAATGTTTCCCTAGGCCAAGAATTAGGCATGGTATCTACTCTAATTCGTTTCTTTCATTAAGTATTTAGCATGGTATCTACTAAGTTGCACTTAAAGAAAACATAGGAACAATGGAAACGAACAAACACTTGAAGTTCTAGAAATTGGTATCAGATCTAGATCCCTCAAGTTGATTAAACCAAGAACCCCTAAAGATTCCCTTATTACAAGATACGAACACGAGATTCGGGTCGTCTCAATATGCTCATATAACAGATTCAGATCTACATTGCACAAACTTGGTAAACTCGAGTTCTGTATGCCAGTCGACTGGCTGTCACTTCAGTCGACTGCCCTTAGAATTCTGAACAAGTTTGATTATTATAAATCTATTCCAATTCACTCAGGTTTAATCAATAAGTAATAGAGTAGTATTCAGAAGAATATAAGCGTTACATAACTATGGTTTCAATCTACCCAACTATGAAATTAGTTCCACATAATAAAACTTTTATTGATTGATGAAATAGAGTTCATGACTACAATAAAAATAAGATTCAAAGGAAGAACAGAAGAACACTGATTTGTATGATGTTGAAATTGCGCCCAATCAGTAGTCGACTTGTTCTCCTTCTTGATGCTTGCTGTCGATGGCTATTCTTGTTGATGGATCCGGCCTTTTTGAGAGCTCTGTCCCTTGTTGATATTTATAGACACGGGAAGAGAATTAGGGTTTGTACTTTTTGTAGAGAAGTCCTCTTCTTTTGATTATTTCTTTCCTTATTTTCATCTGCGTTTTTATATCTTTCTCTTTTCTTCTTTTCTTCTTTATCTGCTCACCACGTGCTCTTGCTTTGATTGTTGGAGAAGTTGTTATTCGCAGAAAACACCTGGGTTTGGATAACTTAATTTCTGATTCGGATTTGGATGAGGATGCATCTGTTCTTATCTTCTGACTCGCCGCATACCAGTCGACTGGTGTTGGATGTAAGTCGACTGTGTCGAGACATCTGGAGATTCATAATTAACCAGCCCAGTCGACTGTCTTTGAGGACCAGTCGACTGTACTGAGCAGCTTCGGGATTTCATTCTCCTCTGTTCAGTCGGCTGTTTGAAAAACCAGTCGACTTATACTCTGTAGTTTCTGTGTATCATCCTCAAAGTCCTGAATCTACTTTATTTTGCTGTTTTAGGCTGCTTCCTATGGAAAAAAGAGAAAAGAAGCGTAAATACCACATATAGAGCATTTAAATGTCTAATTGCCTTAAGATTATTGCTCCTAAAAGTGAATAATATTTGGTTCATCAAATACCCCCAAACTTAGCTTTTGCTTGTCCTCAAGCAAAAAGTGAATTTATGAACCAGGGATAAATAATAGTCGCAACCCATTACTCCAAGAAAATGTCTCATTGTGCAAGCATCAAAATTTTTGCAATCAAAGTTACAAACAATTTGCAAATGAAGTAAAAACAAGCATACCCACTTTCTCTAGTGCAATTGTCTATTCATAACTCCAAACTCAACCACACTTGTCATGCAATTAATTATAGTTATAGTATGTAACTACCCAATCTGTGATTATCCCTTTCTCTACTACAAACCGAGTAGCAAACTAGAGTTTTTTTTTCCACATAATAGTCTCTTCTCTAAAGTTGTCACTTGCCTTTTGACGCGAATGCAAAACATTTGTGATGAATCCACCCGGTTACTCAACAAGTCACAAACCTTTAACGTGCTTTGCATACTCATATTTCAAGTTGCCGTTTGACGTAAAGGTAAACATTGGTGATGAATACCCCTAGTTACTAAGCACTCAAAACATTGGAGTAGATTGACTTTATTCAAATATATATATATATTTTTTATCACTCTATTTACTTAAACTCTGTTTAGGACTAGATCCAAGGGAATAATCACCAGAAAAAGCATCACATTTGTTTATTATGTATAATCGCATGACTCATACAATTTTGTAAGGAATTATGAAACTCAACAATCCTAAAGTAAATAAGTGTCCTTCCTCTTACTTTATAAGAAATTGTTTATCCAAAAAAAGAATCAAAAGACTTCAAATATACTAACTAATACCCCCAAACTTAGATGGAACATTGTCCTCAATGTTCGCACAAACTTAAGGTATAGGACTGTGTTACCAACTAGTTTGAAAGGAATAAAATAAAGAAATAAAGAAATAAATAACTAGAGAGTGTAAGTACTCCCTTAAAAAATTGGGTTGCCTCCTAATAAGCGCTGTGTTTCTTGTCTTCAGTTAGACTCGATGAGTTGTGCAGTGTATTGAATGGCTCGCGGCTTACAACTCATCTTATTATAAGGTTTCCCCCCTATGCCCATTCACCTTGAACGTTTTTTCTCCAACGCTCCATGTGGGGGAAACCTTTGCAACAATTTATGGACCGTACCATCTTGACATCAGTTTATCAGCAATGGTCCATCTTAATGCACCATTGTGCTCCTGCAAGACTCCCTGCAGCCTTGCTTCTTCATGCATGCTTAATTTTCCAGTAGCTGTCACAGGTAATGTCTGGTTTTCCCCCAAATATTCATGCGTCAAAAGTTCAGGCATCGGCTTCAGCTCCACGTCTGGGGTCCTGGTAGCAGTCGGGACAGTCGACTTATCTCGTCCACCAGTCGACTGATCTGCAGAAACACAAGTATTATTAGATACCAACTTTTCAATTACAGGTGCAAGCTTACCTGAAGATGACTTTGGAGTTTCAAGGTGATGTACTGTCTCTGCAATCCTCCAGTCATCGTATTCCATTTCAACTTGAGGTAGTAGTGGAGGGTGTGTAATTGTTCTTTGTAATGGATTAACACTATGTTCCTGAAATGTTTGGTCACAAAGTTCTTGAACCACATCAACATTATAACATTCATGATCATCGTGTGGAAATTGTGATGCATCAAACATTTTAAACTCAATCTCTTCCTCTAGTGTTGTCCTTGATTGGAGCTGTTCTTGTCCTCTAGGGTTAGGTATGATTTGTGATGGAAATTCTCCTGCCTTTCTTTCACTTAACTCCGTAGCAATTTGACCAATTTGAAATTCCAATTTTTGAATGGCCTCTTTGTTGATTGCTTGTTTGCTGTTGCTGTTGGAGTAACTGTAGAACTGTGGATTCGAAATCCAACTTCTTTTGTTCTTGTGCTGGCTCCTTATACCCATTCCCACCCTGGAATTGCTGCGTATCCCCTGGTGCAAATTGATTGTCTTGATGGTTTTGCCACCCTGGGTTATACGTGTTTGAAAAAAAATTGTTCTGGGGCGGGTACATTCCCTGTTCTACGTAGTTTGTGTGCTCCTGATCTGCGAAAGAAAACATGGGACATGAATTAGTTGTATGATTAGAATGAAAACAATTTGCACAAATTTATTTTGGTTGGCTTTTTATGCCACCCAACTTTGAATTCACAAGCATATCAATCTTTTTGTTCATGGTTTCCATTTCTAATTGCATGTTTCTATTATGAGAAATTTCGTAAACTCCCTGTTTTCTCAAAAGACCCCTCCTTGTGGAGAATTGTTGTGAGTTCTCGCTGAGTTCTTCAAATAACTCTATGGCCTCCTCAGCACTCTTCCTCATCAACATTCCATTGCAGCCTGCATCTACAATTGCTTTGTTAGCATCATTTAAACCCTCATAAAATGATTGTACCTGATCATCCTTAGGTATGTTGTGCGTAGGACATTTGAGAAGCTTGTTTTTGAAGTCCTTCCACGCCTCGAAGAACAAATCGCCATCTTTTTGTTGGAAAAGTAGAATTTCCCTTTTTAGTTGTCTGGTCTTCTGAGCTGGAAAGAACTCCTTCAAGAATTTTATTGCCAATTGCTCCCATGACTGAATTGATCCTGGTTCCAACGAATTATACCACAATTTAGCATTAAGTTTTAATGAAAATGGAAACAAGATTAACTTAATTTGTTCAGGGGTAAGCCCTTGGATGCTTTGTGTCCTGCAAAGATCAAAGAAGTCTTGCAGATGTAGGTGCGGATCTTCATATAGTCTACCATTGAAGTGGGGAACCATGCTGAGTAATTGAGGTGATAGATGCATATTCCCTGTGACATTAGGTTGAAAAGCTATGCAAGACGGTTGCTCAATATTCTTTGGAATGAATTTGTCTTGCATTGGTACTCGATTTAATACTTTTTCACCCATTGTTGCTTTTTGAGTTCTTCGCTGTACAGTCGACTGGTCCTTGGAGACAGTCGACTGGTCTGAGTCTGTGCAAAGTTTAACCTGAAAGAAAATATAAGAAAAGAAAAAGAAGAAATAAAATAAAATAAAAAGAAAAAGATTTTACTGATTTGTAAGTTAAAATGCTGAACAATCCCCGACAACTGCGCCAAAAACTTGTTGTGAAATCTAGACGATCTAAATAAATAGATAAACTAGACACAAATTAAAACCACGCAAGTGTACGAATCGTTTATAGAAGCGTAGTGACGAGCAAGGGTCGATCCCACAGAGATTGTAGAAATTAACTTACTAATCAATAAAATAGAAAACAGAATCTTAAAGTGTTGATCTAAAAGTCTAAGGAAATGAAAGAATAAAAATCTAAATTAAATAGCATCACAAATGGAGTCACGAATATCTATCAAAGTAGTTGGGTATTGATTTCCACCTAGAGTCAGTAATGCTAAGTTGTATACTTCTCCAATTACTCATGTTTGTTCCTCTAAGGGCATGGTATCTACTCCTTAAAGTTAATGTTTTCCTAGGCCAAGAATTAGGCATGGTATCTACTCTAATTCGTTTCTTTCATTAAGTATTTAGCATGGTATCTACTAAGTTGCACTTAAAGAAAACATAGGAACAATGGAAACGAACAAACACTTGAAGTTCTAGAAATTGGTATCAGATCTAGATCCCTCAAGTTGATTAAACCAAGAACCCCTAAAGATTCCCTTATTACAAGATACGAACACGAGATTCGGGTCGTCTCAATATGCTCATATAACAGATTCAGATCTACATTGCACAAACTTGGTAAACTCGAGTTCTGTATGCCAGTCGACTGGCTGTCACTTCAGTCGACTGCCCTTAGAATTCTGAACAAGTTTGATTATTATAAATCTATTCCAATTCACTCAGATTTAATCAATAAGTAATAGAGTAGTATTCAGAAGAATATAAGCGTTACATAACTATGGTTTCAATCTACCCAACTATGAAATTAGTTCCACATAATAAAACTTTTATTGATTGATGAAATAGAGTTCATGACTACAATAAAAATAAGATTCAAAGGAAGAACAGAAGAACACTGATTTGTATGATGTTGAAATTGCGCCCAATCAGTAGTCGACTTGTTCTCCTTCTTGATGCTTGCTGTCGATGGCTATTCTTGTTGATGGATCCGGCCTTTTTGAGAGCTCTGTCCCTTGTTGATATTTATAGACACGGGAAGAGAATTAGGGTTTGTACTTTTTGTAGAGAAGTCCTCTTCTTTTGATTATTTCTTTCCTTATTTTCATCTGCGTTTTTATATCTTTCTCTTTTCTTCTTTTCTTCTTTATCTGCTCACCACGTGCTCTTGCTTTGATTGTTGGAGAAGTTGTTATTCGCAGAAAACACCTGGGTTTGGATAACTTAATTTCTGATTCGGATTTGGATGAGGATGCATCTGTTCTTATCTTCTGACTCGCCGCATACCAGTCGACTGGTGTTGGATGTAAGTCGACTATATCGAGACATCTGGAGATTCATAATTAACCAGCCCAGTCGACTGTCTTTGAGGACCAGTCGACTGTACTGAGCAGCTTCGGGATTTCATTCTCCTCTGTTCAGTCGGCTGTTTGAAGAACCAGTCGACTTATACTCTGTAGTTTCTGTGTATCATCCTCAAAGTCCTGAATCTGCTTTGTTTTGCTGTTTTAGGCTGCTTCCTATGGAAAAAAGAGAAAAGAAGCGTAAATACCACATATAGAGCATTTAAATGTCTAATTGCCTTAAGATTATTGCTCCTAAAAGTGAATAATATTTGGTTCATCAAATATTGCTCCTAAAAGTGAATAATAATTGGTTCATCACCTAGAATCGGATCTGCACCAGTACTGCATCTTCCGCTACACAAATTACAAAACTCACACCTGTTTCCCCCACACCCAAAAAATAAATAGCATCAAAATGGAATTTCAATCAACTAACTAAGATAAACGATTAGCAAATAAAAAAAAATGAATAGCAAAAAACTAACAAAGATTAAACCCTAGGTGTAGATAGTAGGACATTGTTGCTGCTTATTTTGAAGCGAGAACAAACAAATAGTGAGTTAATATTTGATGGAAATTACTAAAAATATGACATTTGATCGTTGCCGTCAAATGCGGTTAGAGCTTCTGAGATTGAATCTGGATCGTTGATTGAACATCGTGATTTGGATCTGACGGTTGCTGACGTGGTCGATGGACCTGCAAAAAGCCTGAAACATTGGGGGTGACCCTGGTGACAGACTCTTCGATGCCCAAGTCAGAAATAGAAAGAGAAAGAGAGTTTGGGAGAGAAAATGTTGATTACCTTTTGACTGAGGCAGGGGGAGAGTATTTATAGGCCGGAGAAACAGTACAAGAGATTGATATGAATCCATTAGATCGACTGTAAATTCCTTATCTACTATTTGAATCTCCCCCTCAAGAGATAATGTCTCTTGTTTGGTGATAAGAGAGTTGACTAACAACCTTCATGGACTGGGTCTCTCTTAGTGGACATAATCTATCACTTTCTATGAGCTTGAAAGAGGTCCATGTCTCGTAGAAGAGTCTAGAGGAGGCCCGGACCTGTTAAAGAGGCCCATCATGACTAATCTGCCTGTAGGAGCTTTGAGATCTGTGTTGGAATTGTAGGACCCTGATTTCCTATGTTTTTTACCATTATCATAAGTCCGCCACTCCCGGGAGACAATTTTCTTAGCTTTCAGGAAGTAGATTATCTTATTTTGGGATTCAGGAATACAATCTTAGCTTCCAGAGTACATTAGGGATATTTGGAGTCGATCAGAAGCTTCTGAAGGTAGCGAATATTTTATTGGAATTTTCTGGAATTTTCCATATTTTTTTGGATTTTCTGAATTTTTGTGGATTTTTTAAATATTATCCCCCAATTTTAAAATCTATTTTTCGAAATTTTTTAATTAAGAAACCCAATTTTAAGTTTTTTCAGAAATTTTAATTAATTTTGTGAATTTAAATAATTATTTTTGGATTTTTAATTAATTTTCAAATTTTAAATGAATTTATGAGACTTTTTTTTATTAATTATCAAACCTGTGCACGCTTCTTGATGCGACCTGGAGAGATTATCGGGTGCAGCTCACCCGCTAAGTGACTTTGACAGCTGTGATTGAATTGCTATGATGATTTGGCGACGTGGCGCGGTCGTATGCATCGATCACTACTTTGCTCGCCCGCTGAGTGAGATCGAGCGGCTGTGATGGCGCTGTATTGATGGAGGGCAACGTGGCTTTAACTGGTGCATTGGTCAGATCTGAACTCGCGTGCTGAGTGAGATCGAGCAGTAGAGATGTGAGAGGAAGAGAAAAGGCGATGTGGTGCGATCTTGACCATCTGCTGCTTAGGAGCGTGGTTTTTGGGATGATCCAAAGGCTAGCGAGTGCTCACGGAGACCCCTACCTTAGCTGCCGATTTTGCCAAGCTATGGGAATTTCTTGTTGTATTTTTGAGCTTCACTGACCTATATCTTGGCCGAGCTATGAGTTTTGGGTGAGCTATGACTTCTACGACCACTACTTTGGGCGAGTTAGCCTCGTCAAGCTCTTTTTCTTCGTCGAGGTACTGCTGGCTATTCTAGGCGTGCTATTGAGCTATGGGGGATGAGTTTTAATCAAGCTATGGTGGCGTCGAGCTCTGTTCTTGGTCGAGCTACCATCTTCGCCGACCTATGAGCCTCGCCGAACTACCACTCTCGTCTAGCTATGGAGTTAAATTTTGTCGAGCTACGAGATCACCTCGCCTAGTTATGGAACTCTTTTCATCGAGCTATGGCTCCTCCTTCTCGCCAAGATTGCTTCTCCACCGAGTTATGAAGCTCGTTGTCCTTGCAGTCGAGCTACGAGCAAGTTGTCACCGAGCTATGAAGCTCTTAATGCCGCCGGGATATTCCTTTGCCGAGCCACATATCTTGCTGAGCTATGGGGTACTTCTTTGCCGAGCTACTCCTTTACATCTCGCCGAGTTATTCCTTTGTCGAGCCACATATTTCACCGAGCTATAGGGTTCCTTATTGCCAAGCTACTCCTTTACATCTCGCTGAGCTATGAGATTGATTGTCAAAGTGCTATGATCATCTCGTCAAACTCTGGAGATGCTCTGGATCGAAGGCGGAGCCTTGTCGAAAGATTTGATCTTGGAGGTGGTTCAAACGACGGAGCTTTGAATGAAAGATGATGAAGCTTTGGCTGTTCGATTGTGGGCTTCAGTATTTGGGCCACTTCATCATTTGGAGCTTGGACTGCCCATAAGTTCTCTTTTGAGTTATGGAGTTTGTGGATTTCGGGTTTGGGTTAGGGGTTATGTCTGACTCCAACCCAAAACACTATACCCCATGCTAGTTGGGTTTTTGAGCCTCAGTTTTTGGGTTTGAGGTAAGGATTTGTTGGATTTGATAAATTTTGTAGTTGTTTTTGGAGACCAACTGTCTTGAGTTTGAAGCTTGGTAGGAGTGGTGAGTCAGTTTATTGATAGTAGTTGAAGGGTGACTACATCTTCCTTGGGGTTTTTTAGAGTTCTTGTTGAGTAGGGTTTCGAACAAATTCTCTGTGTATGCACACGCCTTCATACACCCAATGTTCACTAGTCTTTTGTGCTTTTTAACTCGTTCCTTTGAACCTCTCTTTCGTCGAACAAGAATTGTGTCGTTCGCTTGTTTTTTTGATCGTGCATTTCGTCATTAGACGAGCGTTCCGTTGGTCTGGAAATTGAGTACTTTGGTCATCGGATCTTGAGTATGTAGCTGACCAAGAAGAGTTGTTGTTGAGGCAATTCTGTGATGGAGTTGAATGTTGAATTTTTCGTTTGCGCCTTTACAAGTTAATAAAGAACTCTATTTGGACGTTCGAACTTGCTTTTTGTACCCAACGGGTTTTGTTGAGGCAACTCTGAGGTTTAGTTGAATGTTGAACTTGCCGTTTGCGCCCAACAAGTTAATAGAGAACCCTATGGTGGAGTTGAACGCTTGAACTTGCTGTTTGATCACAACAAGTTTGGAGAGAAAACTCTTTGACTGAGTTGATGTTGAACTTGCCATTTGATTTCGGCAAGTTTGTAGGAGGGACAATTCTGCAATGGAGTTGAACGTTAAACCTGTTGTTCGTTCTCAACAAGTTTATAGGGGCCACTCTAGTCGGAGTTGAAAATTGAACCTGAAATTTCTTCCCAGCAAGTTTGGAGAGACAACTCTGCTACGAAGTTAAATGTTAAACCTGTTGTTTGTTCCCCACATGTTTGGAGAGACAACTCCAGACGGAGTTAGACATAGAACTTGCCATTTGGTCCCAACAAGTTTAGAGAGATAGAGAACTATATGACGGTGTTGAATGTTTGAACTTTCTATTTGCACCCAACAAGTTCATAGAGACAATTGTGCGACAGAGTTGGATGTAGACCTTACTGTTCTTGCACAACAAGTTTGTAGAGACAACTTGAAGATGGATTTGGATGTTGAACATGATGTTTGTGCCCAACAAGTATTTTAGAGACAATTCTTGGCCGATGTTGGTGCCGAGCCTCTTGCATGAAGATGAGGGGTCATTGGAAGGACTCGAGCAAGGAGCGGGACACCAAACTCGTTGTAAGGAGTTATCGAGTTATTAACGGAGCTCAAGCGAAGAGTGGGGCGTAGAACTCGTCATATGGACTCAACGCATTGTTGGTAGAGCCAGAGCGAAAAGCATGATATTAAACTCATTGTTTGGAGCCAACGTGTTGTCGATGGATCTCGAGCAGAGAGCAGAGCGTTGAACTCGTTGTTTGGAGCTAACGAGTTGCTTGATGGATCTCGAGTGAAGAGCAGAGTTTTGAACTCGTTGTTTGAAGAAAACAAGTTGTTGATGGAGCTTGAGCAATGAGCGAAGCGTTGAACTCATTGTTTGGGGCCAACAAACTGTTGATGGAGCTCGAATGGTGAGCAGTGCGTTGAACTCGTTATTTGGAGTCAACCAATTGTTGATGGAGCCTGAGCGAAGAGCAAGACATTGAACTCATTGTATGGAGCCAACAAGTTGTTGATGGAGCTCATGCGGTGTGCAGAGCGTTGAACTCATTGTTTGGAGCCAACCAGATGTTGATGGAGCTTGAGCGGTGAGCGGAGCATTGAACTCGTTGTTTGGAGCCAACAAGTTGTTGATGGAACTCGAGTAGTGAGCAGAGCATTGAACTCATTCTTTGGAGCCAACGAGTTGTTGACGGAGCCTGTGCGGTGAGAATAATGTTGAACTCGTTGTTTGGAGCCAACGAGTTGTTGATGGAGCTCCACATAGGGCAAGGCATTGAACTCGTTGTTTGGAGCCAACGAGTTGTTGATGGAGCTTGACGAAGATCAAGGCGTTCAACTCATTGTTTGGAGTTGACGAGTTCTACTCCAAACAATTGGGGCCACCCTCAGTGTTTCAAGCTTTTTTAGGTCCATCCGCCGTGTCACCAACCGTTGGATCCAGATCACGATGTTCAATCAATGAACCAGATTTAATCTCAGGAGCTCTAACCGCATTTCACGACAACGATCAAAGGTCATATTTTTAGTATTTTCCATCAAATATTAACTCAATATCTGTTTGCCCCTACACCAAAATTAGTAGCAATAGATCGGCGTCGTTTGTGGCAAACTACACAAATCAGACTTACTGTCATGCCACCAAGACTAAGAGGCAGAGCGGTCGCCTAAAGCCGTCGTACCAACTTTCTTCATCAACCAGCTCCTCCTGTGAATGATCCAATTCCTCTTCAACAGTCGCCCCGACAGCCTAGTGATGCTTCAATTCCAAACAGTTGCTAAAGTAGCATCGAGTCATGGGTATGGACTCTGAACTTGTCGTCGAGGTGTTGATGGATTGCAGGAGCAGATCCAATGGCGTAGCGAACTCTGAACATTCTTTGTTGCAAATTGCTAGAGTAACTTCGAGCCATGGGCATGGACTCCGAACCCATCTTATAAGGATCTTTTAATGTGTTTTTGGTGCCATTTTTTGTGTATAAGTTTGGCACTCAACTCATTGTATGCATCCGTAAAGTGTACAATAATAACTCAAACTATCTTTCTCTCTCTCTATTTCTGACTTAAGCATCGGAGGGTCTGTCGCTGGGGCCACCCTCGGTGTTTCAAGCTTTTTAGGTCCATCATCCGTGTCAGCAACCGTCGGATCCAGATCACAGTGTTCAATTAATGCACCAGATTCAATCTTAGGAGCTCTAACCACATTTCACGACAACGATCAAAGGTCAGATTATTAGTAGTTTCCATCAAATATTAACTCAATATCTGTTTGCACCCACACCAAAATAAGAAGCAACAGATCGGCGCCGTTTGTGGCAAACTACACAAATCATACTTACTGTCATGCCACCATGACTAAGACGCAGAGCGGCGGCCTCAAGCCGTCGTACCAACTCTCTTCATCAACCAGCTCCTCCTGTGGACGGTCCAATTCCTCCTCAACAGTCGCCCCGACAGCCTAGTTAGGCTTCTTTCAACGGAGAGGCACCAGGGGGCTCTCAACAAAGACATCATGAACAACACCCTCCAAAAACTGTATCTCATTTCCTAATCCTTCAACCGATTCAATTGCACCACGAGACCCCGGGGATCTAGAGATTTCTGCCAAATCATCAACAACAGACAACAAGGAACTGATCTATGAATCCGCTTGGACGAGAGGTGTGCTCGAACTGAGGCCTCCGGCTCTAAACGTAATGTAAACTAGAGAAGAAACTCTCCTAGGTAGAGATCAAGGAGTTCCTCCTCTTACAGGGGGCGTACCGCAATAAGAAACCTGACCATGAGAGTCAAAGAGGGTTTGAGTTAACTGGGTATTATCCAATAGGAAGAAAAGAGTCCAATATGAGACAAATAGGAAGTGAATTAGGTTTAGGCAAAATACAAGGACAAGAACAACATGTAGATTAATCAAATAGAGAAATAAAGACCGAATCACAGCAAGAAATGAATTATAAGGAGAACAACGGCATGTAATTCAAAAGGGACGAAAAGAGATATGATCAGAAATAAAATAAAATAACTAGGAATTTAATTAAATACAGCAATGAGTTTGAGGGTGATATGGCTAAAAATGGGGTTAAATCGGAACCATTCAAAACGGGCATGAATCTCAAAGTCCCAAGGATAAGTCGGTAATCTCGCCTACAGACGGGTCCGAATTATGAACCGGGTCCCCCTTCCTAGACGCGCTAACCCATTAACGGATCTAACCAGCTGAGAACGGGTCTCAACCCGTTAGGGGCCAGTTCAACAGGGTTGGAGGAAATCCTGGCTCCCCCTGATTTGGAAGAGGTGGTATCAACCGTCCTTATCCTCCCACACCGGGAAATAGGGATCTGGTCCCCTCCCAAAAAGGATCCCCATCGCGGCTATAAAACCCCCCTGACTTTCTACTGTTAAAGGTGATCACACTTTGCACACTTGAGTTTTTTCCCCTTGTATTTTCCATGTATTGACTTGATCGTCGGAGGGTTCGTCGCCGGGATCCATCCCGGTGTCTCGAACGTTTGTGCAGGTCACAAGGGAGCACCCAGGAGCCAACCAGTTTGCAAGGAAGAAGAAGGGATTAATCTTTGTGAATTCTCCATGAACCTACAGATCTCATCTATTGCCTCTACACCTGAATTCAGCGAAAACAGATTGACGCCGTCTGTGGGAACCTTCACTCAACAAGTAATCTCCTCTTCCTCCTTCAACCCCGTAACTCCTAGCCATGCCTCCCAAGAAGAGACCCACCAACTCCAGCCGAAGGACAACTTCCTCTCACCCTCCTCCTCCTCCTGCATAGGGGGATCTCCCTCCTCCCAACCAACCAACCCAGCAGCTCGATCCTTGAGCTCCACAGTCCGTCCAGCAGCCTTCGGGACCCCAGGATGCAGTGGGGGAACCCTCCCGACGGAGTCGCCACAAGCAACCTGTCCATCAGGTTCGGGTCTCTATCTACAATGCCGACACCAATTCTATGGCCTCCTATACTCCCCCCCATTCCAAAGGACCTGCGAAATGTGATCAACAATTGGCAGACCGAGCACGGACCCGATCTCCGTACTCATCTGGAGGAGAGGCGGGCCCAAGGGTCGAACCCTCGCCGCGTGCAGGCTAGGGACAGTTCACCACCCCAATCCAACCGAGGGGGGTCCAACTCTCGCCGTAGGCGAAGAGATTCGCCCCAACATCGCCAGACGGAGCCGTTCCCCGGCAGGTCGCCAGGCACCGCGGGACCATCGGGAGCAGGAGGCCCCCGTCACAAGGGCAGAATTCCAGCAATTTCAGGAGGTGGTCCTCCGGGCTCTCAATGCTACACCTAACAATGCCAGTAGGGCCCCTAGTCCTCGACCGGCTCCTCACCATCCTTGCTGCTCCCGTAGTCCTCGACCGACTCCTTATCATCCTCGCCGCTCTAGAAGTCCTAGGCAGGCTGCGAGCCATCGCCGCCCCACTCCCGACCATCACCGATGCTCTCGCAGTCCGTGCCCTACCCCAAGTCACCCTCGTCTCTCGGTCAGTCCACCTCCTACTCTGAGCCATCACCGGCATAGCCCCAGCCCTCCTCGACATGAGAACGAGTCCCGGGTTTCGACAAGACAGGACCACAGGGAGGACTCAGTCTATTGCCGTCTCCATGAGATGGAGAGGCACCTTGGCCAGCTCGACCGAGATGAGGGGCAACTTGCGAGAGACCTTCGTCCGTGCAGGCCCCAGTTCTCTTGTACCATTATGGAGGCTCCAGTTCCCAAAAACTTCAAGCCTCCACATTTCGAGACCTATAACGAGGAGTCGGACCCCGCAAATCACATTGAGAGTTTCAAAACTCTCATGATGATTCACCATGCTTCCGACTCCCTCCTTTGCAAGAACTTTCCGGCCACACTCAAGGGACCGGCTCGGGAATGGTACTCGCGGCTTGCACCGGCATCCATCTTCTCCTTCGATCAGTTCGAGGGTCTTTTTCTCATGCATTTCGTGAGCAGTCGGCACGCCGAGAAGACAAGTGACACCTTATTGTTCCTCAGCCAAAAGAAGGGCGAACCACTTTGGGATTATGTCAAAAGATTCACTACCGAGGCTAGGTCCATTGCTTCTTTGGAACCTTCGGTCGCCACCCTCGCCGTCCAGTCCAACGTCCTCAATGCTGTCCTCAGGGCGTCCCTCATCAAGAAGCCCCATAGAAACTTCTCAGAGCTCCTGCTTCGGAGCGAGAAGTACATCTGAGCAGAAGAAGCCGTCCGCCGCCCTACCTTCGAGGCCTCCTCTTCCGGGAACAAGTGGAAGGGTGCAGAGGAAGAAGGAGCTAAGAAGCTCCAAAAGGACAACAGGGGCCAGCGGTGCCCCCTCCTCGGTTCGAGAAATTCACTTTGCTTAACGCGAGTGTATCTGCCATCCTCATGGAGATAGGGAACGGTGGCCTCTTACCGCCTCCCCCAAGGATGAACATCCCGGCAAAGAAGAGGGATCGAAGTAAGTGGTGCCATTTCCATCGGGACCACGGGCACGATACAGATGAATGTCGGGCCTTGAAGGATGAAATCGAGGCCCTCATACAGCAAGGGCAACTCAACCGGTTCATGAAGAAAGACCGAGCCGATCTGCCTCGGGGGGCTAACAAGCAAAACAAGCAGCGCACGGAGACTCCAGAAGCCGACGTGGAGGGCATCTTGCACCTGATACATGGGGGCCCAATGGGGGGAGATTCCAACTCCTCCCGAAAAGCCTTCGTAAGGGAGGTTAACTCCATGCAGAGCCATCCTCCCCCAAATGGCCTCAGAGTCCCGGTGACGTTCTCCGACAGGGACCTGGAGGGCGTCTGCACGCCCCCACTGCGATGCCCTCGTTATCAGTCTCCGCATGGCAAACTTCGAAGTTCATCACGTCTTAGTAGATAATGGCAGCTCCGTCAACATACTATTCTTGGAAGCCTTCAAAGACCTCCCGCTGTCCAGATTCCGGCTCAAGCCCGTGGGCTACACCCTCCATGGGTTCACAGGGGTCCCGGTTATAGCAGAGGGAATTATAACCCTTGACGTAATGGCTAGAAAGGCCTCAATAACTCGTACGAAGTAAATGGACTTCATGGTGGTCGACGTCAGGGCCGCCTATAATGTTATCCTGGGTAGACCAGGTTTGCCCGCGCTTTAAGCCATCCCTTCAGCCTACCATATGAAGATGAAGTTCTCCATTCCCTTAGGAGTGGGAGAAGTGAAGGGAAGCCAAGAGGCAGCTCGAAAGTGTTACATGACCTTGGTGGAGGGTCCGGTTCTTTCTTTGGAAGTGCTCGAACTTTCTCAGGAAGGAGGCCAAACTATCTCCGAGCCCGTCGACGAGTTGGAAGAAGTGGTCTTCTCCGAGGAAGACACCACTAAGACATTCCGTGTCAGCATAATTCTCTCTCTCCCCATAAAGCAAGACATCTCCCGGTGTATACGGGAGAATCGTAACCTCTTCGCATGGATTGGAGCAGACATGCCCGGGATCTCAGAAGAACTCTTAATGCACCATCTGAGCGTCACCCCTGGGGTCAAGACTTTCCAGCAGAAGAGGCAAAAGTTTGCCCCCGAGAGGCAACAGGCGATCAAGGAGGATGTCGAGAAACTCCTCAATGCCTGCTTTATTCAGGAGGTTAACTACCCTGAGTGGCTCTCCAACGTGGTAATGGTCAAGAAGGCCAATGGAAGTTGGCGGATATGCATTGACTTCAAAGATCTCAACAAGGCATGCCCGAAGGACCCCTTCCCTCTTCCCAGCATCGATGCCCTCATCGATGCGACTTCCGGGCACGAGCTACTCAATTTTATGGATGCCTTCTCGGGATACAACCAAATAAGGATGTTCCCACTGAACATCCCAAAGACCTCGTTTGTGACGGACCAAGGCCTCTACTGCTACAGTGTTATACCTTTCGGGTTGAAAAATGTGGGGGCTACCTATCAGCGCCTGGTGAACAAGGTCTTCTGAGACCAGATTGGCCGAAACATGGAAGTCTACGTCGACGACATGTTGGTCAAGAGCATTTGAGAGCGGGAGCACACCCTCGACCTTCAAGAAGCCTTTGAGGTGCTCAGGAGGCACAATATGAGACTAAACTCGAACAAGTATGCGTTCGGTGTCTCATCGGGCAAATTTCTCGGGTTTATGGTCAGCCAGAGGGGCATAGAGGCCAACCCCGAGAAGATCCAAGCCATTCTCAAAATGGCTCCCCCCTCCAACGTCAAAGAGTTACAGAGGCTCACGAGGTGCCTCGCCGCAATCGGGTGATTCCTCTCCAAGTCAAGGGAGAAGTGCCTCCCCTTCTTCAAAGCCCTCAGGGGGGCAAAGGGCTTCGAGTAGGGGCCACGGCAGCAGGAGTCCTTTGACAAGCTTAAAGAGTATTTATCCAACCCCCCTCTCTTGTGCAAGCTGGCACCTGGAGAGGTTCTCTACCTCTACCTCGCAGCTTTGGACCAAACGCTCAGTGCGGTCCTCGTGAGGGAAGAGGATAAGATGCAAAGGCCTATCTACTATGTGAGTAAGGTGCTCTACGACGCCGAACTCCGTTATCCAAAACTGGAAAAGATGGCACTTGCCTTGGTCATGGCAGCTAGTAAGCTCTGCTCCTACTTCCAAACCCACTCAGTGGTCGTTCTTACCGATCAACCGCTGAAACAGGTTCTCTACAAGCCGAAAACGTCCGGACGACTCATGAAGTAGTCCATCGAGCTGAGTCAGCACGATTCAGCTACTAGCCGAGGACGACGATAAAAGCCCAAGCTCTGGCTGAGTTCATCGTGGAGAACACCATTCCCGACTCATGCGAGTCACCAGCCAACCCATCTGTCTGGACCATCTATGTGGATGGGTCCTCCTGCACCGACGGAAGCGGGGCCGGTGTAATCCTAACTGGCCCCGACACCTTCGTCCTCTAGTATTCCGTCTGCCTCAACTTTCCAGCATCAAACAATGAGGCAGAATCTAAAGCCCTAATTGCGTGTCTTTGCTTGGCTTGCAAGGCGAGTGCCGAACAAGTAAGGGTCTTCAGCGACTCTTAGTTAGTGGTCAATCAAGTTCCTGGGGAGTACGAGGCAAGAGATGACCGAATGGCCAGATACTTAGCAAAAGTGAGGGATCTTCTCACTCTATTCAGAGATGTTCAACTCTAGCGGGTTCCCCGAGAGGAAAACGCACAAGCAGATGCCCTCTCTAAGCTTGCCTCCTCGTCCCTCCAAGGTTTAGAACGAATTGTCCTGATAGAAGTCCTTCTCAAACCTACTATCGACGAGAATGGCTCGGAGCCAATGGAAGCCTACCCCCTAACACTTGGGGAAAACTAGATGAAACCCCTCCTCAAGTATCTCGAGACGGTGTCGTCCCCGAAGATCCAAAAGAAGCAAGGAGGATCAGGACACGAGCAGAGCGGTACACACTCCTGGAGGGGGTCATGTACAAACGCTCCTACACCGAGGTCGATGGTCGGCCCTATCTGAGATGCCTCTCCCCGAAAGAAGCGTTCTACGCCCTAAAGGAAGCCCATGATGGTCTATGTGGTGCACACTTGGGAGCAAGATCCCTTGCCCGGAAGCTTTTGAACTACGGGTACTTTTGGCCTACACTTTTGAGTGACTCCGAGGAGTACGTCTGCTAGTGCGACTCCTTCCAGAAGTTCAGCCCAATCCGTCGCATGCCCCAAGCGCAACTTGCCTCTCTGGCAAGTCCAATCCCTTTCGCAATGTGGGGAATGGATTTGCTCGGAGCTTCCCCTCCGGCACCAGGCCAGCTGAAGTTTTTAGTGGCTGCAATCGACTACTTCTCCAAATGGATAGAGGTCGTACCTCTCTCAACGTTCACCGAGAATAGAGTGCAGAAGTTCTTTTGGAAGAACATTGTCGTCGGTTCGGGGTACCTCGCATTTTCATAACCGAAATTGGGACCCAATTTACAGGAGCTGCCTTCCACAACTTCTGCACCGATCTTGGAATTCAACAGCGGTTCTCTTCAGTAGCACACCCCCAGTCAAACGGGCAAGCGGAGAACACGAACCGACAAATCCTCTCAGGTTTGAAGAAGAGGCTCGACAAGTCCACCAAGGGGCTATGGTTCGAACAACTCCCTAATGTGCTTTGGTTCTATCGCACCATCAAAAGAACTCCAATGGGTGAATCCCCTTTTAACCTCACGTACGGATCAGAAGCTCTTATTCCCTTGGAGGTGGGCCTGCCTTCACCTCGGCTCATAGCATACAACGAGGTGCAGAACGCGAACCAACTTCGCAATTACCTAGACATCATTGACGAGATCCGCGAGAGAGCCGCAATCCGCCAGGAGACCTACCATCGAAGGATCACTCAAGCTTACAACAAGAGGGTACGACCGACCGACATAAAGGAAGGGGACTTAGTGCTGAGAAAGCTATCAATTTTCGACCCAAGCAAAAGAGGCAAGCTGGCACCCAATTAGGAAGGACCATATAATGTCTCCAGAGTTATAAGCCCGGGCGCATATCAACTTATAGACCCGGGGGGCAGGAAGATGCCAAGGACTTGGAAATCCGAGCATTTGATGAAGTGCCGAGAGGGTGTCTAAACGCCGCTCTAAGCTACTTCCCCAGGATCGCAAAAACCTTACTTGTATCCTTTTTTTATCAAAATGAAAGAGGCGGTCTGCAACTTAGAAGCGGCCGCTCACTTGTTTTCAATAAAAAGAATTTCCCCCCCCCCCCCCCCCCCCCCCTCAACTTATCTATCTTTCGAATAAATTCTCTATTTTTGGGTAGTCTAACTCTACTTACAAAAGGAAAATCTCCTTTAAACGACGTAGTTCAGAGTCCAACACTTGGCTTAATTCTGCTTCTACTACTCGCTCGTAAGCGATTAAGAAGTGGTTCGCTATTCGGAGTTGCTCCCACAACCGTTGACTCTCTCTTAAACGACGAAGTTCAGAGTCCAACACTTGGCTCGACTCCGCTTCTACTACTCACTCATAAGAGAGTAAGAACCGGCTCGCCATTCGAAATTGCTCCCGCAACCATTGACTCTCTTAAACGACGAAGTTTGGACTCCAACACTTGGCTCGACCCCGCTTCTACTACTCGCTCATAAGCGAGTAAGAAGTGGTTCGCCATTCGGAATTGCTCCCACAACCGTTGACTCTCTTAAATGATGAAGTTCGGAGTCCAACACTTGGCTCGACTCCGCTTCTACTACTCGCTCTTAAGCGAGTAAGAAGCAGTTCGCCATTCGGAATTGCTCCCACAACCGTTGACTCTCTTAAACGACGAAGTTCGGAGTCCAACACTTGGCTCGACCCCGTTTCTACTACTCGCTCATAAGCAAGTAAGAAGCGGTTCGCCATTCGGAATTGCTCCCACAATCGTTGACTCTCTTAAACAACGAAGTTCGGAGTCCAACACTTGGCTCGACTCCGCTTCTACTACTCGCTCATAAGCAAGTAAGAAGTGGTTTGCCGTTCGGAAGCACTCCTACAACTATCGACAACCATAGTTGCTAACAAAACACACAAGTGCAAAAAAGAAAACAAGTTTCATTTCTATAAAGTTTGAGGAACAAGTCAGATTACAAGACCCACTACTCATCTCTACAACAAATTACAAAACTTGAGAAGCCAAAATTACAAGACTACTTCAATGCCTCCTAGGAAGTGGGATACTCCTCTTAAGCGACAAATGAGGACGGCGAACATTCTGTCGCTGTGACCCCACACCCATCGAGGTCCCCAAGCCGGCGAGCCTAGTTGTGTCTCTAAGCGTTGCACCGGCTGAGGCTTCGCTCGACGAACCAGCAACTCCCCTTTGAGCATCCCCAGGGTGCCCTAGAATGGGAGGCGAACGTAATGCTAACTCATGGAACGATCGTCCCTGCGAGTACTCGTCTCGAGAGCAAGATGTGGTCCTAACGTTGCTCCCCTCCGAAAAATGTCGTAGTCGGTGAACCTCCGTCTCTAGCTCAACAATGTGCTCCCTCAGCGAATCATCCGTTACCTTGACTTGTAGGCGAGGAATTCTGCTCGTAGTACCCACACGAGAAGCTTTAATGATAGTTCGCCGAAGCTGTGCCGTCTCTAGGCTCTTCTCGAGCACCACATTCTTCAGACCATCTCTCTCCGAACTGACATCGAATAGGGTCTGCCGAAGTGACTCCACCTCCCCTTCTAGGGGGGGCTTCTCGAGCTCGTTTCTTTAGTTGCTTCAACTCGGAGTTGCGCTTCACCAGCGTTAGCTTAAGATGATCTAGTTCTAACTCGCTCTTGAGTAAACACTCTCGACTACGAGAAAGGGCCAACTTCGTCGCTCCCAAGTCAGCTCGAAGATGAAAGGCCTCAACCGATACCATGTTCGGCGATGCCTCAACCCATTGGCACAACTCGGTAATCTGAAAGGCAAGAACACAACAACGCTGAGCTCAAGAAACACTTAGCAAAATTTCAAAGCGAGTTGTTTTCAACACTTAGCAAAATTTCGAAGCGAGTTGTTTTCAACACTTAGCAAAATTTCAAAGTGAGTTGTTCTCAACACTTAGCTAATTCAGAGCAAAGGTGTGTTCAACACTTAGCCAAATTTCAAAGCAAGGTGTTCTCAACACTTAGCCAATTCAAAGCAAGACATTTTCAACACTTACCCAAATTTCAAAGCAAGATTGTTCTCAACACTTAGCCAAATTTCAAAGCTAGTCATTGATAACTTGGGCCAAAATCTCAAAAGTTCTTCGTTTCATTGAAGTTCAAAAGAGTACATAAGAGAGCGGTGGCCAGTCCGCAGTTCGGCAATACAAATAAAAATAAAAAGAAAAGAAAAAAAGAGGCAACTGAGTCAGGGAGCCACCTCGCGGTGCTGCTCCGAAGTGCCCTCGCTCGGCAGAGTGACGAGCACCCTTTCGGGGTTCACCTCGTCTTCACCGTCGCCCTCGGCCTCGTCACCCTCTAGCTCGGGCTCGACCTCCGCCAGAGGGATGAGCTCCTTGCCCTCCACCGGATCGTAGAAGTAATATGTCGAACCGTCGAAGCCGGGGATGCGAGCCGCCACATGCTTCAGAGCTAGAGCGTAGGCCTTCTCCATATTGGTCATCATATGGGCCTTCGCCTCGTCCCGAATGGCCTTCTCTGCCTCTGCCACCTTCAGCGCCTGCTCTTTCCGCAACTCCTCGGATGCCGTTAAAGCCTTCTCCAGCTTCTCCTCGAGGAGAGCCTTCCCCTTCTCTAGCGCCTCGACCTTGGCTGTCTCGGCCACTGAGTGCTTGAGCGCCTTGGCAAGCTTCGTCTCGAGGGCACCCACCTCGTCTGCTCGTGATGCCGAGAGCTTCTGTTCAGCCTCAAACAGTTTTACTACCTTGGAGCGCTCTGACCGCTCGCGATCATTCGCCACCTTCATCTCCTTCTCTTGCTCGGCGAACTGCTCGAGCATACGGCTGAAGTGGCAGAGGGTCTATGAACAAAACAAAGGAAAATGAGAACTCAAAGATCGCTAACCCCAAACCTGAAGGGAACGAAGCAAAAGCTACTTACCGACATCGTCGACCGGGTGATCTCCAATGCGTCGTCACCAACGGTACCTGCCCTCAATGCCGCACGGTCCTTTGGGGTTGGCAGATGGCGTACCACCTGCATACACATCCCCGCATCACCGAGGAAGCCGTCCAACTTCATCACCCGCCAGTCGGGGACAAAGAGCCTTTTGTGCTCCTCGGTGAGGATGGCCTCTACTTTGGCTGTGAGCGGTGGCACCTCCAGGGCCAGAGTGGCGCCGGCCGAGAACCCCCCGCTCGAAGATCCCGGGGCTTCAGCCGAAGGGATCGTAGCTGGCGGCTCCGTGGGGGCATCGCTGACTAAGTCTACAATGGCCGCTGGCACCGAGGGTGCTTATACCGCTCGGCCGCAGGGAGGCCCCGCCGTAGTCCTCTTCCTCTTCTTCATATCCGCACCCTTCGCCGCGGCCATGCTCCTCTTCGCCATCAGGGCTCGGTAGTCCATGCCGGGGGCTTCTGCACACAAAGAAAAACTAAGCAAAAGAGTTAGTGAAAAAACAAAAAATGCTAAAAGTGAGTACTCATATGTTTAAAAAAGAAAAGGAGCATACTGGGGTCGATCGGACTAAGACCTCCACCGAACAAGTCCTCTTCGGAAATAGCCTTCCAACTGACGGTCGGAAGACCGAGGATCTTCGTCACTACCTCTTCTTCTTCTTTAGTGAGCACCGGTTCGGCCTTTGCCCACTTCGGAACATCCTCTTTCCACGCCATTGGGAAGCCCCACGGCTCGGGACCTCGAATCAGGAAGTATTTCTCCTTCCAATGTTTGATGGAGTCTAGGTTCTCGATCAGCTTAACCCCCTTCCTCGGCGATAAGTAGTACCGGTACTCCATCTTGCTCATTCGGTAGATCTGGTGGAGGCTACGTAGGAGAACGAGCTGGGGTTGCACACCGACCGCCTGACATTGGAAGATGAAGGTGATGACGTGCCGCCACATGTTCGGCATGAACTGCATGGGGCTCAGGTCATACCATTGCAACACCTCGACCACGAAAGGCAGAAGCGGTAGCCGAAGGCCAGCATTAAGCGCGTTGTACGGAAAGACGCACGTGTCTGGTGACGTCCACGTACACGCTCAGAAGCTAGGGCTAGGGAGTAGCAGAGCGTACTCCTTCGGGATGCGAAATCCTTTCCTGATCCGATGCAGATCTGCCTCGGTCATGATCGAAGGGATCTCATCCACCTCAGAAGGATCCCTCGGGCTGTTCTCCTCTTATACCGAGGCCATCCCATGCACGGCCTTCTCCAAGATGTCCTCGGGATAACTCCTAACCGTGCCGATGCCCGACAGTGTGGACGGTAGCTGACCCAGCTCTCCTGCCCCCTCAGAGTCTCCACTATCATCGACACCCCGGCCGACTTAACCACTTCCTTCCCCTTCCTCGGTGCGACCACTACCGCTCGGCCAGTATCTTTGTCCGAAGTGGAGGTCTCGTCTTTTGACGATGCTCTAGACATTTTCAAAATTAAGTTGGAAGTAACTAACCTCGAAGTGACGTTTACGGTCGGAATAGATCGCCGGAGATTGAACACGCCTGACCGTGAAAGCTAGCAGCGCCGCTCGAGAACAAGAACAACTCTAGCAAAAGTGAAGTAAAAGTGAAACTGTAAAAAATGAGGGGAAAAGGGAGTGGTGAAAACTTATAAGAGTTAAAAAGGAATTCGGGTGGGCCTTTGAACACTTTGGGCCCCCATAATGGCTCATCGAAAGGGCAAACGCCTAACCCTGACGCCTAAACATCTTTTGCCTCAAGATTCGTGCATGATGTTTAATCATACGGTGGAGATCGTGCCATGTCCCTCGGAATTCAAATCCGAGCAACTTGCATTCCCAGCTGCATATTGGAGAAAAACGACTTTCTCCTCGAGATTCGCACCAAATATTGATGAGAAGGCTCAGATTCGACCACGTCAACCAAGATCACGTTTTCTCGTGATCCACGCCGTCGTGTCTCAAAATTCATGCCTGATGTTCAATCAGATGGCGTCGTGTCTCAAAACGCCTATTGATCTTACACTTGGTCTCGTGATTCAGCCATGCCAACCAAGATCATGTTTTCTCATGATCCACGCCATCGTGCCTCGAGATTCGTGCAATATCTCTAGATGGACATCTCAGATTGCGACATGTCGTTAGGAAGCCAAATTTGAGCGACTGGCATTCTGAGCTGCTCATACGGAGAAAATAATGCCAAGCAGCAGGAGCCGTCCGATCTTCTCATGATTCGTGCCTCGACCTAATGAGTGGCCCTGATTCAGCCATGTGACCAAGTGTAAGATCTACTGGCAGATGACTTCGGGATTCGTGCCGCAGCTTGATGGACGTCTCAGATTGCGCCAAGTCGCACGAAAACCAATCCGAGCGACTGGCATTCCGAGCTGCTCATACGGAGAAAATAATGCCGAGCAGCAGGAGTCGTCCGACCGCCTCGTGATTCGTGCCCCGACCTGATGAGTGGCCCTGATTCAGCCACGTGACCAAGTGTAAGATGTACAGTCAGATGACTACGAGATTCGTGCCATAGCTTAATGGATGTCCCAGATTGCGTTACGTCGCTCGAAATCCCAATCCGAGCGACTGGCCTTCCGAGCTGCCCACATGGAGAAAGTTCTGCCGAGCAACATAGGCCGTCAGATCACTTCAAAATTCGCATCATAATCTGATCGAGGTCCCAGATTCGTCCATGTTGCTCAGCGTCGTCCCGTCGTCCGCTCATTCAGAATCACGTGCCGACACGAGATAGGCGGTTCAGATTGTGCCACGTCATAATTGAGTAATTAAAATTATATTTTATTTATTAATTCAAATTATTTATTCAAATTGCGAAAAAATGATTAAAAATACGAGGAAAATAATTAAAAATTCTAAAAAATATTTATAAATTCAGGGGAACATTTTTACACCCCTGGATAAATAATTATTAATTAGAATGTTTAATTAGCATTCCCGAAGACCCAATCATCACTTGGCAAAATTGAATAAATGGTTCGAAAAAATAATATAAAATTGAAGAAAATTACCAAAAATCCAGAACAGCTTAGGAGCCACTCTGAGCATGCTACCAGCTCAGGAAAGCACCATATCCCCTCAGACGAGATTCGAACACCCGTTGGGAACTCCGATAAAGCCCTATGCGCCATTGAAATAACAAAACTACTCTCCAAAGGCCGTAACACACAGTCGTTGGGAGTGGGGGGTTCGTAATATGGCAAAAAATGGGGTTAAATCGGAACCATTCAAAATGGGCAAATCTCAAAGTCCCAGGGGTAAGATGGTAATCTCACCTATAGACTGGTCCGAATTGGGAATCGGGTCCCCCTCCTGGACCCGCTAACCGATTAACGGATCTGACCAGTTGAGAACAGGTCTCAATCCATTAATCGCGGCTATAAAACCCCCCTGACTTCCTACTGTTAAAGGTGATCACACTTTGCACACTTGAGGTTTTTTCCCTTGTATTCTCTGTGTATTGACTTGATTGTCAGAGGGTTCGTCACCAGGATTCATCCCGGTGTCTCGAACGTTTGTGCAGGTCGCAAGGGAGCACCCAGGAGCCAACCAGTTTGCAAGGAAGAAGAAGGGATTAATCTTTGTGAATTCTCCACGAACCTACAAATCTCATATATTGCCCCCACACCCGAATTCAGCGGCAACAGAGGGATTACAATACATATATATATATGGATGAAACTTAAGTCTTTATTTGAGATTTGATTTCTTGATAAAATCTTAACTAAGATAATTCTAATAGGTGATTAGTAGCATACACAAGGCTTGAAATTTTAATACATAAATAAATATCCGTTAGAATTGTTAATGGTTCTCTTATCTATTGAAACGAGCCATGTTATCTTGCTTGTCTGATAATGGTAAAAGTCACGGCAAGTCAGGGCCCTACAATTCTAGCACAGATCTTAAAGCTTCTACAGGAAAATTAGTCATAACGGGTCTCTTTAGTACATCCAAGCATCCTCCAGGCAACTCTACGAGACATGGGCCGCTTTCAAGCCCATAAAAAGTGATAGATAAGGCCCACTCAGAGAGACCCAGCCCATGAAGGCTGTTAGTCAAATCTCTTACCCCCAAACAAGAGAGCTTATCTCTTGAGGCGGAGATTCTAATAAGAGATAAGGAATTCATAGTCGATCTAATGTATTCATATCAATCTCTTGTACTGTTTCTCAGGCTTATAAATACTCTCCCCCCTCCTCAGTCAGAAGGTAATCAATAGTTTCTCTCTCAAAGTCTCTTTCTCTTTTTGATTCTGACTTAAGCATCGGAGGGTCTGTCGCTGGGGCCACCCTTGGAGTTTCAAACTTTTTCAGGTCCATCGGCCGTGTAAGCAACCGTCGGATCCAGATCACGGTGTTCAATCAATGAACTAGATTCAATCTTAGGAGCTTTAACCGCATTTCACGAAAACAATCAAAGGTCAGATTTTTAGTAGTTTCCATCAAATATTAACTCAATATCTGTTTGCTCTCACACCAAAATAAGAAGCAACAGATCGGCGCCATTTGTGGCAAACTACACAAATCAGAATTAATGTCATGCCACCAAGACTAAGAGGCAGAGCAGTGGCCTCAAGCCGTCATACCAACTCTCTTCATCAACTAGCTCTTCCCGTGGACGGTCCATTTCCTTCTCAACAGTCGCCTCGACAGCCTAGTTAGGCTTCTTTCAACGGAGAGGCACCAAGGGGCTCTCAACAAAGACATCATGAACAACACCCTCCACAAACCGTATCACATTCCATAATGCTTCAACCGATTCAATGGCACCGCGAGACCCTGGGGATCTAAAGATCTCTACCAAATCATCAGTGACAGACAACAAAGAACTGATCTATGAATCCGCTTGGACGAGAGGTGCGCCCGAACTGAGGCCTCCGGCTCTAAACGTCAGGTAAACCAGAGAAGAAACTCTCCTAGGCAGAGATCAAGGAGTTCCTCCTCTCACAGAGGGTTTACCGCAGTAAGAAACTCGACCCAGAAGAGTCAAAGCGGGTTTGGGTTAATTGGGTATCATCCAATAGGAAGAAAAGAGTCCAATATAAGACAAATAGGCAATGAATTAGGTTTGGACAAAACACAGGGGCAAGAACAACAAGTAGACCAATCAAATAGAGAAATAAAGACTGAATCAAAGCAAGAAATGAATTACAAGGAGAACAACAACATACAATTCAAAAGTGACGAAAAGAGATATGATCAAAAATAAAATAAAATAACCAGGAATTTAATTAAATACAAATGAATTACAAAAATGAGTAAGAGGGTTTACAATATATATATATACTAGATTTGCCCGTGGGCACGTGCCTACGGCACGTCTTCGGAACGATACAAAACACGAAAAGCCATCTAAACAGTAAAACAATAATTATATAGCTCAAGTTTGAATAGTATGAAAATAATTAGTTATAAATAAAATTCTATGTTTCCATTAGTATATGTTGAACAATAATTATAAATGAGGGTATAACATCTAACTTCTTAGAACTTTAAGTGTGGAAAATAATGAAATTTAATTGTTGAAGAGATATTTGCTATTAAAAATTCTAAAAAATTACAAAACCGAAATCTTAAAATCTAAATTTTTAAGTAAATAAAGAAAAAATGGGATAGAGAGATAGAGAGAGAGAGAAATATGAAAAAGTAAAGAGAGAAGAGATAGATAGTAATAAAGTAATAAGTTTTTTAGGGGAAAAATTTTGGTTTTGAGTTTGAAAGTTTGGAGGGAAAATGTGTTTTGTGAGGTTTGATATGGACCTTTGATTTTGGGGGGATTGATTGTGAGCCACTTGATAGCTTTCTTTGTAATTTATTATATAGATATATTGTAACACCTCGAATTTTAAAATACCGAAAATACCTGTTTAATATCTTTTGAGGTATATTTTATATTAAATAATGATATTGGTGTTGATATTTGAGTTGGATCAGTATTATTGATATATTGGGGGTTATGAGTTGAGTTTTATGTGAAGGAATATTGTTTACTTTATTTTTTACTGTTGGAGGATTATTATGAGACAATTTTATGAATTTTACATTGTTAGTATTTTTAAGGTGTAAGAGTTAGGGAGTCCCCGGACTACCCTACGCCCCTACTGTTATAGGTCCTCAGCAGTGCAGAGGTGAGGCGTAGATTTCGTAGAGTGAAGTCTTTTACTTTAACTTTTATGTGTAAGTTTAGTTATGTGAATAGTGGAATTTATTGTTTAAATTGCATTTTGAATGTATAAGCAGGTGGATGATGATGATGAATATAGTGGGGAGTGGTATGGTATGTGTGTGACCCGTACCCATCTCGTTGTGGTGTACCGGGTTCTGTGGTATTATTTATAAGTTAATTTCTAAAAATTTTACTACGTTTTCAAAGAAATTATGGTTTTTAATTGATAATTGATATTCTGCTATGAGTTTGGCCCCCAGAGCATGATATTATATTGCTTGTGTGTTTCTGCTCATTTTGTCCTGGGGAGCCCTTGATGTTATTGTCTGTGATGTGAGCTACGGAATTTAGAGCAGAATTTCGTAAGCTTTTTTGTGTTTCGGGCAGAAATTTCAGGAAAAACTCTGCCAAAATTTTATTTGAATTATAACTATCTTAGTTTATATTTAAAGTGATATAGAAATTGAAAGAATTGAATTTGGAGTCCAAAAAAAAAACAAAAAATTGGGGCGTTACATACATACATACATATATATATATATATATATATATATATATATATATATATATATATATATATATATATATATGAAACTTAAGTCTTTATTTGAGCTTTGATTTCTTGATAAAATCTTAAGTGAGATAATTTTAATAGGTGATTAGTAGCATACGCAAGGCTTGAAATTTTAATACAAAAATGAATATCCGTTAGAATTGTTAATGGTTCTTTTATCTATTGAAATGAGCCATGATATCTTAATGTCTGATAATGGTAAAAGTCATGGCAAGTCAGGGCTCTACAATTTCAGCACAGATCTTAAAGCTTCTACAGGCAAATTAGTCATAACGGGTCTCTTTAGTACGTCCAAGCATACTCCAGGCAACTCTAAGAGACATGGGCTGCTTTCAAGCCCATAAAAAGTGATAGATAAGGCCCACTCAGAGATACCCAGCC
Source organism: Hemerocallis citrina (assembly GCA_017893485.1). Lineage (NCBI taxonomy): Eukaryota > Viridiplantae > Streptophyta > Magnoliopsida > Asparagales > Asphodelaceae > Hemerocallis > Hemerocallis citrina. Next base: position 178,033 of record JACEHZ010000666.1, on the reverse strand, counting down.
CATGAAGGCTGTTAGTCAAATCTCTTACCCCCAAATAAGAGAGCTTATCTCTTGAGGGGGAGATTCTAATAGGAGATTGGGAATTCATAGTCGATCTAATGGATTCATATCAATCTCTTGTACTGTTTCTCAGGCTTATAAATACTATCCCCCCTCCTCAGTCAGAAGGTAATCAACAGTTTCTCTCTTAAAGTCTCTTTCTCTTTCTGTTTATGACTTAAGCATCGAAAGGTCTGTCACTGGGGCCACCCTCGGTGTTTCAAGCTTTTTCAGTTCCATTGACCGTGTCAGCAATCGTCGGATCCAGATCACGGTGTTCAATCAATGAACCAGATTCAATCTCTGGAGCTCTAACCGCATTTCACGACAATGATCAAATATCATATTTTTAGTAGTTTCCATCAAATATTAACACAATATATGTTTGCTTCCACACCAAAATAAGAAGCAACAGTTCGGCACCGTTTGTGGTAAACTACACAAATCAGACTTACTGTCATGCCACCAAGACTAAGAGGAAGAGTGGTGACCTCAAGCAATCGTACCAACTCTCTTCATCATCCAGCTCCTCCTGTGGACGATCCAATTCCTCCTCAATAGTCAAGCTTCAACTCCAAACAGTTCCTAAAGTAGCATCGAGTCATGGGTATGGACTCCAAACCTCGGTGTTTCAAGCTTGTTGAGTGCCAGTTTATTGATATGAGTTGAAGGGTGACTTGTGCTTTTTAGGAGTTGATTGAATCTGGTTGGTTTATTGATAGCCACCCGTGCCGAATGGCCTCTCTTAACTCATATATCAAGTTAAGTTAATAACGGACTTGTGCTTTTTAGGTGTTGACAGAATCTAGTAGTTGAAGCTTGGTAGGAGTGGTGAGTCAGTTTATTGATAGTAGTTGAAGGGTGACTACATCTTCCTGGTGGTTTCTTGGAGTTCTTGTTGAGTAGACTTTCGAACAAATTCTCTGTGTATGCACACGCCTTCATACACCCAATGTTCACTAGTCTCCTGAGCTTTCAACCTGACAGCTGCTGATGCTGAGTCAGCAGAGGGAGTTGTTGCAGGTATATTTTGTTTTGTTGTTTTGTTGTTTCTCTTCTGCTCTTTTCATTTGCCTTGCTTTTATTCTTTCATTTTATCTTTCTCCATTGTGTTTTCCTCACCCCTGTTCCATCATTCTTTTTTCCTTGTCTTTTTGATTCTATCTTAGGTGTTGTCCTTGTTTGCTCTTTCCCTGCTCATGTTCTTTTTGATTCCGAGGCAACCCATTCCTTCGTCTCTTCTCGGTTCGTGGCTTGCCATCAGTTGGAGTGCAGCATCATGTCGGAGGCTTGGAACATTGTGACAGGTGGTAGAGTTGTCATTTGTTCTCGGGAGTGCAGGCAGTGTCCCGTGATTATTGGCAGCACAGATTTCAAGGCCAACCTGATTGTAATTTGGAATTCAGGATTTGACATCATTCTCGGTATGGATTGGTTGAGTAGTCCCATGCCATTATTGATTGCCATGCCAAGAAAGTTGTGTTCTGAATTCCAAATCGCACAGAGTTTGAGTTCCATGTCGGGGAGATGTTCCTTGGCCAAGCTGAGGCTGCAATTGATCAGGAGGTTTGTGCGATGGAATTGCATTCAGGCTATGAGGCTGTGCCTCTAGTAGTGCTGGACTTCTTGGATGTTTTTCCAGAGTAATTGCCTGGCTTACCCCCTGATAGGGATGTGGAGTTCGGTATTGAAGATCAGTCTGGTATGGCGCCAATATCGAAGAGTCCCTACAGGATGGCACAGGTTGAGTTAGCAAAGCTTAAGGTGCAGATTCAGGAGTTGCTGGATTTGAGGTTCATCAGACCCAGTGTTTCACCGTGGGGTACTCCAGTCCTTTTTGTCAACAAGAATGATGGTAGTCGGCGACTGTGCGTAGATTATCGGGAACTGAACAGTGTTACTGTGAAGAACCGGTATCCGTTGCCCAGGATTGATAAATTATTTGATCAGTTGAGTGGAGCAGCTGTTTTCTCGAAGTTGAATCTTCGTTCTGGGTATCATCAAGTCAAGATGAAGGCGACTGATGTACATAAGACTGCATTTAGGACCAGATATGAGAACTATGAGTATCTTGTGATGCCGTTCGGAGTCACGAACACGCCTGCTGTGTTCATGAGTATTATGAATAAGGTATTTTCCCAATTCTTGGATAGATTTGTTGTGGTCTTCATTGATGCCATTCTGGTATTCTCGAAATTAGTAAGATCATGCTGAGCATCTTTGTAACGCCCCGATTTCCATATACTGGAAAACTGTGCCATAAGCCAGAATTTCTTCCTTCAATTAGCCACAATACACAGAAAAATAGGAAAATTTAAAATTTTTTATTCAACACAAATGTATTACAAGTCTGAATGTTATAAAACTGCAATACATTACATCAGTGTTACAATAATACCTTTAAAAGCCCAAGTGTTACAACTTTCAACAAATTTACATCAGAGTATAATGAATAAAGAACAACACTTGGTATTCACTTGGATGCTTCTCAACATAAAATAGATTACAACAAATGTTACAATGAAACAATGGTAACCAACATATAATAAGCGGAAAATAAAATCGACTTTGCTTCTCTCGCCTTGAGTCCTCCTGTATCTTGTACCTATAGCTTTGCAATCCATACCTATTGAAATGGGAACATCAGTACATATACTGACGCTTTAAGGCTGATGACTAGCAGCGATTCTCCATTTTAAGCAAACAGATTGATGAAAAGAGAAACGTGTATATACAATTGATGTGTCAGTGTATGCTATGATTTAGAATCTATTGTAAGATTAACTAATGCAAGGATGCTTTTATTCTAATGCAAGCAAGTCTCCAGAATAGTATGTGTCCCATACCACATACGCCCATAACAAACTGTCTCTTCATATATAGGGATTTGAACCCGTGCCATGAATTCTACTCTTGTACTCGACTTGTTTATGAAGATACAACGTGATTGATAAGGTTGCTCTGAAACGGTCTAATCCCGTCATTCGTAGTCATATAGTGGTGTCTCCATTTGTCACTATTGCCCGACGTACCGGACCTCACTCAAAAATTTGACGAACCCTTGGAGTTAACTACAACACAGGTTAGCTCGAAGCATCCTCTATGGCCCCCTAGCAGATAGACCGTAGTCTATGGCTTGTTCGCCCATAGATATAGAACATGACGAAGTTCCGGGGGTCCATCCCCCTAGCTCCGACAGGAATTGCTCCTGCCCTTATCATGGTACTTCAAAAATTAATAGACGAGATACGAATCCCGTGCTCCCAACTCGTGAGAAGGCACAGACCGTATCCTTTTGACAAGAAGGGTACAACTCAATAACACCACCTAGTGTTGGCCTATAGGACAAGTCGGATCATACGGTAGCACCCTTAATACCAACTCTTTCCCTTAGGCAAAAATGATAATAAATAAAGGTTAAGTAGTAATAGCCATAAGTTACTGCCCTAACGATGTCACTAAACCTAAAAATCTCACGGGGTTTCCAACTTAGACTTTCTTAAGATTATCATGGTCTAACTCATGGTCTATCGATCCAAGACACTAGTGACGGGATCTCCCTTACTCATCACTACCCCTAACTCGGATCTCGTCAACACTCTCGGCCCGTGATCAATCCACACCAGTTAAGATCCGTCGGTGCCCGAGGTGTGATTTATCCATAGTTTCCAAGGTGGTAAGATGCGAGTCTTGATGGTCGATGACCCCAAGGTAACTATAAGACCCTAGAAGAGCTTTAATCGAGCTAACAATACTAGTGACTTTCCCAACCATTATTACCTATAATCGAGTGTGTTTTTGCCACTAATGTTTCACGGCATAACCCACTTATAGGAACTAGTATCTGGTGTTAGGTTCACTAACACCCTATTACTACCCATACAATGATGATGAAGCATGTTCACATGATATGGTCCAATTTCAATTAGAACCACATACAACTAGAATTCATGGGTTCTCTTTCCCAAATTTGAACTAGGACAACATGCAAAAGGTTCATGGGTTCTTTCTCAAGGTTGAGTTAGAACCACCTAGAACCTAAATGCATGGGTTCCTCGTCAATTTGAGCTAGAACTATCATGGAGTTAGTTTCATGGGTTTCTTCTTAAAAGTCGAACTAGAACAAATATGGAACATGGGTTCATTTCAATAGTTTAATTAGATTAGCATGCGAGCTAAATTCATGGGTTCCTTTTTAGAAGTTTAACTAAAACCATTATAACATACATCTTAAGCATGCATGGGTTCTTTTAATTAGAATACTACAACATATATCTCAAGCATGAGTTCTTTTGAATCTGGAACAACTATACAACTCAAGCATGGATTCTTTTGAATCTAAAACAACTATACAACTCAAGCATGGGTTCTTTTGAATCTAGAATAACTACACAAACTCAAGCAGGGGTTTCTTACCAGAACAACTAAAACTCAAGCATGTGTTCTTTACTAGAACAACTAAAACTCAAGCATGGGTTCTTTACTAGAACAACCACAACAACTCAAGCATGGGTTTCTTACTAGAACAACTAAAACTCAAGCATGGGTTCTTTTGAATCTAGAACAACTATTCAACTCAAGTATGGGTTCTTTGAATCTATACAACTCAAGCATGGGTTCTTTACTAGAACAATTACAACTCAAGCATGGGTTCTTTACTAGGACAACTACAACTCAAGCATGATGAGTTCTTTACTAGAACAAATTAAGCATGGGTTCTAACATACAACTCAAGCATGGGTTCTTTTAGCAACATACAACTTAAGCATGGGTTATTTTAGCTACATACAACTTAAGCATGTGTTCTTTACTAGAACAACTAACAACTCAAGCATGAGTTACTTTACTAGAACAACTACAACTCAAGCATGATGGGTTCTTTACTAGAACAACTAGCACCTTAAGCATGGTGGTAAACTCATAAGGTTGCTAAAGACTTTATCTAGATTATTACAAAGACTACTTCTTTTAGGAATTACAAGTCTTACATATTACAAAAATCTAATTTTATTGAATCTACAAGTTCCTACATATTACGAAACCTACTTTTATTTAATCTACAAGTTCTATATTATACAAAACCTACTTTTATTGAATCTACAAATCCTACATATTACAATACCTACTTTTATTCAACCTACAAGTTCCTACATATGATATGAAAAGAAGTAATCCTTTTTATCATAAAAGCAAAATAGACATGCTACAAAAAGAACAAATCTTTTACCATTATAGAAGCAAAAAGGAAGCTTAATCTTTCACAACCTAGAAGCAAAATAGAAGTTTAATCTTTCATGAACTAGATTTACCAGGGACTTGATTTTTAACAAGTATGAAAGTAAACATACTGTAACACCCCGCAAAATTGGAAATTACAATTTTGCCCCTGGGTGTTACGCACGTATATTTTGTAATGTATTTCATTACATATTTTGGATTCGTACTATTTATACATTTTCCGTATTGATTTCAGTCAACTAAAATATAATATTTCAATCCCTGGGATTTACGTGCTTTTTACGTGTTTTTGATGCACGTATTTCCACCACTATGTATAATATTTTCTATAGGTTTAAATTATTTATTCTTATGTATTTAAATCTATTTTATAAAACGAAAATTTATTTTCCCCTTGTTTTGATTAAAATGCATTTTTCAATTTTTGCACGTATGGTGCACGTGCAAATTTTTATTCTCATTTTGCTACTCTCATTTTACTATTTTTAGCATGCATTAGTTTTATTTAGCCTTTCTTTTGATCCATGGACTTAAAGTTAAATTCTAGCCCAATAGACTAATTAAAAAGAGAGCCCACTAGGATAATTAAATTAGTTGAATAAAATGAACCCATGTAGCAAGCCCACTAGATAATCAAACTAATTAATTAGAAATGAGCCCATGTAGCAAGCCCATTATTAAAATCACAAATTAAGTTATACATGACAAGTTACAATATTAGTACACATTTTTGAGTTATAGAAATGTGTTCATATTTGTTTGTGCATGTATGCATGCACACACAAATGTATTTGGACCATTTTGTGGGCTAGGGGAGGGAATTAATGGAGTGGTTAAGTTCATGGAGAGTGGGGAGATGAGAGGTTGGGAGTTTTAGGAGTTAAAAATATGAAGAGGTGAGAATTAAAAAGAGAATTAAAATGAGAAGTTATTAGGTGGGAGATTTTGCAATATAGTCCCTAGCATTGTCCTATAAATAGCAACCCATTTCTCATTCTTTTTCACACCAAAAATAAAATAAACAAGAGAAAGAAAAGAGAAAGAAAAGAGTGTTAGAAAAAGAAAGAGAGTTATTGTGCTTGGAGGATCTCTTGCTTGGAGCATTTGCTAGGAGGAGAAGAGGACTAGGAGTTGCTAGGAGCAAGAAGAAGCCATTCATTTGTAGTTTTCAACCTTCAAACAAAAGGTGAGTTCTCATGCTTTCTAATTTAGAACTATGCATGCTAGTGACAAAATATGAGCATTTTGTTTTGATATGTAGTTAAGATTTCATGTTAGTGTTACATGCTATGAATGAAAACAATATTGTTATGATTAAACAAATAATAGGAGATTTTGACTAAAGAGCTAATACCATAGATCATGTTAGAATGCTTGTAAAATGTTATGCATGTTAAAAATGTATTCTTTTGTATGGGAAATTTGTTGAAAAATGTTGTTTTATGTTCTAGGGTCATGTTGATTAATGAATAAGAAAGAAAGATTAATATTGTGTTAGTGATTGATTTTTATATTGTAGTACAAACATGCTAATTTTGATAAATAAAGTAAAATGTGATGGGATAAATATATTGTGTTTATGAATGGTAGAAATATTGTTATGACTAAGAGAACAATTTTTCATCACGATAGTTAAAAATAATAAAATGAATTACTGTCACAAACCATACTAGTACGCATGATTGTAAATGTCGAAATGTATAATTTGTAGGAAGATTGTTGAGACTTCTTAATGAGTTTAAATGCAAATTAAATTTGGGGAAAAATTCTAATACTCTTATAAAATGAAATAGAATATAGTAAAAATAGTTGTAGAATTTTTCAAGTATATTTGAGAAGTAAAAGAGATATTTGAAGATAGAATGAAATTTTGTTTTTAAGTTAATTATTTTTAAGAATATGAATTTTTTTTCAAAAAAAGACTTTGATGTGAGAATTAGTTATTCTAGATTTCTATGTGTACTCAAATTGTTAATGAGTTTAAATTAGATGAATGCACGAATAGAATTCTTGTTGGAAAGAATTGAGAATAAGTGAATTATGAATATAACATTGATTAAGTTGTGAATTATTTGTATTTGATTAATTGGAGAGACTTCATGAGTTTAAAATTTGCAAATGAAATTGCTATTGTTGTTGATTAAAAGAGAATTATGATTGATGCCAAATGAGATATAGATCAAATTGTGGATGGCTAGAGACATGGAAATATCTAAGTGAAGACATGATAATGAAAAGGGTAAAAAGAAAATAATTTCCGAAACTGATCCACCGTGGAAAATATTTACCCGACTGGTCCACTTTTGAAAATATTTACCAAAGTTAGTCCACAACTGGTCCACTTTCGAAAATATTTAGCCTATGTACCCAAGCAAACTGTAGCAAACTGGTTGTTCGGCTACTTGTGCATTGTATAATGTAGTCTTCATAATTACTACAAGGTTTATATGTTTTAAGAAGAAATGTAAAGTATTACTTTTGTGAAGTGATTTTCTTGAAGAGAATTTTACTCTTATTTGTTCGAAGAATATTCTAAGTAAAGTGAGACATTATAATGGCTTGATTTTATTATGAAATCTCATGTGATAGAATTGTGTTCTTAAAAGAAATTATTCCTTTGCTTATAAAGAATGTGAACGGATGACTAGATAATGAATAATGCTGAGACTATGATTACTTGTGATTAAGTTTAGGACATGATTAGATAAGTTTAGGACATGATTACTAAAGGGTATGTGTACCCATGTTTCTTGTACATGAAAGATTATGATTAAGAATTAGTAAGACTTCGGTTACCGGCAAAAATGAAAGAAAGAATTGATATGATTTTGAGATATTGCCGCGAGGCGATCTCGTATTTTGTGAACAAGTCCGGTAGGAAGTGAAACTGATTCTAGAATTGATAGTACATTCATGTCTTGAACTTAAGAATAATTAGGCACTTAAGTGAAGATGTAATAGACTTGTGCAAACGTAAATGGGTGCTTCTATATAGTCGGCGGTGGATCTCCGTGGCTATAGACCCAGTTGGTGGACTGTGGTTGCCCCATAGGAGATGGACTGTATTTTATCCGTGACTTAGGGTAGTCGACGGATGTTTACCATACTCCAGAGAATATGTATATACCGGGGCTAGAAGGGCATTTACGGGATTATCATCACGATATAATAGCCAGGGAGGCTGGGATCTGTTAATATAAGCCAGGGAGGCTAGCCAGGGAGGCTGAGATCTGTATCTGTGAAATAACTCTAAAACTTGTTTTATTACCGGATAGTCTCATGGCGAGGGATCGAACCCTTCAATGTGGAGTACGTAGGCGCTTGCCCTCAGACCTATGTAGTATGGGATGCATAGAATCTGAACAAGTGTGCATTAGTGTCATCCTAGTATAGAAATATGTGCATTAGGCATTAAGGCATGACATACACTTATGTTTAGAATAATCACTTTTGACACTTTACTTGGTCATTCAATCTTTTTGTGATTTGTTAAAGTACGAGATCGTTATACTATTCCCGGCATAGAGAGGATAGCCGTGTATAACATTTCGTCAGTTGTAAGTAACTGACGTGCCCACAGATTAACATGCAGGTAAAGGACCATCCATGGAGTTATAAAGTGGATATGCTATTACTATTTGAAAGTTAAAGATGTTGCAAATGATGTTAAAATTATACAAGTTGTATTTCATTGATGTAATCTTTTATTCTTCCGCTGTGTAAAAACCAAGTTGTAACCAAACTCTGATGTATTGTGAATAAAAAGTTTTAAATTCCTTGTAAAATTGTACGAAGTGAAGTAAAGATCCTGTGGAATCTCGAATTTGTCCTTATTCGAAATTCGGGGTGTTACACATACAACAAACACTAAAAGATTTATCTTTTATGAACTAGAATTAGTAAGGACTTGGTCTTTAACATGGTAGGAAAACAACATACAACAAAGACTTGTCTTTTATTATGCTTGTTGAGCTCTACATCCCCAAATTGGATATGTAAACATTCTCACTTTACTAATCTTTATGTGCTCATAGATTTAGTTAGTTCCACCCTTCAACCTTTTCTTTTATGTAACCACCTTGATTTTTCACCATTCTTATGCACAAATCATAGTCCAAGTTGTTAAAATAACCACAATAACAATAATAACCATAACAAGGTTTAAAGATTCAACCTCCATGTTATTTTGTTTGGGTTCTACCATTCAACTCTTTATGTGATCATTTTTGATTTACTACTACCATTTATATGCTCATGATTTAGTTCAAGTTATTTTAGAACGTCCAACACACACTTACAACAACCACACATCATAAAGATGAGTTCTTTTTAACCTACAACAAACAAAACATCATAAGATGGGTTCTTTTTACAAGCAACAATAATTAACCCTAAAGATGGGTTCTTTCTCACATACAACAAATAGCTAACCCTAAAGATGTGTTCTTTTTCACATACACAAATAGCTATCCTAAAGATGAGTTCTTTTTCACATACACAAATAGCCAACCCTAAAGATGGGTTCTTTCTACACATACAACAAATAGCTAACCCTAAAGATGGGTTCTTTTTCACATACACAAATAGCTACCCTAAAGATGGGTTCTTTTTCACATACAACAAATAGCTACCCTAAAGATGGGTTCTTTTTCACATACACAAATAGCCAACCCTAAAGATGGATTCTTTTTCACATACAACAAATGGCTAACCCTAAAGATGGGTTCTTTTTCACATACAACAAATAGCTGCCCGAAAGATGGTTTCTTTTTCACATACACAAATAGCCAACCCTAAAGATGGGTTCTTTTTCACATACGACAAATAGCTGACCCTAAAGATGTGTTCTTTTTCACATACAAAAATATCTACCCTAAAGATGGGTTCTTTCTACACATACAACAATAATGAAAGAGAAAAAAACCATATAAAAAGAAGTAGAGAACCCCCACCTTGATCTCTTTGTAGGAAGAACTAGACAAGCAACCTTCTCCTTCCTTCTAGCTCCTATAGAAAACCTCCAATGAAGAACTCTCTAGTTTAGGGTTTCTTTCTCTCTTTCTTTTCCTCTCTATTTTTTTCCTTTTGGCAAATGAGGCAAGAGGGGGGGGGGGGAGGTATTTATAGGAGGAATGAGAGGGCGTGGGTGCAAAATACACCAAGGGGTTTTGCAAAAACCCCCTTGGGTCAAGGTTGGCCGGCCAAAGGTAGTGAGGTGGAGGGGGTGAGGTGGAGGAGGGTTCTAGTAGAAATCCACCTATTAAATCTCTTACGTATCTCATTTAATCCTAAACCCTAGGTTTAACACTCCAAACAAATCCTAGCCATCCATTTTTGATTAATCATGAAAAAATAAGATATTTTTGTCCAAAACACATACTACACGATTTGTACAAACGTACGAAATCAATACAGTATTCATACGTATATATTAATATATATACCGATAATTTTTGTTTGTTAAACCGCACAATCAGTATAAAAATAAATTAATTCCGAAAAATAATAATAAAATAAATGTTATTATCGGTTCAGAAGATTACAGTACCAATTTGATACAATACAGATGTACACAGACTGGTATATATACATAGATAATGTTTATTAACAAAACTAGGTAATATCCACCAAAAATATTTCAATTCTGAAAATAAAATAAAATAATAATAAAATAATATTTTTTAATACCAGCCCGAGATTTTACAGACATTTTTTTCAAAAACGCATTTTACAGGATTTTGTACAAGTGCATAAAACCGATACAACGCATATATATACTTACTAGTATATATTCACAAGTAAATTTTTATTTAGTAAAACCAAGATATTTCCATAAAAATGTTTTAATTTTAAAAATAATAATAATACAAATATAACATCCGACCGGGATATTACAATCTTAGATTGGTTCTGCAGACTTTGAGAGAGAATCAGCTCTATGGGAAACTCAGCAAGTGTGAGTTTTGGCTCGACAGGTTCACTTTCGTGGGGCACATTATCTCGGGCGATGGTAGTTTCGGGCGATGGTATTTTTGTGGATCCGTCCAAGGTTGAGGCGATGAAGGATTGGCCAGTTCCGAAGTTAGTTTCAGAGGTGCGGAGTTTTCTTGGTCTAGCTGGCTATTATCGGAAATTTATCTAAGATTTTTCGAAGATAGTAGGACCATTGACTAAACTGACTGGAAAGGATCAGAAGTTCTGTTGGTCCGAGGCTTGCAATGAGGATTGTGCTGAGTTGAAGAACAGGTTGACATCAGCGCCAGTGTTGACTATTCTAGATGGTTCAGGCAGATTTGTAGTTTATTATGATGCTTCTAGTAAGTGTCTTGGAGAAGTTTTGATGCAGAAGGGCCGAGTCGTTGCATATGTATCGAGGCAGTTGAGGCCGCATGAGAAGAACTATCCGACTCATGATTTGGAGTTAGCGGCAGTGATCTTTGCTTTGAAGCTGTGGAGACATTATTTACTTGGGGACCGAGTGGAGATCTTTACAGGCCAAAAAAGTCTCAAGTACATCTTCACCAAGAAGGAGTTGAACATGAGGCAAAGGTGTTGGTTGGAACTTATGGCCGATTATGACATCAGTTTGCAATACCATCCTGATAGAGTGAATTTGGTGCTAGATGCTTTGAGTAGGAGACCGACAGCTATATTCCTAACTGAGCAGAAGGATTTGATTGAGCAGATACGGAGGTTGGAGTTGGATGTGTTGTTGCCGAGTTCTGATCGGAGTTGTTTGGTGTTTCATCTTCAGCCGTCTTCTGTTGATTAGGTCAAAGAGGCATAGGCTGGTGGTGCGTAGTTGCAGGGTTTTCGAGCTGAGGTTAAGTCTGGTTCAAGAATGGACATGGTTATTCATGCTGATGGAGGTTGTGTGTCCCGAAGGCTGAAGTTCGTCAGAGGTTGCTTGAGGAAGCCCACCAGTCATCATATTCTATCGATCCTGGCGGTACTAAGATGTATTGGGATTTGAAGCTTCATTTCTGGTGGCATGGTATGAAGAGGGATGTGGCTCGGTTTGTATCTCAGTGTTCGATCTGCTAGCAGGTTAAGGCAGAGCATCGGAGGACCGCCGAACTTCTTCAACTGCTTCCTATTCGGAGTGGACGTGGGAGCATATCAGTATGGACTTTGTGATCGCTTTGCCGAGGAGTCCTAAGGGTCATAATGCCATTTGGGTGATTGTCGACCGACTGACGAAGAGTGCTCACTTCATTCCCTTCTGTGTTGGGCAGTCTACGGAGAGCCTAGCTGAGAAGTACATGCAAGAGATCGTTAGACTTCATGGGGTTCCAGTTAGTATTGAATCTGACAGAGATATGAGATTCAGATCTCAGTTTTCGGAGAGTCTTCAGAGCAGTTTGGGGAGAAAATTAAAGTACAGTACAACTTTTCACCCCAGACTGATGGACAGTCAGAGAGGATCATCCATATTCTTGAGGACATGTTGAGGTCCTGTACGCTGTAGTTTGGTGGATCATGGGAGGACCATTTCCATCTCATAGAGTTCTCGTACAATAACACGTTTCAGGCTAGTCTCAAAGCTGCACTGTTCGAGGCACTTTATGGGTGAAAGTGCAGATCACCAGTGTGCTGGGATGACATTGGTGAGAGGAAGTTGTTGGCTCCGGAGTTGATTACCAGGACAGTTGATACGGTGGTTCAGATCAGGAAGCACTTGCAGGCAGCTCAGGATAGGTAGAAGCGATGGGCTGACTTCCATCGAAAAGCTTTGGAGTTTGAGGTTGGTGACCATGTTTTCCTAAAGGTATTGCCTTGGCGGGGTGTCATTTGGTTTTGTGGTGGGGGCAAGCTCAGCCCTAGGTTTATTAGACCGTTTGATATTGTGGAGTAGGCAAGGTAGCCTATCGTCTTGCATTGCCTCCAGCATTATCAGGAGTGTACAATGTTTTCCATGTCTCACAACTCAAGAGATATATCCGAGATGAGAGCCACGTGATCGACTATTCTGAGTTGACTGTTCGGACGGATTTGACTTGTGAGATTCCGCCAGTTGCTATTTTGGATCGGTGGGAGTAAGTGCTTAAGAACAAGTTCATCAAGCTGGTTCGTGTTTCTTAGAATCCTCACTCGCCGGGTGAATCGACTTGGGAGCTGGAGGAGGAGATTCAACAGAAGTTTCCTCATCTATTTGAGTAGCTTTTTATTTTGTTGTTTCTTTTATCTTCGGGGTTACCCTATGTACCTCTTGCTTGAATTTCGAGGACGAAATTCTTCTTGTAAGGTGGATAGAATTTGTAACCCCTGTTTTCTATTTTTTGTATTTTTTGGGTGTATTTTCTTTTTCCGTGTATTTGATTCAGCTTGTATCTCTTTTTGGACCGTATATTGGATCTTTATTTTCAATATATTTATTTATTTGTTATGTCGTCTTTTATTTGATCTCCTTGGTCTTATTATCTCTTTTGTGTCGACTCTGTTTGATGAGCTCTTATTTTTTATGTAACGCCCCGAATCCAAAATACACTGAATTCGAGATGTTCTACAGGATCTTTCCACTTCCTTTAGTACAATTTTACAAGGAAATTTGAACTTTTCACTTTACATCAGAGTTTATATGATTACATTACAATTTACACTGCACAGCGGAAGTAAACTTTACAACAGTGAAACAAATGTACAACAACATTGTATAATCTTTAAGCATCTGTTCTTCTTTAATCTTTATCAAGCCATTTACCTGCATATAAGACTGTGGGTACGTCAGTTTATTCAAACGACGATCATTATACACGGCCATCCTCTCTATGCCGGAAATAGTATAACTTATTTTCCATATTTAACAAACACAATCTTGTCACATATCAGACTAAAGGGACTACCCTATTGATTTCGTGTTGTGATTGTGCACTTAGTCCTTAATGCAGTTAATTATGTTACATGACACTAATGCACACTTGTTCGGATTCTATGCATCCCATACTACATAGGTCCGAGGGCAAGCCTCTTAATCGTTCTTCATCTTTGTAGGGTTCAATCCCTCGCCATGACTTAATCTACTACTGTAACTACGGTGAGTATCCTAGATGATCTATGAGTACAAGCTCGTGTACAGAAAACCTGGAGGGGAACCCCACGCCATGTCTTGACTCATTAAGCATGCATTCTGTGGCAATTCAGCCTCCTTCAGGGCACACGATCCTCTTGCAGTCACCAAACATCCCACAAGCGTGGCTAAAGTCCGATCATTACTGAGTTGTGCCCACGCCATGTCTTGACTCATCAAGCATGCATTCTGTGGCTTACACACCCGCACCGTAAACTCTAGTTCTCATACTCGTGTTTTCTCTCACTTTCATCACGTCTTCACTATGCACTAATCCTTAGTTTTTATTAGAATCATGAACAAAATCAAAGCTCTACAGTTAGCCTCTCCACTAAATCGGACTTATTCATTTATTCACACATGACCAACCTTGGTCTTTCATTTCAATATTTCATTTCATTTCTTTCCAAATGCCGGGGGAGACTTAGCTACTCTTTTGTTTCAATTCCAATTCACAATTTCCAATTTGAGCATTTCCACTCATAAATTCATTTGTTGATTTGTCATACTCAAAGTATTTCTCTTTTCCAATCATGATTTCTAATTCGTTCAAATAGTCCATAACTATACATGAAAATTCATATGCTTTATCAATTATCAATTTCACTTTGAATTTCACATCACTAAAGAATATTCACATTCCACATTTTTCACACTATTCTCAAATGAGAATAATTTGCATCACATCACACAATATAATTTTCTTCTTGCCACATTAATCTTCTAATCCTTCATTTCAAATCATTTTTTTGCAAGATACAATTTCACAACAATAAAAATATAGAACCATAGTTCTATTTACACATTTTATTCTCAAATCATGTTTTATTTCATGCAAATAATCCCCAAATTATTTTTATAAAGTCCTACATATTTTTAGAAGAATAACCATATTTTTTCCACATTTTTTTTATCACCAAAACATCAAAAAAATATTTTTTTCCCATCTTGCTGAGGGCAAGATTCGAACCCAGAACCCCGGAGAACACAGCCGACAGCACAAACCACTAGGCCAAAGGTGCTAGACGGTATAAAGGGGCGCTGAGAGTAATAAATACTCTCGGCCGCTGATCTTATACGCTTAAAAATTTAGGAAACAAAATAGTGCCACAAGGATTCGAACCCGCAACCTTAAGGCCAAAATCACTGTAGCGATCAGAGCCATCCCGACCGCTTGAGCTACGCGCTCAAGTTGTCACTAGCTCAATTCAAATTTCATTTAACCCATACACTCTGTTATTTAGAACATTTCGGCGTTCAACAAAATTGCATATCACATTGTTCTTACTAATATACTGTAAAAATCCGAATTAATCGTTTTCCATCATGAATTTTATTCCAGTAGATGAAAATAAATTTCTTAAATAATTAAACATAATTTTCTCCATAATTAACACATTTCTACCATATAATTTGGTTAATGTAACATACTACTAATACATTTTTTGACATTATAATTTCATCAATCTCTATACTAATTCTCTACTCTTATACATTTTCCAAACATAAAAATTACATCTTAATTTATTTGTTACCACGCCATACAAAGTTTCCAATTTAGCACATAAAAGTGACATAGTCGATATACTAATTTTTGCACATAATTTTTCATGCTACTAACAAAGGTTTCTTCACACAATTTATAACCACATTCTTATTGCACACAATCTTGAATTTTACTAATAGCAACACACATAATTTGCATATCAATAATTCAATCAATTAGAGATCATCTTTTCAATTAAATGTGCATTCTTATTAATCATTTTCACGCATTATTTTGCTAATTAAATCTAGCATGCACTCCTATGTTAGAAATAGGGAAGATTTACCCACCTTGTATGGAGAGAAAAATTACAACTAGCAAATCCCTAGACGAATTTCCTTGCGACGAATGGCTCCTCCTTGAACACGTGCACTCAAGCCTTCAAGTACCCAACCGAATGCTCCCTCTTCCTTGATGAAGCCGGCCTCTCATCTTCTAGTTGCAAGCAAAGATCCCACACACTTTCAATCTTTTAACTCACAAAATCACCACTAGATAATATAATTGAACTATAGGTTTGGAAGAGAATAATAGGCACAAGAATAACTAGCCATGGGGGGGGGGGGGGTATTTATACTAAAAATCAAAGAGAATGGAGGGCTAGGATCAAGTAATTGGTTGTAAGATGGAGGGCTAGGATGAAAGTAGGAGTTACATTAACTACCCACAACCAAGTAACCACCACACCATGATCACTACCCAAATTTTGGTTTTCCCTCCAAGATGCAATCCGGCCATGCTAGGAGTGTGCATATTGCACGTGTACGCGTAGTACACGTGCATGCAACTAGGCCCAAAAATTGTACATTTTATTTATAAAATAAACTTTAATTTTGTATTCTACTTTACAAGTCATATAAAAAAAATAAATTAACTAATGGGCTTTAGTTTAATGGGCCAAAATAATTATTATAAAATAATAAATTAAATTACTTTGGGCTTTTAAAAGAAAGGGCTTTTTGTCTAATTGAAAGAAGGCTTATAGAAAAATAATTAAAGGCACATATTAAATATCTTTACTCATTTTGATGAAAATATTTACAAAATTATTGCACGGGCACACTACGTGCAAAATAAATAATTTTTCATTAAATGAAAAATTAGGGCATTACAACACTCCCTCCTTACAATAGTTCCGTCCCCGGAACTACAGTCAAGAGTGAGAAACAAAAAAAAAATAAAAATACAACACTTACAACAAGAACAGAAAAAAAATACAAAGATACAAATCAAGCAAAAAGCTCAGGATAGTCCTTCAACATCCTCTCCTCAGATTCCCAAGTAGCCTCTTCAACCAAATGGTTTCTCCAGACTACCTTGACCATCGGTATCGTCTTATTCCTCATGACTTTCTCTCGACGATCAACAATCTCGACAGGAGACACGATGTAATTCAGATCCAATTGCAAACCTTCCGGCACTTCAGGCAAATGATGACTCGGATCTGGAATATAACCTCTCAGCATAGACACATGAAGGACATTGTGCACCTGATATAACTCTTCCGGTAATTCAAGCCGGTAAGCAGTCTTCCCGATCCTTTTCAATATCTTATACGGGCCTATAAACCTCGGGGCTAATTTTCCGCCTTTGCCAAATCGAACCACTCCTTTACTGGGTGATACCTTCAGAAAGACGAAGTCACCAACCTCAAACTCAAGGTCCCTTCTCCGGTTGTCTGCATAGCTTTTCTGCCTGCTCTGAGCTTCTACCAACCTTTTCCTGATCAGAACAATCTTCTCAGAGGTTTGTTGCACAAGCTCAGGACCAAACAACTGACGCTCCCCAACGTCAAACCAACAAACAGGTGTTCTGCACTTCCTGCCATACAAAGCTTCGTACGGTGCCATCCCAATACTGGTCTGAAAACTGTTGTAGGCAAACTCTACCAAAGGTAATTGCCTTTCCCAACTGCCTCCAAAATCTAGTACACAACACCGAAGCATATCCTCAAGAATACGGTTGACTCTCTCAGTCTGCCCATCGGTTTGCAGATGAAAAGCAGTGCTGAAATCCGTCTTGGTACCCAAAGCTGTCTGAAGACTCCTCCAGAAATGCGAAGTAAACCGCGCATCTCGATTAGACACAATAGTTGATGAAACACCTTGAAGCCGGACAATCTCGCCAACATACAACTCAGCTAACTTGTCCATCGAAGCCGTGAGTTTCATCGCCAAAAAGTGAGCGAACTTGGTTAGTCGATCGACTATAACCCAAATCGCGTCATTGCCTTTAGGACTCTTAGGCAATCCCATAATGAAATCCATACTGATGTTATCCCACTTCCATTCCGGAATAGGTAACGGTTGTAATAGACCTCCGGGTCTCTGATTTTCGACTTTGACTTGCTGACAAACATCACACTTCGCCACAAATTCAGCCACATTCTGCTTCAAACATGACCACCAGAAATGCTGTTTGATGTCTTTGTACATCTTAGTACTCCCAGGATGTACTGGCAAAAGAGTAGCATGCGCCTCCTGAAGAATACTTTCTTTCAGGTCTGCCTGATTTGGAACACGCAGCCTATCTCCGAACCACAGCACTCCACCACTGATTTGAAATCCGGGCAACCTGCCAGCACCAACCTGCTCCTTCATCTCCAAGATATCAGCATCAACCTCCTGACTTGCAATGATCCTTCTATTCAGTGTAGGCTGAAGCCTCAACTGAGCCAAAGATGCTCCCAATCCTTGCAAGAAAACTTCAATACCTGCTCGATCCAATTCCTCAATCAGATGCTTCTGAGTCGTAATCAAACTGGCTAAACTGCTCTTGCGACTAAGTGCATCAGCAACAACATTAGCCTTCCCAGGATGATACTTGATCTCAGGTCGCATGTCCTCAAGCACTTCCAACCATCTCCACTGCCTCAAATTCAGATCCCTCTGTTGATAAATGTACTTCAAAATCTTGTGGTCCGTATACATGTTCAACTTCTCACCGTACACGTAGTGCCTCTACTGCTTCAGGGCAAAGATAATCGCAGCCAACTCCAGATCATGAGTCGGGTAATTCTTCTCATGCGGTCGTAGTTGCCTAGACACATAAGAGATTACTCTTCCTTCTTGCATTAGGACACAACCAAGCCCACGATCTGAAGCATCGCTATAAACATCATACTCAACACCTGCTCTAGGCAAAGCCAAAATAGGTGCAGTAGTCAGCTTCTCTTTCAACTCCTGAAAGCTTGCCTCACATTGCTCAGTCCACTTGAAGTTCACATTCTTCTTGGTCAGAGCAGTAAGCGGCACGACTATCTGAGCATAACCTTGAATGAATCTCCTGTAGTATCCAGTCATTCCAGGAAAACTTCTGACTTCCTTTACTGTAGTGGGCCTTGCCCAATCTCTTACTGCCTCTATCTTCTGAGGGTCAGTTGCCACTCCCTCCTTAGAAAGGATGTGACCTAGGAATGCCACTTCAAATTTTCAGAAATCACACTTGGATAACTTGGCATACAAAAAACTACTGCCAGATGCTCAGTGTGCTCCTCCTCTGACTTGGAGTACACGAGAATATCGTCGATAAACACCACGACGAAAGAATCAATGAACGGCCTCAGAACTCTATTCATCAAATCCATGAAGATTGCGGGTGCATTCGTCACTCCAAATGGCATAACTAAGAATTCGTAATGCCCATGTCGAGTTCTAAATGCAGTTTTGTGCACATCTTCAGCTTTCACTCGAACCTGGTGATATCCTTATCGAAGATCTATTTTGGAGAATACAGCTGCTCCTTGTAGACGATCGAACAAGTCATCAATTCGAGGAATAGGATACTTATTCTGAACAGTGACCTTATTTAGCTCCCGGTAATCGATACACATTCTCATCGATCCATCCTTCTTCTTTACCAAAAGCACTGGTGCTCCCCAAGGTGACGCACTAGGTTGAATAAAGCCTTTCTCCAACAGTTCCTCAATCTGCCGTTTTACCTCATCCTGTTCCACTGGAGCCATCCTATACGGTGCCTTAGAAATTGGTGCACTTCCCGGTTGAACAGTGATGCTGAACTCTACATCACGATGCGGGGGTAATCCAGGAAAATCATCTAAGAACACAGTCGGATAGTCCCGAACCACAGGAATCCCTTGCACTTCCACAGGAGTCTCTTCCTTGCGGATAGCTGCCACCAGCTTAGAACACTTCTGCTTCCCTCGGAAAGTGACTTCAGGTCCACCTGGAGCCTTCACTGTTACCATCTTGGTCTTACACTCGATGCTTGCACTGTACACCGACATCCAATCAATTCCAATGATAACATCGACTCCCAAGATAGTCAGCTCGATCAGATCAATCCCAAAGATTCAATCTCCAATTACGATCTCACAATCAGCATAATACCGATCAGTGGTTAGAGTTTCCCCTGATGGAGTAGCTACTGCTAAGATCTTGCCTGGAAAAATCTTCGGTTCAACTCCCAACACTTTAGCAAATTTAGGAGACATAAAAGTATGAGAGGATCTAGTATCAAACAACACAACAGCTTTCATTCCATTAAAATAAAGTTCTCCTATTACATAATACACACTCATTACGTAACAGTTCACTTAATAAACGGGAAAAAGAAATGACAAAAACCACTAAACATCATCCCTCGTACCAGTGATGACATGATCAACCTCATTAGCATCAGCTTCCGTCAAGGCAAATACTCGCCCTGGTTGGTACGGTCTCTTCCCAGTCTGCTGCGTTGGTACATTGCGATTTCCATTCCGTGGTTTGAGACATTAAGATTGGTAATGTCCCGTTTCACCACAGTTGTAGCAAGTTACCGCAGGAGGTCTCACCACATTGTTGCCGGGTCCTCCAGCCACACTAATAGCGTTCGCCCCTGTTGGTTTGAACCTTTGTGCAGATGGTTGCCCCTTGAAACTCCCAGAATTGGCGGACCTCTTCCCAGACTGCCAGTTGTTCCTCCGGTTCTGAACAACATGAAACTGCTCCATGTCTGCTTCCGTCGCTGCTGCTGTCTTGACCAACTTGTCAAATCTCCTGATACCAAGAGGTATCATCCGGGACCTCAAGCTTGGCCTCAATCTATGCTCGAACTTACGAGCCTTCTTAGCCTCATCCATCACTAATTTCGGAGCATACCTAGAGAGCTGAGTAAATTTGGTCTCGTACTCTCTCACTGACATGCTACCTTGCTGTAGCGACAGAAACTCCATAGCCTTCTTCTCTTGAACATCAGAGGGGAAATAGTGACTGCGGAATTCTTCCAGAAATTCCTCCCAGCCAAGCGCTATGCCTTCCATTGCCCTCTTCATCGACTGCCACCAAACAGCCGCATCCTTCTCAAGTTGCAGAGTCGCCAACTTGACCTTACTGCCTTCAGGGATCTCCAGCACTTCAAAGATTGTCTCCACTTGACGAATCCAGTTGTCAGCCGCATCAGGGTCTGACTTCCCTTTGAATACAGGTGGCTTCATTCGTTTGAACGATTCCACTAGTTTAATCGCTTCGGGCACCGGATTCGCAGGTCCCCTTCCTTGGTTCTGATTCATAGCCACGGCATTGAGCGTCTGATAGACTCTCTCAAGTTCCGTTTCCAGATCTAGACCTTCACCATTTCTAGCTCCTCTTCTAGACATATTCTGATGCAAAAGATCCATTAAATTCGAAGTATAAAACATGAATTTTAAATCAACTTGCATTTCATTAATTTCCAAACTTTATACATTCGAATTGAAATACATTTTTGACATCAGAATGAAAATAGTATAAGCTACAACAGTCTAACTCCTACGGTTCCTCTTCGCTTCTCGAAGTTCTCCCCTTAGTTCATCAACTTCATCCTTCAGCACATCTGTCATATTCTTCCTCTTCTCGAGTTCCCATATATGATGACTGAGAACAGAATAGTCGTCATTCCGTTTTGCCAACTGAGCCTCCAATAATCCGACTCTCTCTCACAGTGTTTCTACCTACCTCTGAAGAGAAGTCACAATACTATTTGGAACTAGTTCTTCTTCTTCGTTAGAAGAGTCATCAGATGAATCCGGAGGTGCGGTGATCTCTCGGGATTCAGGCCATTCTTTTCCATCAGAATCTGCTTGCCCTGGATAGTACTCATCCTCGGAATCTGCCTGTCTAGGATGGTACTCTTCCTCAATGATATGTCAGTCGTCGTCTTTAGTAGGGTCGAAGTGATCAGCCATCTTAGAAATAGGGAGGAAGAAGCATAAGTCATAGAGCAACACAAATGTAAGTCACTTACATTTAAATCTCTAGACTCAAACACACACTCTAATGTTCACTTCTAGGGTGCCGTTCCTTATAAATTTGTATAAGTGTGAAGCGTGGCTCTGATACCACTCTGTAACGCCCCGAATCCCAAATACACTGAATTCGAGATGTTCTACAGGATCTTTCCACATCCTTTAGTACAATTTTACAAGGAAATTTGAACTTTTCACTTTACATCAGAGTTTATATGATTACATTACAATTTACACTGCACAGCGGAAGTAAACTTTACAACAGTGAAACAAATGTACAACAACATTGTATAATCTTTAAGCATCTGTTCTTCTTTAATCTTTATCAAGCCATTTACTTGCATATAAGACTGTGGGTACGTCAGTTTATTCAACCGACGATCATTATACACGACCATCCTCTCTATGTCGGAAATAGTATAACTTATTTTCCACATTTAACAAACACAATCTTGTCACATATCAGACTAAAGGGACTACCCTATTGATGTCGTGTTGTGATTGTGCACTTAGTCCTTAATGCAGTTAATTATGTTACATGACACTAATGCACACTTGTTCGGATTCTATGCATCCCATACTACATAGGTCCGAGGGCAAGCCTCTTAATCGTTCTTCATCTTTGTAGGATTCAATCCCTAGCCATGAATTAATCTACTACTGTAACTACGGTGAGTATCCTAGATGATCTATGAGTACAAGCTCGTGTACAGAAAACCTGGAGGGGAACCCCACGCCATGTCTTGACTCATCAAGCATGCATTCTGTGGCAATTCAGCCTCCTTCATGGCACACGATCCTCTTGCAGTCACCAAACATCCCACAAGCGTGGCTAAAGTCCGATCATTACTGAGTTGTGCCCACGCCATGTCTTGACTCATCAAGCATCCATTCTGTGGCTCACACACCCGCACTGTAAACTCTAGTTCTCATACTCGTGTTTTCTCTCACTTTCATCACGTCTTCACTATGCACTAATCCTTAGTTTTTATTAGAATCATGAACAAAATCAAAGCTCTAGAGTTAGCCTCTCTACTAAACCGGACTTATTCATTTATTCACACATGACCAACCTTGGTCTTTCATTTCAATATTTCATTTCATTTCTTTCCAAATGCCGGGGGAGACTTAGCTACTCTTTTGTTTCAATTCCAATTCACAATTTCCAATTTGAGCATTTCCACTCATAAATTCATTTGTTGATTTGTCATACTCAAAGTATTTCTCTTTTCCAATCATGATTTCTAATTCGTTCAAATAGTCCATAACTATACATGAAAATTCATATGCTTTATCAATTATCAATTTCACTTTGAATTTCACATCACTAAAGAATATTCACATTCCACATTTTTCACACTATTCTCAAATGAGAATAATTTGCATCACATCACACAATATAATTTTCTTCTTGCCACATTAATCTTCTGATCCTTCATTTCAAATCATTTTTTTGCAAGATACAATTTCACAACAATAAAAATATAGAACCATAGTTCTATTTACACATTTTATTCTCAAATCATGTTTTATTTCATGCAAATAATCCCCAAATTATTTTTATAAAGTCCTACATATTTTTAGAAGAATAACCATATTTTTTCCACATTTTTTTTATCACGAAAACATCAAAAAAATATTTTTTTCCTATCTTGCTGAGGGCAAGATTCGAACCCAGAACCCCGGAGAACACAGCCGACAGCACAAACCACTAGGCCAAAGGTGCTAGACGGTATAAAGGGGCGCTGAGAGTAATAAATACTCTCGGCCGCTGATCTTATACGCTTAAAAATTTATGAAACAAAATAGTGCCACAAGGATTCGAACCCGCAACCTTAAGGCCGAAATCACTGTAGCGATCAGAGCCATCCCGACCGCTTGAGCTACGCGCTCAAGTTGTCACTAGCTCAATTCAAATTTCATTTAACCCATACACTCTGTTATTTAGAACATTTCGGCATTCAACAAAATTGCATATCACATTGTTGTTACTAATATACTGTAAAAATCCGAATTAATCGTTTTCCATCATGAATTTTATTCCAGTAGATGAAATAAATTTCTTAAATAATTAAACATAATGTTCTCCATAATTAACACATTTCTACCATATAATTTGGTTAATGTAACATACTACTAATACATTTTTTGACATTATAATTTCATCAATCTCTATACTAATTCTCTACTCTTATACATTTTCCAAACATAAAAATTACATCTTAATTTATTTGTTACCACGCCATACAAAGTTTCCAATTTAGCACATAAAAGTGACATAGTCGATATACTAATTTTTGCACATAATTTTTCATGCTACTAACAAAGGTTTCTTCACACAATTTATAACCACATTCTTATTGCACACAATCTTGAATTTTACTAATAGCAACACACATAATTTGCATATCAATAATTCAATCAATTAGAGATCATCTTTTCAATTAAATGTGCATTCTTATTAATCATTTTCACGCATTATTTTGCTAATTAAATCTAGCATGCATAGGGAAAATTTACCCACCTTGTATGGAGAGAAAAATTACAACTAGCAAATCCCTAGACGAATTTCCTTGCGACGAATGGCTCCTCCTTGAACACGTGCACTCAAGCCTTCAAGTACCCAACCGAATGCTCCCTCTTCCTTGATGAGCCGGCCTCTCCTCTTCTAGTTGCAAGCAAAGATCCCACACACTTTCAATCTTTTAACTCACAAAATCACCACTAGATAATATAATTGAACTATAGGTTTGGAAGAGAATAATAGGCACAAGAATAACTAGCCAGGGGGGGGGGGGTATTTATACTAAAAATCAAAGAGAATGGAGGGCTAGGATCAAGTAATTGGTTGTAAGATGGAGGGCTAGGATGAAAGTAGGAGTTACATTAACTATCCACAACCAAGTAACCACCACACCATGATCACCACCCAAATTTTGGTTTTCCCTCCAAGATGCAATCCGGCCATGCTAGGAGTGTGCATATTGCACGTGTACGCGTAGTGCACATGCATGCAACTAGGCCCAAAAATTGTACATTTTATTTATAAAAGAAACTTTAATTTTGTATTCTACATTACAAGTCATATAAAAAAAATAAATTAACTAATGGGCTTTAGTTTAATGGGCCAAAATAATTATTATAAAATAATAAATTAAATTACTTTGGGCTTTTAAAAGAAAGGGCTTTTTTTCTAATTGAAAGAAAGCTTATAGAAAAATAATTAAAGGTACATATTAAATATCTTTACTCATCTTGATGAAAATATTTACAAAAATATTGCACGTGCACACTACGTGCAAAATAAATAATTTTTCTTTAAATGAAAAATCAGGGCATTACAACACTCCCTCCTTAGAATAGTTCCGTCCCCGGAACTAAAGTCAAGAGTGAGAAACAAAAAAAAAAAAATACAACACTCACAACAAGAACAGAAAAAAAATACAAAGATACAAATCAAGCAAAAAGCTCAGGATAGTCCTTCAACATCCTCTCCTCAGATTCCCAAGTAACCTCTTCAACCAAATGGTTTCTCCAGACTACCTTGACCATTGGTATCGTCTTATTCCTCATGACTTTCTCTCGACGATCAACAATCTCGACAGGAGACTCGATGTAATTCAGATCCAACTGCAAACCTTCCGGCATTTCAGGCAAATGATGACTCGGATCTGGAATATAACCTCTCAGCATAGACACATGAAAGGCATTGTGCACCTGAGATAACTCTTCTGGTAATTCAAGCCGGTAAGCAGTCTTCCCGATCCTTTTCAATATCTTATATGGGCCTATAAACCTCGGGGCTAATTTCCCGCCTTTGCCAAATCAAACCACACCTTTACTGGGTGATACCTTCAGAAAGACGAAGTCACCAACCTCAAACTCAAGGTCCCTTCTCCGGTTGTCTGCATAGCTTTTCTGCCTGCTCTGAGCTTCTACCAACCTTTTCCTGATCAGAACAATCTTCTCAGAACCAAACAACTGACGCTCCCCAACTTCAAACCAACAAACAAGTGTTCTGCACTTCCTGCCATACAAAGTTTGTACGACGTCATCCGAATACTGGTCTGAAAACTGTTGTTGTAAGCAAACTCTACCAAAGGTAAATGCCTTTCCCAACTGCCTCCAAAATTTAGTACACAACACCGAAGCATATCCTTAAGAATACGGTTGACTATCTCGGTCTGCCCATCGGTTTGTGGACGAAAAGCAGTGCTGAAATCCGTCTTGGTACCCAAAGCTGTCTGAAGACTCCTCCAGAAATGCGAAGTAAACCGCGCATCTCGATCAGACACAATTGTTGGATGAAAAATTATTATGATGAAAATCCACGAAGAAAATTTTTAAGAGGGAAAAGTTTCTATGTGTAAGGCGTCATGAATGTAGGTTCAGACCAACCATGCTTCCGCAACACCAATCTGATACCAAGGGAAGACATGCTCGCATACAATACCATAGCAATTGTATACGAGGGGGGTATCACGAATGCAAGTTCCCTAACTTCATCATTCATTACTCCAACCATCCAATGAGGAGAAGACATCAGTGTATAGAGCAACACAAAAGTAAATCATCTTACATTTAAATCTCTATAAACTGGACTCACACTTCTAATATCCACCCTAATGTGTCGTCCTTGTAATTTTGTACTACATATTGTAGTTTTCTTTGATCCACTTGTAACACCCCGAATTCCATTTACATGTAATTCGTAGTATAACAATATCTTTTTCTTCAATTCGTACAAGTTTATAAGGAAATTAAAAACATTTCTTTTATTATACAATAATGTTTATTACAGAGTCACACAGCGGAATAAAATAAAATAGGAATTACAACTCTAATATCAGCAGCTTAAATATAATCTTTATCATCAACCGTCTTTAAGTCCTTGCCAATCCAATTAAGCCCTGCACTGAAAATCGGTGGACACCTCAGTTGCTTATATCCGATGCAATATTATAAACAGTGATCCTCTATATGTTGTATTATAATGAAATCTCTTACTTTAACAATCACAAACTTGAATGCATATAAATGTGTAAAGAGTAACTATCCTAAACATGTCAGTGTATGATATGACTTAATGCCTAGTGCAGAAGTTATACAACAATGACACTAATGCACACTTGTTGGGATTCAATACATCCCATACTACATAGGTCCGAAGGCAAGCACCTACGTACTCCACATTGTAGGGTTAGATCCCTTGCCATGCAGCCTACTACAATGACTACTACAAGCTTTAGACACTTTGCAAGCATTGGCTCTCGCCCTTGGAATACTGGAGACCAATCCCTCTTTGTGGATCATTCTGTGACCCTTATGTCCATCGTCCAGGAATACTTGGGACCATCTCACTCTGCAGGTCATTCTGGAGCCCTCATTGCACAAGCATCCTGTAAGCATCGCTCTCTTCCCGGAACACTGGAGATCGTTCCCACTCCACGGATCATTCTGTGGCCCTTACGTCCATCGTCTTGGAATACTGGGGACTGTCTCTCTCCAAGGCTCATTCTAGAGTCCATAACTCATGTTTGCACTCATTTCGTCATATTTCTAACAAGTTCCTATCCTTATGTTTAAGTTATAGTTATTAAAAACTGAAGTTTAGCTTACCCGCCGGTCTTAAATAAAGATACTGAGACAGTCAACCCATACTGGTTACTTCTCAAAATCAATTTTTCATTTTCATTTCTTCACCGGTACCTGGGTATCACTGAGCCTTTAGAATCAATATTTTTTCATGTTTAACAACTTGGTGTACTCATTTCTTTGTTACTTATGTTCTCAATTTTCATGTATTCATATATTCCAATTCTTTCATTCCTTCTTATTTATCCATCCATAAGCACAATCTCAACCTATTCATTTTCACAATACACTTTTCATATTTATCAAAACTTTCTCAACACAAGTTAATTAAGATTAAAACTTAATTTCTTAAAAATTCATCATTTGAAAATTCATCTCATCATTTTCCTTTGATTTATTTTGAACCAATTCTTAACATCATTAACCATATACATATTTTTTCTTGAGTTCACTTCACATCTAAGCATGAATATGATCTTTATTTTCCCAAAATATATCTTAAAACAACGAGAATATATTTCCAATCACTTCATTTAAGTATCATTTGCAAAACAGTAAATTCAATGTCAGAAACTGCATTTCATGATATTTGTAAATATCATAGAAAATCATATACTTCACAAAAGTTTGTGTTCTTTATATAAAAATAAAGGTATACAAGTTTACTACAATTTCTTAGTTATGACTTTTCTCAAATTATTTCATTTACAATGTTGAACTGTTCAAAAACCGAAATGTTTACAGATTTCCAACAACCAGTCAACTACTAACTAGTTCTGAGTTTAGATTTTATTAAAATAGTAAACGACCTCCAAATCTTAAGGAATTTTAAAGAGATGTTCCGGACACATACAAGATGTTCAAAAAAAAAATTTAGTTCTAGATTCCAACTATTTTATTAGATATGATTTTCTGATGTGCAAACAAAATTCAAAACAGCAATTTTCTTTGCAAGAATTAGCTACTATGTGTACAAATTTATATCTAATTCATATAATGTATTACGATGCTCCCAAACAACATCATTTCTTATCTGCATAAAAATCTTTTATTAAGCATGCATTTCATTTAAATAGCATCATCACAAATTAACCACTACTCATATGTATAAACAATTTTAAATATCAATTTTCCTACACATACATGATTCTAAATTTTAGAAAGTTCTAGAAGTCACCCACCCTATTTGAAGAAAGAAAAGTGGAAGAACTCCTTGGATGTTGCTCCTAGTTCCAACAAGATGCTAGCCTTCTCCTCCTAGCTAAGCCAAGCCTTCCCTTCCTCCAAGCAAGAACTCAGGCCTCTCTTTCTTTTTTTTTCTCTTTCTTATCTTTTGTTTCTTTTGTTTTGATTCTTGGTGCATTTGTTCATGAAATAGGAGATGCTATTTATAGGGTTAAATGGGTGAATGAAGAGACACCCATTACCCCAAATTAAATACTCATTAACAAAATTAATCACCCACTCACTATTACTACACAAACCCCCACCTCTTGTCATTCCTTCATGAATTGGCCAACCCTTGGATTTCCCACATGTGCACTCTCTCATTCATTTGTTTATAGCCTAAATGTATATATTTGTTACATGACAAGTTTATATATTTTAAAAGTGTACATTTAAAATGTAGAATAAAATTATGAGTTTTTTCTTTTAAATAAATTTTCTAATGAGTTTTAAGATGGACTTTAGGCCCATGGCTTTTTAATTAGAAAATAAATAATACAATTTTTGACATATAAAATGAGAATAAAAATGTGCTTGTCATCTTAGAAAGTTTTATAAGTAAAAATGCACATAAAAATTTACGTTCGATACACGTGCTAAATATTTAAAATTAATTTGAGAGAACGAAAATCAATTAAAATACAAAACATGTATATTTAATAATGTTACGGATATTTCACGTAACGGAAAATATACGTAATCGACAGGTGTATTGAAAACATTTGCAATGTATGTAAAATCACAAGGATTAAAATAATATTTGAGTTGGCTAAAGATAGGATTGAAATGAGTTTTGAGAAAATGAAAAACATATAAATAATCAGAATATAAGATATGTATGGCATTTATATAAAAATACGTTACGAATATTATTCGTAACGGTAAAAAATACACGTGTGTAACACACGAGGGCAAAACTGTCATTACTCAATTTTGTGGGGTGTAACAATGCAAGATCTCACAAGAACACATTCAATTTGCAGAGATAACCAATACTTCTTATTCCTAAGAAATACAAAGATTATAAAAGAGATTATAACTCTCCATCTCTCTCCCTCACCTTTGAAACATTCGGCATAATCCCCTCTTGAAGTTAAACAATGATAACAGCTCTCCAATTCTCTTTAATCAGTTGATTTAAAGCCTAGAGTCTACAGCCATATATATAGCCCCCAAATAAAACCTAAAAGATTAACACAAATCTAGCTTATTGGGCCTTAAACTCGTCATCCCAATCGACCCACAGTGCTGCTATCGATCGACCCCAGGTTGGTCGACCGCAATGTGTAAAGCCCACACCAGAGACATGACCGATCAACTGCATGGTCGACCGTCCCCTTATCTGTTGAACCCTGTACACTCGAAGAACCTCTTACAGTCAAGGTCAGTCGACCGCACCCCTAGTCGGACGACCGCAACTCTATAGACTGTACATCTTCTACTTGCTGTCTTCGTCTTCTCCTTTTCTTCTCCAACTTCAAGTACTCAGTGCCTACGTGTATTTGAGGTCACAATCCTAACAATCGATTCATCTCCTTTGCCTTTGCTAGCATCTATTTCTAAACATTACAAATAATAATTTCATGAAACTTCTTTTAGAATTCAAATAAAATGTATAAAGGTATCTAGTTCAAACAAACGAACTTAGTACAATTCAATATAGATTTGCAAACGGACAATACAGGCATCACAATCAAGTATCTTTATCAAAATAATGTTCAAGAACTATATATACTATGTTTCATTTTGGAATGATAGAGGTGTCAAATCAATTATGGTTAAATTCTGATTCATCAAAATTGAAATGAGACATGAATCAATAAAAGAGATATAGCATCAAAATTGAAATGATATAATAACAGTTCTAAACATCGAAAACACATCGACAAGTTTTCACGCTTTCTTTTGGAATAAAAGGATAATTTTAAGTAATGAGTATATATAACATCATCAGATTTAGAATGAAGTTATAGATCAACAATAAATACATTGAATTTTTTAAATTACCTAAAGAATGCTAACTACCTACAGATTGATGCTTAAAGTTTGAACTACTCTATGGCTCTAGTTTGAGTTCTAAATTAACAAAACAACTAGTGTTAAAACTTTGGCCCAAATTTTAACCTCATTTCCCCCACAATTTTGACAATTAGACATCTACTTAGTCCCTTTGTCAGAGCATCAGTTGTTGAAGAATCCACCACAACTCGTAGTGCCAATAGAAGAAGTACACCACAAGCAATTGAAACTATTAAGACTTAGATGAACCAAGAACAAGCCACCACATTATACGCAAGATCTCACAAGAACACAATCGATATGCAGAGATAACCAATATTTCTTATTCCCCAAGAAATACAAAGATTACAAAAGTGATTACAACTCTCAATCTCTCTCCCTCACCTTTTAAAGACTCGGCACAATTCCCTATTGAAGTTGAACAATGATAGCGGCTCACCAATTCTCTCTAATTAGTTATCGCTGGAATAGATCCACACAAACCCTAGTGTCTACAGTCATATATATAGCCCCCACGTAATCCCTAAAAGATAATCATAAATCCAGCTTATTGGGCCTTAAACTCGTCAGTCCAAATAACACATGGCGCCAATGTCGGTAGACCGAACTGCCAGGTCGATTGACCGCAACATGTGAAGCCCACGCCTCAGACATGACCGGTCGAATGTACGGTCGACCGTCCCCTTCTCTGTTGAACCCTGTACACTCGATGAACCTCCTATAGTCAAGGTCGGTCGACTGCATCCCCGTTCGGTCAACTGTAACTCTCCAGACTGCACATCTTCTACCTTTTACTGCTGTCTCTTGCTGTCTTCATCTTCTCCTCTTCTTCTCCAACTTCAAGTACTCAGTGTCTACGTGTTTTTGAGGCAACAATCCTAACATCAGCTGCATTATGTTTTGATCACACATTAATACAAGCAATAATCCTTTGTTTAATGAGATAGTTCAAATTTTCCTATCTAATACCTACAACACGTCTTTTACCATTGTAAAGAGTATTGTTTCCTACAGTATTTGCAGCTTGGTTATTGCAGAACAGACTAAGAGTTGTTACTTTAAACATCCTCAAAGAAATATCTAACAATAGGTCTTTCATCCATTCTACTTCGTCACTAGCACAAGATAGCGTAAAGAGTTCTGACTCCATGGATGAGAAAGCAAGACCCATCTTTTAGATTTCCATGACATAGCTGTGCCTCCTAGTGTAAACACAACTTATAGTGGACGAACTTTCACCATTTTCTGAGCACCACGTTGTATCAGAATATCCCTCTAATATTGAAGGATAACCAGAGCAGCACAAAGAAAACTCTTGAGCACTGTTTAGGTATCCCATTAGCCTTTCAAGGGCATTCCAGTGAGATTTACTATGACTATTAGTGAATCTGCTAAGTATGCCTACCGCAAAGGGTATGTCAGGTCTAGTACAGGTCATTACATACATGAGACTTTCAATGAGTTTAGAGTAGTCTAACTGTCTCACTGTTACATCATCGTTAGGTGTCAATTTTTTAGTACAATCATAAGGTGTATCAAACCTTTTGCAATCACTGTATCCCTAGTCTCGCAACACATTTTTAATGTAGTGGGATTGGCTACGGATTATTCCTTGCCATGCAAAACCCACTCTCATGCCAAATAAGGTATCTACAACACCTAAGTCTTTCTTGTTGAATTGTTTGGTTAGCATAGTTTTAACTTCTCTTACAATAGATATGTCACTTCGAACAACAAGCATATCATCAACATATAAGCAAATAATGACAATTTTATTCGATTCATCACGATAATAAAGACATTTGTCTGAATTACTAGATTCAAAATCTAAGCTCCTCATTTTTTTTTCAAAATTGTCGTGCCATAGTTTATGTGCTTGTTTAATCCATAAAAGGATTTTAATAATTTGCAAACTTTATATTCTGAACTTTTAAGTACAAAACCTTCAGGTTGGTTCATATAGATTTCTTCATTGAGATCACCATTTACGAAAGCAGTCTTAACATTCATTTGATTAATAACAAATATTTCAATAGATGCTATGGCTAGAAGAATCCTTATTGTAGCGATATGAATTACAGATGAGTAAACATCAAAATAGTCCACCCAACATTGTTGAGTATAACCTTTAGTAACCTACATTATACTTAGCTACAGTTCCATCAGGATTAAGTTTCTTCTTCAAAACCCTATTGACAAATTAACTAATTTCCAAGTGTTATTCTGCAATAAAGAATCCATTTCATCATCAATTACATCTTTCCATAACAAACCATCCCTAGACCTTAAAGCTTTCTTAGCATTAACAGGATCATTTGTCAGTACATAGATCACAAAATTATCACCATATGTCCTAGTTGTTTTATCTCTAGTGCAGTCTTCTTAGCTCAATGCCTCATGAGGTTTCAGTGTCAGTCAAACTATATCTAGATTCCTGTTATGAATCATAAACTGTGTCTGCATACCCAGATAATGTGATACATTTATCTTTGATGAACACATCTTCAAAGAATTCCACATCTTTATATTTTATTATTCGTTAAGAGATAGATCTAAAAATCTGTCTGCAACACTATCAATTGCATTACCCAGGTACACATACCTAGTTGTTCGAGATCCTACTTTAGGCCTTATAGGGTCAGGTATTCTAACAAATGCAACATAGCCCCAAGTTCTTTTTTTTCAAAATTAGGTGTGTGTTTATGCCATAATTCTTAAGGTATAGTAGACAACTTAGAGTGTGTTAACATATTCAAAATGTTGTTAGCATTCAATACAGCCTCACCCCAAAAGTATGAAGCTCAGTAGTTAATAACATGGAATTCAACATCTCAGTGAGTGTTCGATTCTTACTTTTGGCATTGTCATTTGACTGCGGTGAGTAGGGTGTGTAGTTACATGCATGATTCCATGTGAGTTACAATATTCTCTGAATCCCGTTGAGACATAATCTCCACCACTATCAGATCTAAACCTTTTAATTTTAGCATCTAACTGATTTTCGACACGCCATTAAATTCTTTGAATTTTCTAGTGCTTCATTCTTAGATTTTAACAAATAAATGTGACGATATCTAAGAGTAATCATCTATAAAGGTGATTAAATACTTCTTACCTCCTTGTGTTACAAAACTCTTGAAATTACATATGTCAGAATGAATCCGCTCAAGAAGTTGAGTAAATAGTACAAAAAGGTTTTCCAGTTATTTTTGTTTGAGCACACACTTCACATTTGTGACTTTTTATGGATGTGTCAATCAGGAAGTCAAAAGTTTTAGTGACAGTAAATATCTTAACATAGTTCACATGTCTCAGCCTATTATACCATGTACATGGACTACACAATTTGGAACTAACAGTATTGATTACATCATCAACTAAACTAACTATGTGTATGCCATTAACCAAATAAGCACAGTCAAAATAGAAAGAATTAACAGACCGTATAGCTTTACCACTAGTCATAGTAACTACCACGCCAACATAATTTTGTATGCTTATAGATATCAAGTTCTTCGCTAAAGCAGGTACATATTTAACATTACGTAAAATTAAAGTTTTACCTATGAAAGGTTGAGATTAGTGGTTCCAGTATGATGTACCCTGATTGATTCTCCATTCTCCATTGACGTAGACTCATTTGCACCTTTGAGATCAGTTAATAGGCCTTCGTCATTGCATGCGTGGCAGGCGGTTTCCGAATCCAACAACCAACTAGCAGAGGTACTGACATCACCAACAACACAGACAAAGTTGGTGGGCTCAGTTGCTCCTTCTAGCAAGTTCACATTTTCTGTGTTAGGTTGTTCCTTTTTAGGTAGCCTACACTCAGATGAATGGTGACCCCACTTCCTGCAATTGTAGCATTTTCCTTTCTTTTTAACAATCTTCTTCGTGACCTCCAACTTAGTTGGTTCACCCTTAGGATTAAACTTTTTTTTCTTAAACTTAGGAACATGTTTTGTATTGGTTAATATGCAGTCGAGACTTGTTTGTTAATAAATTCTAAATTCATCCTAGTTCTAGTCTCATCTTCAACCTTAATACAACGTCAAAGGTGTGCAAGTTTCACCTGTTCAGGCAACATATACATCTCAGTTTTAAAAAGAGCCACGAAGCAGGTAATTTATAAATTATAGCACCAACAAGAAACTCATCACACATAGTGATATTCTCATATTTTAGTTTTCTTACTAGATTTTCAAGATTTGTTACCTGAAGGAGAATCGCTGTCTCCTCTCTGAAGTCAAATGCCATGAATTTATCCACCAAATGTTCCTTGGAGACTTTCTCATCCATCTTAAATTCATGTAGCAGGCTATCCCATATCTCTTTGTCGGTTTCATACTTCATGTACACATCTGCAAGATGATCTGCTATGCTGTTAAGTAGCAATTTCTACACAACTCCTCATATGTCACCCAAGTTGCGTCATCCTCATCCTCAACACAATCATCATAAGTTGTTTGACAAGTATAGAATATTTTCATAAACTTAATCCCGTATTGTGCTTTCCTCTTCCAACAGTTAAATTCAGAAATGCTAAATCTCTATAGTTTAGGAACCTCGTACGAATGATTATGTTTTTACATCTCAAAGAAATAAACAATAACTTCCATAAAATAGAGGGTTTATTCTAAATAATTACTACTCAAGTAATTTTAAGGAAAGATGAGAGGAATTATATAAAACTACTCTAAAACAAGAAAACATAAATTTAATTAAATAAAAACAACACAGATCTTAGAGTTTAGAGTGGACCGAATCTTGATGTAGATCAAAAGGTAGATGGAGTGCAGGTTGCAGGTCGGATCTGAATCAACAACACACTAGCCAATGATATAATGCTCGGGGCTGAACACATAAGAGCACAACACAGCCAATGAAATCCAATCGAATGGTGACTTCGACGAAAACGACGATTAGATTCCGACGATCTCTCTCTTAATCTAAAAATTAAAAAATGTTTATATCTTAAGATTGTTGATAATTATAAGAATAAGAGCAAAAGAGAAATCAAGGTTAGAGTTTAATATCCCTACTGCTTGAGATATTTACCCTGATTATCAGAATTGGAATAATCACATCCACTAACACAAAACCAGTATATATGGGATAAGACTGGGGTTTGGGTACTGGTTTTTATGCCTACTCAACCGGTCCAATAACTAACAGATAATACGTGCAACCCAATTGATTGAACTCAAACCCGTATATAAATTCTTCCTTTCATTTGAATTCATTTTCTTGTACATCTCTTATTTGATTGAACTCAAACCTGTATATAAATTCTCATATTCTCTTGAACCCAATTGCATTGTCTCAATATTCAATTATTTTGTTTGAATCCAAATCCTAATTCATTCGATAAAATTATTTGATTGATTATTTGGTTTGTTTGTAAACAGCCCAATCATAGCCATCATAGGATTTGATTATTTGATTCTTCATTTGTCAAGCCCAGCTGATATCACTGAATTTATTATTTTCATTTATGAAGCTCAAACCAAATATATTCTTACTATTTTGATTTATTAATCCAAACGAACTTAACCCATTCTTATTTTCTAATTCATATTTATCTATTTTATTGAAGCCCATAATTCATTTCTTAGCCAACCCAAAACTCAATGCCCCATTCTTATTTAATTTGAATAACCAAGCCCATTCCTTGTTGGATCCAAACCCAAACCCATCTCTTATTGGATCCTAACCCAAGCCTGCTAACCCATATTTCCTAATTTCCACTAACAGCCAATCCCCAGATTATCTCCCCAGAATCCCTAGTCAAACCCCCCTCACTAGTCAGTTCCCCAATATCTGCTAACTACCCCCATATCTTCTGATTCTTCTTTCACGCTCATTCTTATTCTCTTCTTCTTTCTCTCCCACTCACCAAAAACTCAAAAATGTAACCCTAAACTAATCATCCCCCTAATCCCTCCATTAATCCACTAATCTCCTCTCTACAGCCGCAAACCCCCCAACTCTATCTTCTCCTTCCTCTGTTTCAAATGCCCGAACCTATCCTCCTCACCAGCCCCTACTCGACCCTGTCACCCTCAGACCTCGTCACCCACCGTCGATGCCCCACAACCCACTGACTCTCTCTCCCGCAAGTTTCAAACACCCCAAGCTCTACTTGGCTGCCTCCCGACCACCACCTTCGCGCCAAGCCCTTGCCTTCATCTTCGACGCCGACCGTGACCACCGTCAGCCACCCTTGCCAGCCCTATTCGCCACCGCAACCCCATTCACCTCCACCATCTCTACACTCGATGCTCATTCCTTGCGTCGATGCCCTCAGCCACCGCAGCTCCACCACCCTACCTCTGAACCCATCACCTCGACTGCACCCGAAGATTCTATCTACTGTCTTCAACCCTCACTGACCACTAGCTTCCCTGCCTCCTCACCTCATCAAGTTCCTGCCTCGATAGGCCACTGCACCTCGCGCAACAAACCGCAGCACCACTACGACCTCCAATCGCCAACGCTCCGCGCATCACCCCCACTCATCCACTACACCTGCTAATGCCTCCTCTCTGCTAGCACCTTATTTCCACTTCCTGCACTCATCGTCAGTGCTGAGAACCATCTGCCACCTTGCTACTCACTGTTGACCACTGCTCGACAACCACTACAGTACCCCGATGCTGCCTTCCAGCACTCCTCCACCATCCCGATCAACTGCTGCCTTTCTCCTCTCTTCATCGCAGCCAACCAACACAACCCCGAGGCCTTTGCTATTTCGTGCCATTGCTGCACTCCACCGCAGTCACCGTTGCTCGCTGTTGTGCCATTGTCGTAGTGTGTTGCTGCTGTTCTCGATGTGTGTCATTGTTGCTCTCGCTGTTCGTCGTCGCTGTTACGCTGTTGCGGTGATTGTTGTTGTCACTGTTGTTATTGTTGCGTCTCACTGCCGTGGATCATTGCCGCTGCCGCCTTGCCATTCTCGCAGTTGCACGTGCTGCTGTTGCCACTTTGTGCACATGTTGTGGTGCCATCGTTGTTGCCACGTATGCCATCTATGTTGTTGCACGTGTTACCGCCGTGTGTCGCCGTCGGGATGCTCATACCGTTATTCTCTTATTATAGAAATCATCGTGTGAAAGGCAAGTTTCCTCTTGAAATAGTTTTCTTTATTCTTGTTCAAGGAATTATGTTGATCCCCGCAAGTAGTTCCACTTGATTATCGTATATTGATTGTTTAATACCCTTCAACGGACTACTACAGATTCATCGGCGAACCAAGTAGTGGTTCTCTTCTCGTGCCATCCCCTTGATTCAAATCCAGGCCTTGTTTCATATCATCATATGCATAGACCACACATGGATTAGAAACATACATATAATGAATGATGATTGAATGCTTGCTTCGATTAGATGTGATATTCATGCTATGTTGTTTTGTTAATAGTAGTATTCCACCACAATGTATGGGATTAAATCCTTGTTAATTGTTTCCTTAAAGCTATATGCATGTGTACAACGTTGTTGCTAATTAATGATTAATTGATTTGCTTGCCTGCTGGTTACTCCATGTTGTTTTGAGATTTTGACCCGGTTACTGTTAGAATTAGATTAAACCTTGTAAATGAAAGTCAGATTCCCTTGAATCTAGTTTCTAGAACATTCGAAGGATCTGGATTCCGAGTCGAAGAAAATAAGTTATCAAATTTTATTTTACTTATGGGTTTTAAATTCCAGATTGTTATACATGAGCTTGTCGACACATTTTCACTAATCGAAACACCATGTTAATAGCAAATTTAAACTTAAAATTTACTTGAAAGTCACCAGAAACGATTGAGATTCTTAAAATAAAATTTATGAAATTTTAAAATAGATTTCCAGATCCATTATGTATATGCTAACTTGACCCTAAACTGCTGTTAGAACACTAGACCAGTAAAGACCTGAACTTTTTACCCAGTTGCGGTTAGAATCTTTTAGAAATTGATTGAAAAAAGTGGTAGCCCTATGTGTTAAGAATTCAGACCATCTGACTGATTCTCATTCCGACTGGTAGAATACAAAATATTCTGATTTTTCTACTATATTGCCGTAACTCCAGATTTGTTGTTTATACTTATATCGTCATGTTAAATTAATTGGAACAGTAGGGTAACTTAAGAAATTAGACCTGATAATTTTAAGAATGTTAATTAACAATGTCAGTAACTTAATTATAATTTTTGTGAGAGTTTTAGTGAAGTTTTTAGATGAATTATATGTATAATAACATGATGCTGAGTTGCTGCCTGAACAAAAAAACTCGTGAAAAACCAACTAGTAGACACATTTATGGTAGTCGAAATGTATCGTGTGAATATGCGTTGAAACCGACTGAGAATCTAATTCCTAAAATTTCTGATGGAATCTGATTCGCTTCCCCATAACAGTGGAAAAGTTGACTTTTGTACAACAACATCTTGCAGTCCAGAAATTACATTCTTCATGTTGATTGTAAATTGTTTAAATTTTGCATTGCATTGCATATCGTTCATTGTGTAACCATTGATACAACGTTCATATCGTTTCTTGACACTATTTCATTGATTGCACATTCATGTCATGTTAATAAATTAATAATAAGCTGGGGTATAAAGGTTGACTTAGTAGTGGACAATCAGTGACTGTACTCGACTAAGGGGCCTGTGTTTCCCTATCTTGTTATCTTGTTATCCTGTTATCCTGTTATCCTGTTATCTTGTGGATAAAGGATTGTTATGATCGTGAATTGTGGATTCTTGTTATTGTTATCGTGCTGAGTACATGATCTGTAGAGTTCACTACTATAGTCTAATCGTTCACTGCTTGTATGCACCAAAGTTGTGGTATAGGACACAATAATACTTGCATTAGTGTAGCCTCTATTCCCGTTTATATGGATTTGTACTTATTTTCTTCATATTATTGAAGCTCAATTTTCCAGATAAATCTTCCTTTTCTCCTCGAGCCAAATTGTTTTTATCATGGATATTCGATTGTTTTGTTTGAACTCAAATCCTAATCCATTCTATGAGATTATTAATTGATTAAACATCCAAGCCTAATCCTATTTATTTTGTGAAACTAAATCCCACCTTATAATTGTTTATTTCGGCATTATATTGGAAGCTCAAACCAGTTTGATTGTATTATTATTATGATAATTATTCTAAAAGCCCAATTTTAGCCCATCCTATAAATTAATTTGATTTTTTGTGAAGCCCAATCCCATAACTCTTTAACCCAAACCAAATTCCCCTATTACCTGCCTATTGACCGGATCAAACCCCTCTCACATTCCCCACTCTCTCAACCGCACACACAACTCCACCCTTTCCTTAATATCCTCCATTATTTCATTAACTACCCATTAACCCCTCACTCTTCTTAACTACCCCACTAATTACCCTATTAATAAATTTATATTATAATTTGTTAACCCCCCCCCCCACTGTTTCTTTCTCCCCCACTATTTATTTCCCTCTCTCTTCTATTTTGTCTTCCTCTGTTACGAAACATAACCAAGCACCCTCCCCGCCTTCCTCGTCGAGCACCGTCATCCTCTGCCTCATTAACTCCACCTTCAGCTCCAGTCGACCACCTCTTGCACACCAGCGTCCCGACGTCTTCCCCTACCTTTGCACCCACCTCGCCTTCCTACTGCCGCTCGCCTCAGCCCCACCACCCATCGACCTCCGAGCTCCATTGTCGCCTACAACCCTTTGACGAGAACCCATCTCCATCCCGTCTCCACCCACCGTCGACCTCGCCTCCTCATCGCAGTCAACTGCACCTTATCTGTGTTGACTGCTCCTCCATCATCTTCGTTGCTGTCGTTGCTCCACCATTTCCTCACCGTCCACATCCGCGCCACCGCTGCACTTCACCACCCTCATCGCACCCCCGCACTCCACTGTCAAACCCATCAACAATGCCCTCATCCTGAACCACTATCATCTTCTTCCTCCGCTCTAGCCCTCGTTGACCGCTGCCTCTTCAACGACCTCGAGACCACCACCGTAATGCCTCCCGTATCACCACCATGCTTCGAAACTGCCTTGCCATCGCTGCACCACCTTGAAGCACCCACGATGCTTTGGCACTACCTTCCGCCATTGCTGCGAACCCGAGCGCCGCCCTCATAGTCATCACCTCCTCCATCAACAACCTTCTCCTCCCCCGCAACCTGCCACCCTGAGCAACCCAATGCAAGCAAACTGCCATCACCCCTTCCTCCTTGTCTCGTGCAGCCTTACCGCACTTGCTGTTTGCTGTTCTTGTTGTTATTGTTGTTCTTGCTGTGCTTGTTATTGCACGTGCTGTTGTAGCTGTCTCTTGGACGTGTTGCTGTTACGGGTTTAGCACGTTGTTGCACGTGTGTTGCGTCCAGGATGCTCGTCCCGTTATTCTCATATTCGGATTAATCGTTGGTATAAGGCAAGTTTCCTTGAACACTATAGTTATTCTAGTTCAAGAATCGTTGATCTCTACAAGTAGTTCGTATTTTTGATTATCGTAATAAATTGCTTTGATACCCTTCAAAGGGACTACTACGGATTCATCGGAAAAACCAAGTAGTAGTTTCCTTTTCGTGCCATACCAATGCATCAATCCCAAGCTTGTTATCCCCATATGCATGCACTACACACACACAAACTAGAATTGCTCATATATAGGTGATACAATGATTGAATGTATAATGATTGAATGTGATGTTGTGACTTGATTTATAGTAGTGTTGATTTGTCGGGTGGATTGTACGAATCCATCTTAACTGCTAATATCGATGGTAGTTTAATTCATGTTATAGATTTATATGCATTGAGTATTTTGTTGATCACATGAATTGGGTTTTCTGCAATTCTACTGGTTGTTCCTTGTTGCATTGAGTTTTTGGCCCTGTTGCTGCTAAAATAAATTAGAACTATATAAAAGTAAATTTTATCTTTATGAGTCTAGTTTGCAGAACATTCGACGGATCTAAAATTCGACTAATAACCTATAAATTATCGCACTTTTAGTACTGCTGACTTTTGATTTCCAGACCTGCTGTTTAATACTACACCAACAAGATTTCTCATTAATATACAATGTCAATAGTAGAATTTATGCTTAATTTTCCCGTGGGAGTTGCTAGAAATTTTTACGTTTCATCTTATAATCTTTATCATATTTTATATTTATTTTATAGTCCCGTTATGCATGCAAAATGTTAACTCTAGGTTACTGCCAGAACGCTTAACCTGTAAAGAATAAGCTAATTGTCCTAGCTGCGGTTAGAATCACTTAGAACTTGCTGAATATAAGTTGTAGCTCTGTGAACCTGGGATCTAGAACATCTGACGATTTTGCGATCCGACTCTCGGATTGCAAGATACTCAGATTTTACTACTGTACTATAGTGATTTCAGATTCACTTTTTTGTAAGGACGTCATCACATTTAACTAATTGAAACCGGAAGACAAATTATGATCCAGGGTCCAATAAATTCAATAATGCTAATGAACAACTCCAGGAAGTAGAATATAACTTTTGTAAGAATTTTGGCCTAGTTTTAATCGATTTACACCTATAACAATTCTTGCTTTGAGT
Source organism: Hemerocallis citrina (assembly GCA_017893485.1). Classification (NCBI taxonomy): domain Eukaryota; kingdom Viridiplantae; phylum Streptophyta; class Magnoliopsida; order Asparagales; family Asphodelaceae; genus Hemerocallis; species Hemerocallis citrina. Next base: position 135,489 of record JACEHZ010000666.1, on the reverse strand, counting down.
TGCTGCCTGAGCTGCAAACCCGTAAAGAACTAGCTGTTAGACTAAATTCCTTTAGCTTCAATATGTCGTGTAAATATGAGTTGAAACCAGTAGAGAGTCTACTTTCCATAAAATCTGACGGAACCTAATTTGCTTTCCTGTAGCAACGAAAAACCTGATTTTTGTACAGCAATATCTTGCTGTCCAGAATGTGTGTTGTAATACCCTAAATTTCCTTTTTAATAAAATATTGACTTTCACGTGTTGTGCACATTAAAATTTCATATGTATAATATTTATTTATTTTTATATACAAAATCTCTTTTGATAGTATGAACAATTATTTTTCCTTTCCTTTATTTTCCTAAAAAGTTTAATTTTCTAAAGAAGCCTAAAACACTAATTAATTGTTTTAGCCCACTTTAATTTATTATTAATTTGTTGTTTTGGCCCACAAGCCTAAGCCCACTATTTATGAAGCCCACCAATCTAATTAATTAATTAAATGGTCACACTTGTCATGTAGAGATAATAGGTGAACATTTTGATTAATTAAATTGTACAACTTTTAAATAGGGATACTAGGTGGCACGTGCAAAGCACGTAGTGTGCAATGCACACTTTATTTTGGGCCGGTTTGTGCTTGGAGGAATGGGAGAGTGGGTTGTGTGCATGGGTAGTTATTTGTGTGTGGGTGGTTGCTATAACTCCTACTCCTATCCTAGCCCTTCATTCTATAACTATCCATTAAATCCTAGTCCTCCAATCTATCTTAGAATTAGTATAAATACCCCTCCAATCTACTTGTATTCTACACTAATAAGCTATTGAAAGAGAAAATTATATAGGAGATATATATTGTGAGTGTGAGAGTGAGTGTTCCTTTGGAGGCCGGCTATTCAACCCCATCTTGGAGCTTTCGGTGTTGGCAAGGAGGAGGAGGCATGCATCGCAATCTAGGAAGCTCTAAGAGATTTCTCTTTGTTTCTTCAAAAAGGTGGGTTTTTCTCATGACTTCTAAAGTAGAAATCATGCTAGGGAATGAAATTGAATTGTTATTATGAAATACCAGTTGAAATGAAATGCATGCTTGCCTAAATAGAAGAGAATTGAGAAATTAGCAAATATGTGTTGATCGATTACTATATTTATTAATAATGAGTAAAGTGAATGTTCTCGTTATTTTTAATGTTAGTATGCAAAATATGTCCTAAATGTGAACTATGTGGTTTAACTAGTAAAAGACTAACATCATGTTTATGGATTAAAGTGCTAAAGTAGAATGGTGTGTTTAAGATGAATTGATAGAATAAATTAGTAAGAAATGATTGGTAATAGATGTCATGAAATTTTCCATTGCTACTTATGCCATTAGAATGAATGAAAAAGAATGCATTTTTGCAAACAAATGATTGAATGCATCATGTGTAATTAATTAATAAAACAGAAGTTCTTATAAAACAAATAATCATTGTGAAATACGGGTGTACTGTAAATTTTTAAGTAGATTGTGATCTGGAGAGTTATGTTTCAAAAAGAGAATAAAATATATTTTTAGACTTGAAAAACCCCGCAGCACAGCCGACTGACTATATGTAACAGTCGACTGTCCTGGTCATTTTGATTTCCGAGTTGAAAAACATCGCAGAGTAGCCGACTGATCACATTTAACAGTCGTCTGGCCTGATCGTTATTTTTGAGTATAAAAATCATAGCAGAACAGCCGACTGTCCATATGAGACAGTCGACTCCTCTGATTATTTTATTCTCGAGCTTTAGAAACTCGCAGAACAGCCGACTGGTCATAGTCTACAGTCGACTGCCCTGAAGTTTCAAATAGTATCTGTATCGTGGGAGAAAAATCTTTAGGACCTGAGGCTTTGTATAAGTGAGACTGTTTTTACAAAAGGAACTCTTTTTGATTATTAACTTAATTTGTTTCTTTAAGAAATTTCGAATGGATTGTTTAAGAAGTTAAAATGAGATTTTGGGTAATGAGAAATTTGAAAGGTGCGAATTGTGAATGTGAACTGTAGATTTGGAATGGATTGAAATAGGATTATGTGAGCTTATAAATTAGTGAATGCGACATGTTTGAAGAATTTCAGTTCCCAAATATATATGCATTGAATTATTGATTGTGATGGGTTATGAAAAATGTGAATACATGAATACTATGCTTTTGAAACATGAATGGTGGTTAATCATGAAAAGCTCTTATGGGTATGACATTGTAATTATGAGTTGAAATTGAGAATTAGGGTATAGCCAAGCCTTATACCGGCAGAGAAATAAATTGAAATGGAATTTGAACTGAAAAGACTAAGATTTGGGTCATGTTGAATAAATGGTTAAGACCGGTATAGTGGAAGTGCTACATTCTAAGAGATTAATTTTATTCATGATTCAATTAAACTAAGGATTAGATACATAGTGAAGATGTGATGAAAGTAAGAGAAAAACATTGAGTATGAGGGCCATTGGATTGGTGGCGTGAGAGTATTCACAGGCTGTCTTCACGATGCGTCGTGACATGACGTGGATACTGCTCCAGGGTACCATCCCGGTGGCGACGCTCGTGGGATGTTTGGTGACTGCGGGTGGTGTCATGTCCCATGATGGAGGCTGAATTGACCACAGGCTGTCTTCAGATGCGTTGTGACATGACGTGGGATTCCCCCTAGGCTGTCTGGACATGAGCTCATAACTCATAGAACATTTAGGATACTTACCGTAGTTACAGTAGTAGATTAAGTCATGGTGAGGGATTGAACCCTATAAGATGAAGAACGATTAAGGGCTTGCCCTCGGACCTATGCAGTATGGGATACATAGAATCCGAACAAGTGCGCATTAGTGTCATATAATATAAATATTTGCATTAAGGACTAAGTGCACATTCACAACACGTCATCAATAGGATAGTCTCTTTAGTTTTGTTTGTGACAAGTTTGTGTTTGTTAAGAAATGAGAATCGTTATACTATTTCCAGCATAGAGAGGATGGCCGTGTATAATTTTCATCGGTTGAATAAACTGACGTACCCACAGTTTTGTATGCAGGATAAATGGCATGATAAAGATTAAAGGAGAACTGATGCTTAGAGATTATTCATTGTTGTACCTTTGTTTAAATGTTGTAAATTGCTTCCGCTGTCATTTCATGTAATTTATTGTAATTTTGCTTCTGCTGTGAATTGTAAAGTGTAAAGATTTCATTGTAACTCTGATGTAAAGTGAAAAGTTTTTATTTCCTTGTAAAATTGTATCAAAGAAGTGTAAAGATTCTGTGGAATCTCGAATTCAGTTGTATTTGGAATTCGGAGTGTTACACGTGTTTTGTGTTTTAAAGCATATTCATGTTTGACTTTTGCATCTAGTGGATAGAACTAGTTATACCATGCATTGCATTGCCTTGACATCTTTTGACATCGCCTCATTGCTCCTATACTCATTGCATGTTCACATTGAATATAATAAAATACTAACAAGTTAGAGTAAAAAGGGTCGACTTAGTAGTGGACATCATCACAGATTGTACTCGGAGAAGGGCCCCTTGTCTCATTATTGTTATCGTTATGGATTGTGGGTTACTGATTGTGGATCGTGAAATATTGATTGTAAATTCTTGTTTATTATGTCGAGTACATGACTTGTATAGTTCACCACTATAGTCTAAACGATCACTGTTTGCATGCACCAAACCTGTAGTATAGGACACAGTATTACGTGCATTAGATAGAATAACAAAAGACTAATACACTTAGAATTGATACTTGCATTTCCTGATCTTGATTATATTCATTGACATTGATTATTGCTCGTAATCATTGATTATTGTTGCAACTATTGATTATTACTTGATAACTCTAGACCCTTGAGCTCTTCATTTAATTCTTGTTATTGCTTTTGACCTTGTTCTAGTTCATTTTCTTGATGTACCATGCTTCTTTTGTTCCTTGCCTTTTATTACACACTATCTGTGACTTACTCTAACGGACAATTTTTTCTCGTTAGTTGACGAGTTTGCAGGACCCAATGTAATACGGACAATTTTTTCTCGTTAGTTGACGAGTTTGCAGGACCCAATGTAATACCCCATAAATTCTAAAGATATATATATATATATATATATATATATATATATATATATATATATATATATAATAGATGAGAATGGCAGTTTGGTAAATAATGATGAGAGAGAAAGATGGGGGGCCCACGTTGAAAAACAGCATGGTGATGTGTGTTGTTGCCTGCTGACGTCAGGGACGACGTCAGCTACTGGCCCAAGTACGCAGAGGACGTTATCTCCTCTAGTGTGATGTGGCGTAGGGGTCCACCCGGGGTGTTTCCGCTGTGTTCTTTCGCGAGGTGAGAGAACGCGGAAAAAATGTGATTAAGATAATCCCATATCGGGAGAATACAATATTAATTAGTATTAAAATAATAATGCCTATGATTAAGAGTCAACTAATTGGTTAACCACCTTTTGAGAGGTAGCTTGTGGTGGGTAGTTATACTATAAGTATTAATTTGTCTTCTAAAAATAATAAAAATTCGTCTGAGTATTGGGGTGGGGCATTACAAATGGTATTAGAGCCGACTTTCGACTCCGAGTATGGAAGAAGGCCTCAGTATGATCCGCGGTATTGAGAGTCACCGATCTCCCAGATTGGGTATGATCTGCGGTGTAGAGTCACTGATCTTTGGGATTGAGGATGACGCCACATCGGCTAGAAGGAAGGATCTTGTACTAGATGGCATGCCCCGTACTCAGCGAGGACGCTGATTTCTAAAGAGGGGGGGGGGGGGGTGTAATGCCCCGATTTTCATTTAATGAAAATTATTTTATTTTGCACGTAGTGTGCACGTCCAATATTTTTGGTAGAATTAAATCTTATAATTATTTTCATTATGATGAGTATAGATGTTTAAATAAGTGCTCTCTAATTGTTCCTTTATAAAGCCCTTTTTCAAATAGACAAAAAGCCTTTCTTTTAAAAAGCCCAAATCTAATTTATTTGTTATATTTTTTAATTATTATTTTGGGCCATAAACTAAAGCCCATGAGCTATCTTTATTTTAAATACAACTTGTAATGTAGAACACATTGTAAAGATTATTTTTATGTAAAATATAATGTACAATTTTTGGTGCCAAATGCATGCACATGCATTGCACGTACACGTGCAAAATGCACCATTTCATGCTAGGCTGGTTTTAATCTTTTGGAGGGAATGGAAATTTTCAAGTGGAGTCATGGGTGGTGGTTACTTGATCATGGTTGGTTATTGTAACTCCTCCTTGAATCCCAGCCTTCTAATCCTAACTCCTAAGTTAATCCTAGCCTTCCATTTTCCTAAACTTTTAGTATAAATACCCCCCCCCCCCTGCCTAGTATTCTTGTGCTAATTATTCCTCCATACCTATAGTTTAAAATACATTATTTAGTAGTATAATAAGTGAGTTAAAAGATTGAGAGATTGTGTCATTGTGTGAGAGTTTGTGCTTGCAACAAGAAGAGGAGGCCGGCATAGGAAGCTCTCGGTTTTGGCTTATGGAAGGCTCGGGTGCGGGCATCAAGGAGGAGGATCACTCTTTTTGCAAGGACATTGGTTTAGGAGGTGTTGCTAAGTGTAGTCTCTCCAATTAAGGTGGGTAAATTTTCCGTATTTCTAATTAGGAAGCATGCTAGATTTAAATTGAAAGAATGATGATGCATGAAAAATATTAATAAGAGTACATTTTAATTAGAAAATGGCTTATTGATTGATTGAAATGTTGGTATGCAAATTGTATGTGGTTCTATCGTTAAATTTAAGTTGTGAGTAAATTGATTATAGCCATGGATTGTTTGAAGAAAACTTCATTATTAACATCGAGAACTATATGCAAAGGTTAGTAGATTGACAATATTACTTTATGTGCTTAAATGGACTTTTGTGATAATGTTGTGATGAATGAATTAAGATATAGATTGTATGTTTGGGAAATGATTAAAAACAGAGAATTGATATAAAGAATGCTAATAAAGAGATTAGTGTTGTCAAACTTGATAAGAAATGTTGAAAAAAAAAAGAAATGTGGTAGTGGTTAATTCGAATTAATTGTATGAAAAATATGTGTTAATTATTGAAAAAATTATTTTTATTATACTGGAGTATAATTTATGATGGGAATAGCCAATTTGGATATTTACAGCAAATTTAGTAAATGCAAAATTAAATGAGAGCTTGTTGAACATCGAAATGTTTTACTAAACAGAGCGCATCGATTTAAATTAGATTTCGGGTTGAACTAAGACAACCTGAGCTTATAGCTCAAGTGGTCGGGATGATCCTAGTTGCTACAGTGGGTTCGGTGTCTCAGGTTGTTGGTTCGAATCCCCTTAGCACCATACTTTTATTTCGTGTTTTTGAAAAATAAAAAAATAACCTCAGCCTCTCTTCATAACGCACAGTGCGTTCGGCCTAGTGGCCTGTGCCTTCGGTTGGTTTCCCTGTGGTCGCTGGTTCGATCCTTGGTCTCGACTGTGTTTGTGTTGTGGGAAAAAATAATTTTTTTGGGATTTTTGATGATTTAAAAATTATGGAAAAAATATGGTTATTATCCTAAAAATATGTGGGATTTATGAAAATTAATTTGGGAATTATTTACATGAAGTGGAGTATGCTTTGAGAATAAATGTATAATTTACAACTATGGTTCTACACATGTATGTTATGAAAGTTACACTTTGAAAAAGGACTTGAATAAAATGTTAGAAAAGAAGTGTAAGAAAGATAGAAATTATATGTAGTGATGTGATGTGAATTATTCTCATTGGAGAATAATGTGAAAATTATGAAATGTGAATATTCATTTTGTGATGTGATTTTAATGTGAAAATCGATATTTGATGAATCATATAAGGAAAAAATTGAATTCCATGCTATTGAAAAGGAAAATCTGTTATGATTATGAAGATGAACTTATGAGCTGGAAATGCTCAATTTTGGAAATTGTGAATTGGAATTGAAACAAAAGAGTAGCTAAGTCTCCCCCGACATTTGGAAAGAAATGAAATGAAATTTGAAATGAGGGACCAAGGTTGGTCTTGTTTGAATGAATGAATAAGTCCGGTTTAGCGGAGAGGCTAACTCTAAAGGTTTGATTTTGTTCATGATTCTAATAAAAAACTAAGGATTAGTACATAGTGGAGATGTGATGAAAGTGAGAAAAACACGAGTATGAGAACTAGAGTTTACGGTGCGGGTGTGAGCCACAGAATGCATGCTTGATGAGTCAAGATATGGCGTGGGCACTACTCAGTAATGATCGGACTCTAGCCACGCTTATGGGGTGTTTGGTGACTGCAAGAGGATCGTGTGCCATGAAGGAGGTTGAATTGCCACAGAATGCATGTTTGATGAGTCAAGACATGGCGTGGGATTCCCCTCCAGGTTTTCTGTACACGAGCTTGTACTCATAGATCATCTAGGATACTCACCGTAGTTACAGTAGTAGATTAAGACATGACGAGGGATTGAACCCTACAAAAATGAAGAACGATAAAGAGGCTTGCCCTCGGACCTATGTAGTATGGGATGCATAGAATCAGAACAAGTGTGCATTAGTGTCATGTAATATAAATATCTGCATTAAGGTCTAAGTGCACAATCACAACACGACATCAATAGGGTATTCCCTTTAGTTTGATATGTGACAAGTTTGTGTTTGTTAAATATGGAAAATGAGTTATACTATTTCCGGCATAGAGAGGATGGCCGTGTATAATGTTTGTCAGTTGAATAAACTGACGTACCCACAGTTTTGTATGCAGGATAAATGACATGATAAAGATTAATGAGGAACAAATGCCTAAAGATTATTAAATGTTGTTGTACATTTATTTAAATGTTGTAAATTTACTTCCGCTGTGCAATGTAAAGTGTAAAGTTTCATGTAAACTCTGATGTAAAGTGAAAATTATTAAATTCCTTGTAAATTGTACTAAATGAAGTGTAAGGATCCTGTGGAATCTCGAATTCAGTGTATTTTGGAATTCGGGGCGTTACAGAGTGGTATCAGAGCCACGCTTCACACTTGTACAAATTTATGAGGAACGACACCCTAGAAGTGGACATTAGAGTGTGTGTTTGAGTCTAGAGATTTAAATGTAAGTGACTTACATTTGTGTTGCTCTATGACTCATGCTTCTTCCTCTCTATTTCTAAGATGGCTGATCACTTCGACCCTGCTGGAGACGACGACTGGCATATCATCGAGGAAGAGTACCATCCTGGACAAGCAGATTCCGAGGAAGAGTACTACCCAGGACAAGCAGATTTGGACGGAGAAGAATGGCCTGAATCCCAAGAGATCACCCCACCTCCGGATTCATCTGATGACTCTTCTGACGAAGAAGAAGAACCGGTTCCAAATAGTCTTGTGATATCTCTTCAGAGGCAGGTAGAAACACTGCGGGAGAGAGTCGGATTATTGGAGGCTCAATTGGCAAAGCGCAAGGACAACTTTGCAGTTCTCAGTCATCGGGTATGGGAACTCGAGAAGAGGAAGAATCTGACCGATGTGCTGAAGGAAGAAGTTGATGAACTACGGGGAGAACTTCGAGAAGCGAAGAGGAACCGTAGGAGTTAGACTGTTGTAGCTTCTACTGTTTTCATTCTGATGTCAAGAAATGTTTTTCAATTCGAATATATAAAGTTTGGAATTCAATGAAATGCAAGTTGATTTAAAATTCATGTCTTATTCTTCGAATTTGATCGACCTTTTACATCAGAATATGGAATGAAAGCTGTTGTGTTGTTTGATATGGGATCCTCTCATACTTTTGTGTCTCCTAAATTTGCTAAAGTGTTGGGAGTTAAACCGAAGATTTTTCCAGGCAAGATCTTAGCAGTAGCTACTCCATCAAGGGAAACTTTAACCACCGATCGGTATTATGCGGATTGCGAGATTGTGATCGGGGACAGAATCTTTGGGATTGATCTGATCGAGCTGACTATCTTGGGAGTCGATGTTATCATTGGCATTGATTGGATGTCGGTGTACAGTGCAAGCATCGAGTGCAAGACCAAGACAGTAACAGTGAAAGCTTCAGGTGGACCTGAAGTCATTTTCCAAGGGAAGAAGAAATGTTCTAGGCTGGTGGCAGCTATCCGCAAGAAAGAGATTCCTGTGGAAGTGCAAGGGATTCCTGTGGTTCGGGACTATTCGACTGTGTTCTTGGATGATTTTCCTGGGTTACCCCCGCATCCTGATGTAGAGTTCAGCATCACTGTTCAACCGGGAAGTGAACCAATTTCTAAGGCACCGTATAGGATGGCTTCAGTGAACAGGATGAGGTGAAACGGCAGATTGAGGAACTATTGGAGAATGGCTTTATTTAACCTAGTGCGTCACCTTGGGGAGCACCAGTGCTTTTGGTAAAGAAGAAGGATGGATCAATGAGAATGTGTATCAATTACCGAGAGCTGAATAAGGTCACTGTTCAGAATAAATATCCTATTCCCTGAATTGATGACTTGTTCGATCGTCTACAAGGAGCAGCTGTTTTCTCCAAAATAGATCTTCGATCAGAATATCACCAAGTTCGAGTGAAAGCTGAAGATGTGCACAAAACTGCATTTAGAACTCGACATGAGCATTATGAATTCTTAGTTATGCCATTTGGAGTGACGAATGCACCTGCAATCTTCATGGATTTGATGAACAGAGTTCTGAGGCCGTTCATTGATTCTTTCGTCGTGGTGTTTATCGACGATATCCTCGTATACTCCAAGTCAGAGGAGGAGCACACCGAGCATCTCGCAGCAGTGTTGAAGAAGCTGGAAGAGCAGGAGTTGTATGCCAAGCTTTCCAAGTGTGATTTTTGGAAATCTGAAGTGGCATTCCTAGGTCACATCCTTTCTAAGGAGGGAGTGGCAACTGACCCTCAGAAGATAGAGGCAGTGAGAGATTGGGCTAGGTCTACTACAGTGAAGGAAGTCAGAAGTTTTCTTGGAATGAATGAATACTACAGGAGATTCATTCAAGGTTATGCTCAGATATCCGTGCCGCTTACTGGTTTGACCAAGAAGAATGTGAACTTCAAGTGGACTGAGCAATGTGAGGCAAGCTTTGAGGAGTTGAAAGAGAAACTGACTACTGCACCTATTTTGGCTTTGCCTAGAGCAGGTGTTGAGTATGATGTTTACAGCGATACTTCACATCGTGGGCTTGGTTGTGTCTTAATGCAAGAAGAAAGAGTAATCGCTTATGGGTCTAGGCAACTACGACCGCATGAGAAGAATTACCCGATTCATGATCTGGAGTTGGCTGCGATTATCTTTGCCCTGAAGCAGTGGAGGCACTATGTGTGCGGTGAGAAACTGAACATGTACACGGACCACAAGAGTTTGAAGTACATATATCAGCAGAAGGATCTGAATTTGAGGCAGCGGAGATGGTTGGAAGTGCTTGAGGACATGCGACCTGAGATCAAGTATCATCCTGGGAAAGCTAATGTTGTTGCTGATGCACTTAGTCGCAAGAGTAGTTTATCCAGTTTGATTACAACTGAGAAGCATCTGGTTGAGAAATTGGACCGAGCAGGTATTGAAGTTGTCTTGCAAGGATTGGGAGCATCTTTAGCTCAGTTGAGGCTTCAGCCTACTCTGAATGGAAGGATCATTGCAAGTCAGGAGGTTGATGCTGATATCTTGGAGATGAAGGAGCAGGTTAGTGCTGGCAGGTTGCCCGAATTTCAAATCAGGGATGGAGTGCTGTGGTTTGGAGAGAGGCTATGTGTTCCAAATCAGGCAGACCTGAAAGAGAGTATTCTTCAGGAGGCACATGCTACTCTTTTGTCAGTACATCCTGGAAGTACTAAGATGTACAGAGACATCAAACCGCATTTCTGGTGGTCAGGTTTGAAGCGGGATGTGGCTGAATTTGTGGCGAAGTGTGAGGTTTGTCAGCAAGTCAAAGCCAAAAATCAGAGACCTGGAGGTCTATTACAGCCGTTACCTATTCCGGAATGGAAGTGGGATTACATCAGTATGGATTTCATTACAGGATTGCCCAAGAGTCCTAAAGGCAATGATGTGATTTAGGTTATAGTTGATCGACTAACCAAGTCCGCTCACTTTTTGGCGATGAAACTCACTGCTTCGATGGACAAGTTAGCTGAGTTGTATGTTGGCGAGATCGTCCAGCTTCATGGTGTTCCGTCAACAATCGTGTCTGATCGAGATGCGCGGTTCACTTCGCATTTCTGGAGGAGTCTTCAGACAGCTTTGGGTACCAAGACAGATTTCAGCACTGCTTATCATCCGCAAACCGATGGGCAGACCGAGAGAGTAAACCGTATTCTTGAGGATATGCTTCGGTGTTGTGTACTAGACTTTAGAGGCAGTTGGGAAAGGCATTTACCTTTGGTAGAGTTTGCTTACAACAACAGTTTTCAGGCTAGCATTGGGATGGTGCCGTACGAAGCTTTGTATGGCAGAAAATGCAGGACACCTGTTTGTTGGTTTGAAGTTGGGGAGCGTCAGTTGTTTGGTCCTGGGCTTGTACAGCAAACCTCTGAGAAGATTGATCTGATCAAGAAATGGTTGGTAGAGGCTCAGAGCAGGCAGAAAAGCTATGCAGACAACCGGAGAAGGGACCTTGAGTTTGAGGTCGGTGACTTCGTCTTTCTGAAAGTATCGCCCAGTAAAGGTGTAATTCGATTTGGCAAAGGCGGGAAATTAGCCCCGAGGTTTATAGGCCCGTATAAGATATTGAAAAGGATCGGGAAAACTGCTTACCGGCTTGAGTTACCGGAAGAGTTATCTCAGGTGCACAATGTCTTTCATGTGTTTATACTGAGAGGTTATATTCCATATCCGAGTCATCATTTGCCTGAAGTGCCGGAATGTTTGCAGTTGGATCTGAATTACATCGAGTCTCCTGTCGAGATTGTTGATCGTCGAGAGAAAGTCTTGAGGAATAAGACAATACCGATGGTCAAGGTAGTCTGGAGAAACCATTTGGTTTAAGAGGCTACTTGGGAGTCTGAAGAGAGGATGTTGAAAGACTATCCTGAGCTTTTTGCTTGATTTGTATCATTGTATTCTTTCTGGTGTTTGTTATGAGTGTTTGTGTTTTGTTTCTCACTCTTGACTGTAGTTCCGGGGACGGAACTATTCTAAGGAGGGAGTGTTGTAATGCCCCGATTTTCATTTAATGAAAATTATTTTATTTTGCACGTAGTGTGCACGTGCAATATTTTTGGTAGAATTAAATCTTACAATTATTTTCATTATGATGAGTATAGATGTTTAAATAAGTGCTCTTTAATTGTTCCTGTATAAAGCCCTTTTTCAAATAGACAAAAAGCCTTTCTTTTAAAAAGCCCAAATCTAATTTATTTGTTATGTTTTTTAATTATTATTTTGGGCCATGAACTAAAGCCCATGAGCTATCTTTATTTTAAATACAACTTGCAATGTAGAACACATTTTAAAATTTTTTTTTATGTAAAATATAATGTATAATTTTTGGTGCCAAATGCATGCACGTGCATTGCACGTACACGTGCAAAATGCACCATTTCATGCTAGGCCGGTTTTAATCTTTTGGAGGGAATGGAAATTTTCAAGTGGAGTCATGGGTGGTGGTTACTTGATCATGGTTGGTTATTGTAACTCCTCCTTGAATCCTAGCATTCTAATCCTAACTCCTAAGTTAATCCTAGCCTTCCATTTTCCTAAACTTTTAGTATAAATACCCCCCCCCCCCCCCTCCTGCCTAGTATTCTTGTGCTAATTATTCCTCCATACCTATAGTTTAAAATACATTATTTAGTAGTATAATAAGTGAGTTAAAAGATTGAGAGATTGTGTCATTGTGTGAGAGTTTGTGATTGCAACAAGAAGAGGAGGCCGGCATAGGAAGCTCTCGGTTTTGGCTTGTGGAAGGCTCGGGTGCGCGCATCAAGGAGGAGGATCGCTCTTTTTGCAAGGACATTGGTTTAGGAGGTGTTGCTAAGTGTAGTCTCTCCAATTAAGGTGGGTAAATTTTCCGTATTTCTAATTAGGAAGCATGCTAGATTTAAATTGAAAGAATGATGATGCATGAAAAACATTAATAAGAGTACATTTTAATTAGAAAATGGCTTATTGATTGATTGAAATGTTGGTATGCAAATTGTATGTGGTTCTATCGTTAAATTTAAGTTGTGAGTAAATTGATTATAGCCATGGATTGTTTGAAGAAAACTTCATTATTAACATCGAGAACAATATGCAAAGGTTAGTAGATTGACAATATTACTTTATGTGCTTAAATGGACTTTTGTGATAATGTTGTGATGAATGAATTAAGATATAGATTGTATGTTTTGAAAATGATTAAAAACAGAGAATTTATATAAAGATTGCTAATAAAGAGATTAGTGTTGTCAAACTTGATAAGAAATGTCGAAAAAAAAATGTGGTAGTTGTTAATTCGAATTAATTGTATGAAAAAAATATTTTTATATACTGGAGTATAATTTATGATGGGAATAGCCAATTTGGATATTTACAGCAAATTTAGTAAAGGCAAAATTAAATGAGAGCTTGTTGAACATAGAAATGTTTTACTAAACAGAGAGCATCGATTTAAATTAGATTTCGAGTTGAACTAAGACAACCTGAGCTTATAGCTCAAGTGGTCGGGATGATCCGAGTTGCTACAGTGGGTTCGGTGTCTCAGGTTGCTGGTTCGAATCCCTTTAGCACCATACTTTTATTTCGTGTTTTTGAAAAATAAAAAAATAACTGCAGCCGAGAGCATTTGATGCTCTCAGCCTCTCTCCATAACGCACAGTGCGTTCGGCCTAGTGGCCTGTGCCGTCTGTTGGTTTCCCTGTGGTCGATGGTTCGATCCTTGGTCTCCGCTGTGTTTGTGTTGTGGGAAAAAATAATTTTTTTTGGATTTTTGATGATTTATAAATTATGGAAAAAATATGGTTATTATCCTAAAAATATGTGGGATTTATGAAAAATAATTTGGGAATTATTTACATGAAGTGGAGTATGTTTTGAGAGTAAATGTATAATTTAGAACTATGGTTCTACACTTGTATGTTATGAAAGTTACACTTTGAAAAAGGACTTGAAATAAAATGTTAGAAAAGAAGTGTAAGAAAGATAAAAATTATATGTAGTGATGTGATGTGAATTATTCTCATTAGAGAATAATGTGAAAATTATGAAATGTGAATATTCATTTCGTGATGTGATTATAATGTGAAAATCGATATTTGATGAATCATATAAGGAAAAAATTGAATTCCATGTATGGCTATGGACTCATGAATAAATTAGAAATCATGCTATTGAAAAGAAAAATTTGTTATGATTATGAAGATGAACTTATGAGCTGGAAATGCTCAATTTTGAAAATTGTGAATTGGAATTGAAACAAAAGAGTAGCTAAGTCTCCCCCGACATTTGGAAAGAAATGAAATGAAATTTGAAATGAGGGACCAAGGTTGGTCTTGTTTGAATGGATGAATAAGTCCGGTTTAGTGGAGAGGCTAACTCTAGAGCTTTGATTTTGTTCCTGATTCTAATAAAAAACTAAGGATTAGTACATAGTGGAGATGTGATGAAAGTGAGAGAGAAACACGAGTATGAGAACCAGAGTTTACGGTGCGGGTGTGAGCCACAGAATGCATGCTTGATGAGTCAAGATATGGCGTGGGCACTACTCAGTAATGATCGGACTCTAGACACACTTGTGGGGTGTTTGGTGACTGCAAGAGGATCGTGTACCATGAAGGAGGTTGAATTGTCACAGAATGCATGCTTGATGAGTCAAGACATGGCGTGGGATTTCCCTCCAGGTTTTCTGTACACGAGCTTGTACTCATAGATCATCTAGGATACTCACCATAGTTACAGTAGTAGATTAAGACATGACGTGGGATTAAACCCTACAAAGATGAAGAACGATTAAGAGGCTTGCCCTCAGACCTATGTAGTATGGGATGCATAGAATCCGAACAAGTGTGCATTAGTGTCATGTAATATAAATATCTGCATTAAGGACTAAGTGCACAATCACAGCACGACATCAATAGGGTATTCCCTTTAGTTTGATATGTGACAAGTTTGTATTTGTTAAATATGGAAAATGAGTTATACTATTTTCGGCATAGAGAGGATGGCCGTGTATAATGTTCGTCGGTTGAATAAACTGACGTACACACAGTTTTGTATGCAGGGTAAATAACATGATAAAGATTAAAGAGGAACAGATGCCTAAAGATTATTAAATGTTGTTGTACATTTATTTAAATGTTGTAAATTTACTTCCGCTGTGCAATGTAAAGTGTAAAGTTTCATGTAAACTCTAATGTAAAGTGAAAAGTTTTAAATTACTTGTAAATTGTACTAAATGAAGTGTAAGGATCCTGTGGAATCTCGAATTCAGTGTATTTTGGAATTCGGGGCGTTACAGGGGGGGTTGTATGTAATACCCCGTAAATTCTATATATATATAATAGATGAGAATGGTAGTTTGGTAAATAATGATGAGAGAGAAAAGATGGGGGGACCAGGTTGAAGAACAGCACGGTGTTGTGTGCTGTTGCCTGCTGACGTCAGGGATGACGTCAGCTAGAGGCCCAGGTACGCAGAGGACATTGTCTCCTCTGGTGTGATGTGGCATGGGGGCCCACTTGGGGTGTTTCCGCTGTGTTCTTTTGGAAGGAAAGAGAACGTGGCAAAAATGTGATTAAGATAATCCTATATCGGGAGAATACAATATTAATTAGTATTAAAATAATAATGCCTATAATCAAGAGTCACCTAATTGGTTAACCACCTTTTGAGAGGTAGCTTATGGTGGGCAGTTATACTATAAGTATTAATTTGTCTTCTAAAAATAATAAAAATTGTTGTAGCATTAGGGCGAGGCATTACACCCAAGATGAGCTTAACGAAGGATAGGGTGAGCAAACGTTCTAGTGGATGAAGCCGCTTAGTAGTCTACAATAACTATTTGATTCATGTTTCTTTATTTCCTGCATTTTTATTTCTTGTATTGTATTCCGAGCTTTGTTGACCCGAAGTTTGTTTTCCTAGATGTTGGATGTAACACCTCGCAAAATTAAGTAACAACAAATTTGACCTCGTGTGTTACGCACATATATTTTATACCGTTACGAGTAATATTCGTAACGTATTTTTATATAAATGTCAAACATATTTTATATTCCGATTATTTATATGTTTTTTGTTATCTATAAATTCATTTTTATCCTATTTTTAACCAACTCAAACAATTATTTTTATCCTTGTGTTTTACGTACATTGCACGTACATTCAAGACATGTGTCGATTACGTAAATTTCACAATTATGCAAAATATCTGTAACATTATCAAAATAAATATTTTTCGTATATTATATTCCGAGTATTTATAAACATTTCCCCATTAATCATATCTATTTCATATTTTGAATATTTTTTTTTATGTGCATCGCGCGTAAAATTTTATATGCATTTTATTTCTAAAATTTTCGAAGATGTCATGCACAAATTTTCTTCTCATTTTACTCACATTTGTATTATTTATTTATTTAAAAACCCATAGGCCTAAAATTTATCTTAAAGCCCATTAGAAGCTAATTGCAAAATAGAAGCCCATGATAAAATTCTATATTAAATACACTTTTTAAGTTGTCACCACACTTGTCATGTAACAAACATATATAATTGGACTATAAACAAATAATTAAATGAATGAGAGTGTGTGCACGTGGAGTGCACGTGCACAAGTGTGCACATGTGGGAAATTCAAAGGGCTTGGCCATGCATAAGAATGTGAAGGGTTGGGGTTTTGTTGTAGTAATGTGAGTGGGTATGTATTTTGGTTAATGGGTATTTATTTTTGGGTAATGGGTGTCTCTTTATTTACCCAAATACCCTATAAATACCACCTCTTACTTCATGAACTTTACACAAAAAATCAAAAGAAACTAAAGAGAGGAAAAGAAAGAGAGAAGGAGTGTTTGGTTTCTTTCAAGAGGAAGGGAGGCTCGGTCTTGCTTTGCTAGGCGGAGAAGAGCTTTTGTGTTGGAGCTAGAAGCCACTCTCTAGGAGTCTTCTTCCACTTGTTCTTCCATTAAGGTGGGTGATTCTTGAACTATCTATAATGTAGTAGTATGCATGTGTAGGAATATTGATCCATGAAAATTGATTATTCATATGAATTTTAGTTAATTTTGTGATGATGTTATTTAGAATATTTGATAGATATGAGTATGAAAATAAATGCATACTAATTGAATGATTGTTATGAAGAAAAGTTGAAATGATTTTGTTGGGTGCATGGTAATACATCATGATTAGATTAAATGAATTGGGGGATAAAATCATACACAAAGTTGTTAATCTATGTAAAGAAAGTTATTGTTTTGAGTTTTGTTTGCACTTCAGAAAATCATGTTTAATAAAATAGTTGGAATCTAGAACTAAAACTTTAATGGGAGTATCTTGTACATGTCAGGAACATCCCTTTAAAATTTTATAAGATTTTAATGTCATTTAGTATTTTGATAAAATCTAAACTTAGGACTGGTTGGCAGTCGGCTAGTTGCTGAAAATCTGTACACATTTCGGTTTTTTATCAGTTCAGCATCGTAAATGAAGTAATTTGTGAACATCCAAAACTAAGAACTTGTAGTAGACTTTTTAACCTTTCTGTAAAGTCTAAGAAATCAAATTTTCACAAATAACTGAATTTATAATTAATTTTACAAGACTGAACAAGTGGAAGTATTTTAATATTTCGACTCGACTATATATTTCGATGAATTCAGGGTTATAGATACAATATTTTGGAGAAACTTATAACTAAGGAATTGTAGTAGAATTGTATACCTTTATTTTTATCTAAACAACACAAATTTTCATGAAGTATATAACTTTCTATGATTTTTATGAGTACCATGAACTGCAGTTTTCTAGTTTTGAACTTACTGTTTTGCAAATGAATTTAGAGGAATTAATTGAGGATGTTTCTAGGAGATTTTAACTACAAAGATATATTGGACTCTTTTTATGAAACTAATGAATCTAGCTTTTGAATAGAATTGAGATTTATAAAGAAATATAGATAAATATGAAAAGGGTTTATTTAATCGAAAAAACCGTGTAGCTTATTAAAATGAATTGTTGGTTACGTGATCAACTAGGAAGTGTTTAGTTCATGATTAGTAAATGAGAATGGATGAAAGAATTGAATAAGATGTGAATAAATGAAATTGAAAATATGAATTATAAGGGAATGCATACCCCATAATGTTGAACATGAAAAGATGTTGATTCTAGAGACTTAGTGAGACCCAGGTACCAGCAAAGTAACGATAATGATTAATTGATTTGAGAAGTGGCCAATATGGGTTGTCGTTCTCGGTATTTTTGTGTACGACCGGTAGGAGGGTAAGATAGCTCTAGGTAGTATTATTTATTCATGTTTCAAACTTAAGTATAGGCACTAAGAGAAGATGTAATATGACTTGGGAAAACGTAAGTGGGGCACCTCTATATAGTCTGACGGTGGACTCTAGGACTATAGACCCAGTTTGACGATGGACTCTGGGACTATGGTTTCTGTAACCCCTGTTTTCATTTTTATGTATTTTGGAGTGTATTTTTCGTTTTTGTGTATTTATATCTCTCTTGTATTTTTCTGAACCGTATATTGGATTTGTTTTCAATATATATTCTTTTTATTTTATTTTTAAGCTCCTTGTGTTGTGTGATCATCGCTTTTGTTCGGTTTCGTCATTTTGATTCTTTTTCTCATTTTCTTGGCCTCGTTCACTTTATTTCATATTTTTGGTTTGTGGTGGTATTTTGGGTGGTGATTTCCCAAACCTATGATTTTTGACTCCTAAAGAGATTTTTTAAGAGCCATAAAATTCACTCTAAATTGTATCCCCATTTGAATTTGACCCAATATCCATTACCCATTTGTTTACCTATTACTACATACTAATACCCACAACCCATTAACCCACATTAACCCCTTATATAAACCCCTAACAATCTCAAAACCCTAACCCTAAACCTAAACTATCTCTCCCTCTCCTCCTAAGTTCCAACCTCCCCCAAATTTGGCTACTTCCGGCCTTGCACCCACCTGCACACCGAGCCCCTCCATCCTTGCAAACTGACACCATCCTAGTCCCTCCATAGCCGGCCTACACACCTCCCCATCCGGCCACCATATACAAACCTGACCACCCCCTTGCTTGATATCCTAGCCGACACCACCAAGCACCAGATCAACATCAACATCATCATCAACCTCTTCTCCTTAGGGTTTCTTGAAGTGGGTATTTTCCACTTCGTTCGTTGCATCAAGGATTTCGTTCGTGGGAGTTTTTGTTCGTTGATTGCTTGGATTCGCACTTAGAGAGGATTGCGTTCGTGGGTTTTGCTTCTCTTCGCATTAGGATCGTTTTTCATCCCTTAACTAAGGCAAGTAACTTGTACTTAAATTCATTAGTTTGATACAAGTCAAAAAGTTCACCTATAGTGTAGTTGGGTCTAGAGACAACTAAAGATTGTATTTTTCTTGATGGATTTTGTCTCTATTGTGATAATTTGGCCATAGATGACTTATGACACCAATCTTGATAGAAGATAACCTAGGTTATGCCAAAACTTGATTTTTAGTCATGTATGTGAAAAACGGTGTGAATTTGTGTTTGGATGAATACCCATGTGAAATAATAGGTATGGACATGTTAGTAACCCTAAATCATGATGTTTGGATGTTTGGTAGGTTGTATTTCAAGTTTTGATAGGTTTGGATCAATATTCTTGAAGTTATGATGTTCTTAATTTGAAGTGTGAAATCTGTATTTATTGGGTGTTCTGTTTTGATTGCTGTTTTCGTCCATGCTACAGTCAGAATCTTGATTCCAAATTAAAGATGGATTTTAGATAATTTTGTCTATTTTCTTGATCTAATATTATCTTGATCTAATATTTTGGTCAGTGATTCTATATGATCTTAGGGACTACCCAGATTTTTGATGAATTTTAAAGATAAGTTTTATGTGGTGTTTCATGCTCTTTTCTAAAATCTACTCATGCTATATTTTGCTTACTGTTCAGTAAATAATTCTATTTCCACTATAACTCCGTATACTGTATGAAAATTCTTTTTGTAATATGAAAGCTAGTAAATTCTATCTATTTTCATATCCTTTTGGCGGAATTGGATTTCGATTCACTAGTTGCGAGATATCTTAGTTTTCGTACAACAGTGTTGAGATTTCCAGATTCGTTAAACTATGATTTTTTGATATTTTGGTATTTTTGTTGACTGATCTATACTTACTGGAATATTATGAAACTTATTATTTTGATTCTAGACATATAGGGGAATACCCCAGATTTTTTTCTGAATTTATTTGATGAGTGTTGATGCGGTTTTTCTTATTAAGAATTCGTTTTCCTGATTTCTGACTGAACATGTTTTCTGACTTCGAACTTGTTTTGAGTTAAGGTTGTGAACTAGTATATGACTTATTTATATGCATTGGATTCGTATGGATGTCTAGTTTCCAGATCCTTTGACGGACCTAGATTTGCATTTCTGTACAGACCAGAATCACTATTTTAGTAATGATCTGTCATGCTGTCATGATTATAACCATACACTGTTTTGCTCGTTTATGTGAATGTATATCATCCTTGCTTGTATATTCATTTCCCTGAACCTAATACTAATTATACCATGTTGATTTGACACTATTTAGTACACATTCATGTCTGTTTGATAACCATAATAAAAGTAACCAAGTGGGGTTTAAGGGAAGAACTAGTAGTGGAAAATATGGAAACGTGTACTTGGAAGGGAATTAGTGTTCCATATTGTTATTGTTACTGTTACTGTTACTGTTTTCTGACCCTGTCTACATTACTTCTTATGTAAGAAGGTGTAGAGTAGAAGAGAACCACTAGGTTCTGACTGTTACTGTTACTGTTACTGTTACTGTTACTGCTACTGTTACTGATACCTGAGTACACTGCCCCATCATGGTCCACTATGAAATCTTACTAAGCGAAATTGTTTGTTGTAGCAACCATGTGATATGATTTTGGGGCACATGAAGTGCTACCTAGTTAGTATTACACACAAAACTGTAAGAACATAGAACTGATACTGTTAGACTGATACTGTTAGACTGAGACTGTTGGACTGATACTGATATACTGTTATCCCGATTCACTGATATACTGAGATACTGTTACGAGAGACTGTTAGATACCTTATGACACTACCGTTGATATAAAACAACTATACTGTTAGGATACTATTGTCGCTGAATCTGGTGTAGGGGCAAACAGATTAGCGCCGTCTGTGAGAAACAAACGAATAGCAGCCTCCCCTCTTCCTGTTGGTCAGATCTTCTCCAGCCATGCCTCCTAGGAAAGTAAGATCCAGAGGGTCCAACCGTGGACCCAACCCAAATCAGCAACAGGAAGTCCCCATCCAACCCGCTCAGCAGCAGGGACAACTTCCTCCTCAAGCAGAGGACCCTCTCCAACAGGACCAGCCTCCTCAGAATCAACAACCTCCTAAGGGTCCCCCCGGTCCTCAAAATGCTGGAGCTGGGGTCTCGCGTCCCAACCCGCAGAAACAACCTCTCCACCAGGACCACGGCTTAATCCACAATGCCTCTTCGGATTCTATAGCCTCCCACAATCCCCGAGCTTCCGACCTTTGCAACACCATCCTCAATCGGCAGAAGGATGAGGATCTTCGCGGCAGTCTGGATGAAAAGCGGGTCCGAGAGGGAGCCTCCCGCCAACAACGTCCGGATGAGCGATCTCCTGACCGCCGAGACTATAGAAGGTCCCCAACTCGAAGGGGTCGGAGAGAGTCTCCCGAGTATCACAGGAGAAGACCCCATTCCCCTGCCGGTCGGCAACATCCAAGGAACGATGAGGCACCCATCACTCGTGCCGAGTTCCAGCAATTCCAAGCAACCATCCTACAAGCTCTCAACCTCCGACCTAACAACACCAATGCTCCAAGGATCCCCACTCCTCCTCCAGTCCGATGTCCTCGCCGATGGTCCCTAACTCCTCCCCCAACTCCTAGCAACCCCCAGCACATTCCAAGTCCTCGCCGCTCTAGGAGCTACCGTCGTCGTAGCCCCCGCTCTCCCTCGTACGAAGACGATTCTAGAGGCTCGGTTGGTTACCGTCGAAGGGAAGACGCTGTCTACCGCCGTCTCCACAAAATGGAGAGGCGCTTGGGTCAGTTAGACAGAGAAGAAGAGCTCAGAGGAAGGACCCTTCGCCCTAGTCGACCTCCTTTTTTCCAAACCATAATGGAGGCGCCCGTACCAATTGGCTTTAAACCTCCTCAGTTCGAGACTTATTCCTGGGAGACTGATCCCGTCGATCACATCGAAAGCTTCAAGACCCTCATGCTCATCCATCAAGCTTCCGATGCTCTGCTATGCAAGACCTTCCCTGCAACTCTCAAGGGTCTGGCTCGAGAATGGTACTCTCGCCTTGCCCCATCCTCGATATTCTCCTTCGAGCAATTTGAGAGCCTCTTCGTCACCCACTTCGTGAGTAGCCGCCGAAATGAGAAGAAGCTCCAGAAGGATAACGGCGGTCAGCGCCGCCTCCCCCTAGATTTGAAAAGTTTACTTCTCTCAACGCCAACATCTCCACAATTCTCATGGAAGTCGAGAAGGAAGGGGTGCTGCCCCCTGCACCAAAAATGAATAACCCTGGTAAGAAGAGGGATAAAGAGAAGTGGTGCTGCTATCACCGGGACCATGGCCACGATACCAATGATTGTCGGGCCTTGAAGAACGAGATAGAAGTGCTCATCCAGAGGGGTCAGCTAAACAGGTTTGTGAGAGAGGACCGAACAGATCCTCCTCCCCCGCCTCGGGGAGCTAACAAGCATCCTGAACGCGATGAAACGCCCGACTTTGAAGAGGAGCGTGTCATGCACCTCATTCATGGAGGCCCGATGGGGGGCTCCTCCAACTCCTCTCAAAAGGCGTTTATTAGGGAAGTTAATTCGGTCCGCGCCACACCTCCTCCTAAAGGCCTCGGAGTGCCCGTCACATTTTCAGATGAAGACCTTGAAGGTGTCCGAACTCCCCATTGTGACGCACTCATCATCAACCTCCATATGGCGAACTTTAAAGTGGAAAGGATCCTAGTGGACAATGGCAGCTCCGTTAACATCCTCTTCCTCGCCGCTTTCAAAGGCCTCAAACTATCCCGAGACATACTTAAGCCCACCGGCTACACACTCCATGGGTTCACGGGAGTGCCAGTGACTATTGAAGGGGTTATCACACTGGACGTAACCGCTGGCAAAACTCCTACTACCTGAACGGAGTCGATGGACTTTATGTTCGTGGATGTCCCTGCAGCCTACAATGTCATTCTGGGTCGGTCCGGCTTAGCCGCTCTCGAAGCCGTCCCTTCCGCCTACCACCTCAAGATGAAATTCCCCACCCGGGCAGGAGTAGGGGAAGTAAAAGGCAATCACGAAACGGCCCGCAAGTGCTACATGACCTCTACTATGGGACCGGTTCTCTCCCTCGAAACTCTTGAAATCCCCCAAGATGCAGTCCGACCGACGTCCGAGCCGGTGGATGAGTTGGAGGAAGTGCTCTTCTCTGAGCAGGATCCAAGCCAAAAATTCTTTGTTAGCAAGATCCTCTCATCTGCCCTATGCTCCGATATAGTCCAGTGCATCCGAAGGAACCGCGACCTCTTTGCATGGTCAGCGGCAGATATGCCCGGAATTTCCGAAGAACTCTTAGTCCACCACCTCAGCGTTGCTCCGGGGTCCAAACCGGTCCAACAGAAGAGGCGCAAGTTCGCCCCCGAGCGCCAGCTAGCTATAAAAGATGAGGTAGACAAGCTCTTGAAGGCTCGGTTCATACAGGAGGTAAACTGTCCCGAATGGCTCTCGAATGTAGTAATGGTGAAGAAGTCTAATGGGACCTGGAGGATTTGTATCAATTTTACCGATCTCAACAAGGCATGCCCCAAAGACCCCTTCCCTCTTCCAAGTATCGATACTTTGATTGACGCCACTTCGGGCCATGAACTCCTCAGCTTCATGGACGCCTTCTCAGGCTAAAATCAGATCCGTATGTTTCCCCCGGATATCCTAAAGACCTCCTTTGTGACCGATCAGGGCCTCTACTGCTACAGGGTAATGCCGTTCGGTTTGAAGAATGCAGGTGCCACTTATCAACACCTCGTCAACAAGGTTTTTCAAGCTCAAATTGGCCGAAATATGGAGGTGTATGTTGACAATATGCTTGTGAAGAGCATCCACGGGGCCGATCATGTGGCCGATCTGCAAGGGCGTTCGATGTGCTCAGGAAACACGACATGAGGCTCAATCCGAACAAATGTGCGTTCGGAGTCTCGTCGAGGAAATTCCTAGGCTTCATGGTTAGCCAAAGAGGAATTGAGGCCAACCCCGAGAAGATCAAGGCCATATTAGACATAGCTCCCCCGAAGAATGTTAAGGAGGTTCAGAAGCTAACGGGTCGCCTGGCAACCATTGGGCGTTTCCTTTCCAAGTCAGGGGAGAAGTGTCTTCCTTTCTTCAAGGCTCTCAGGGGGGCTAAAGGCTTCGAGTGGGGTCAGCAGCAACAATAATCATTCGACCAGCTCAAGGCTTACCTAGTCAATCCTCCTCTCCTCAGCAAACCAATTCCTGGTGAAACCTTCTACCTCTACTTGGCGGCCTCTAGCAGACCCTCAGTGCCGTCCTCGTGAGGGAAGAAGATAGGACTCAAAGGCCCAATTATTACGTGAGCAAGGTACTTCGGGATGCCGAGCTCTGCTACCCCAGGATAGAGAAGATGGCATATGCCCTAGTGATGGCCGCAAGGAAGCTTCGCCCATATTTTCAGTCACATTCGGTGGTCGTTCTTACCGACCAACCGCTGAAGCAAGTTCTCAACAAACCAGAGACCTCTAGTCGCCTTATGAAGTGGTCTATCGAGCTGAGCCAGCATGATATAACGTATCAGCCTCGGACCGCGATTAAGGCTCAGGCCTTAGCTGAATTCATAGTTGAAAGTACCATTCCCGAGTTTAGCCAAGCAATGAAGGGACCACCTGTCTGGTCAGTTTATGTGGATGGGTCCTCTTGTAATGAAGGAAGCGGAGCCGGGGTCATTCTGGCTGGCCTAGATGATTTCATCCTCCAATACTCCCTCCGCATCAACTTCAAGGCCTCGAACAATGAAGCAGAATATGAAGCACTCATAGCCGGCCTCGGAATGGCTCACAATGCAGGGGAGCAGTGCCTCCGAATCTGTAGCGACTCTCAGATGGTCGTAAATCAGGTCCTGGGCGAGTATGAGGCAAGAGATGACCGAATGGTTAAGTACCTAGCCAAGGTCAGAAATCTCATGGCCCTATTTGAAAAAGCCCTCATCCAGCGAATCCCCAGAGAAGAGAATTCCCAGGCCGATGCCCTCTCCAAGCTAGCCTCCTCCTCCCTCCAAGGTCTCGAGTAGACCGTCTTGATTGAGGTACTCCTGAAGCCAAGTATAGAAGACGAAACTTCCGTTTCTATGGAGTCTCTACCTGTCCTGCTTCAATATAACTGGATGAAACCCCTCGTTGAGTTCCTAAGGGATGGGCTCCTCCCTGAAGATCCTAAGGAAGCTTGCCGAGTAAGAACCCGAGCAGAGCGATACACACTTATCGAGGGCATCCTATACAAGCGCTCCTTCACACAAGTAGACGGCAGGCCTTATTTGAGATGCCTCTCCCCAGAACAAGCCGACTACGTTCTGTAAGAACTTCACGAAGGTATCGGCGGGGCACATTCAGGGTCCAGATCCCTAGCCCGCAAAGTGTTGAATTACGGATATTTCTGGCCCACTCTCCTACAAGACGCCGAGCTGCACGTTCGGCAATGCAGCTCTTGTCAGAAGTACTCCAACATCCGTCGCCTCCCACAAGCTCCACTTACTTCCCTATCAAGTCCTATCCCTTTCGCAATGTGGGGGATGGATTTACTAGGGCCATTCCCACCAGCTCCCGGCCAGTTCAAATTCTTAGTCACGGCAATCGACTATTTCTCGAAGTGGATAGAGGCCGAGCCCTTGGCCACAATCACTGAGAACAAAGTACTTCAGTTCTTCTGGAAGAACGTAATCTGCCGATTCGGTGTCCCTCGAGTCCTCATAACAGACAACGGAACCCAGTTTACCGGGGCTGCCTTCCGAGCTCTATGTGAAGACCTCGCCATCCAACAACGTTTCTCCTCCATCTTCCATCCACAGTCGAAAGGCCAAGGGAGAATGCTAACCGAAATATCCTCTCCGGTATTAAGAAGAGGTTGGATAAATGCTCTAAAGGCTTATGGGTCGATCCGCTCCCTAACGTGCTGTGGAACTACCGCACCACAAAACGGACCCCCACAGGAGAGTCCCCATTCAATCTCACCTATGGGTCTGAAGCTATGATCCCCCTAGAAGTTGGAATACCCTCTCCTCGTCTAATGGCTTATGAAGAAGAAGAAAATGCCAGAGAGCTCCGAGCAAATCTAGACTTGATTGACGAGATCCGTGAAAGAGCTGCCATTCGTCAACAAAGCTACCGATGAAGGATCGAGTTGGCATACAATAAGAAAGTCCGTCCTACCGACCTCAAAGAAGGGGACTTGGTCCTCAGAAAGTTAGCAATCTCTTTTCCTGGTCAGAAGAGTAAACTGGCTCCAAATTGGGAGGGACCCTACAAGATCACCAAAGTAGTTCGGCCCGGGACATATCGGCTAGAAGACCTTGAAGGCAGAGAGATCCCCAGGACTTGGAATGCCGACCATCTTTTGAAATACCAAGAGAGAGCATTAACGCCTCTCTAAGTATTCAGGGATGCCGAACCGTTCCTCTCCTTTTACTTGTGATTTTTCCTTTATTTCTCTCTTATAATAATGGCTCACAACTTTAGAAGCAGCCAACTATTAGTTATTAATAAAGAAAGTTTTTTCACATTTTACTTGTAAATTGCTTGTATCTCTCTGCTTTTGCTCTTCTCCCTAACGACGAGTTTGGAGTCCAACACTTGGTTCGATTCCGCTCCGCAAGCTCGCTCTTAAGCAAGCTAGGAGTGGTTTGCCATTCGGAATTGCTCCCACAACCGTTGAACAAACGCTAACGACAAGTTCGGAGTCCAACACTTGGTTCGATTCCGCTCCGCAAGCTCGCTCTTAAGAAAGCTAGGAGTGGTTTGCCATTCGGAATTGCTCCCACAATCGTTGAATAAACTCTAACGATGAGTTCGGAGTCCAACACTTGGTTTGATTCCGCTCCGCAAGCTCGCTCTTAAGTAAGCTAGGAGTGGTTTGCCATTCGGAATTGCTCCCACAACCGTTGAACAAACTCTAACGATGAGTTCGGAGTCCAACACTTGGTTCGATTCCGCTCTGCAAGCTCGCTCTTAAGCAAGCTAGGAGTGGTTCGCCATTCAGAATTGCTCCCACAACCGTTGAACAAACTCTAATGATGAGTTCGGAGTCCAACACTTGGTTCGATTTTGCTCCGCAAGCTCGCTCTTAAGCAAGCTAGGAGTGGTTCGCCATTCGGAATTGCTCCCACAACCATTGAACAAACTCTAACGACGAGTTCGGAGTCCAACACTTGGTTCGATTCCGCTTCGCAAGCTCGCTCTTTAGCAAGCTAGGAGTGGTTCGCCATTCGGAATTGCTCCCACAACTGTTGAACAAACTATAACGACGAGTTCGGAGTCCAACACTTGGCTCGACTCCACTTCTCAAGCTCTATCAAGCAAGCTAGAAGTGGGTCGCCCATAAGAAAGGAGGTTTGCTTCTGATTTTGAGTAGTTGTCAAAAGTTGGAAGAGTTATACTTAAACTAATACCAGCCAACGCAACATTCGAACAACAGAAGCAAAACAAACTTTTTTGTTAAGAGCCCGGACAAGGCTGACACTACAACGAATTTTTACAATAACTTGAAGAGCATAATACAACTTATTTAACGCTTCTTTCGTAGGGGAACGCTTCGGTTCAGAGACACACGAGGGCAGCATCGCCTCACCTCTGAGCTCGACTCTAAACTAGCGAAGCGAGAACCCCCTTCGCCGCTAATTCTAGCTGTGGCCCCAACCGAGGCACCACTAGACGAAATGGATACACCATTCTGAGCGTCAGCAGGGCTCCGCCTAACGGCAGGCGAGCGAGTCGCAAGTTCGTAGAATGAGATACCTCTTTCGCTCTCTTTGCGAGTACATGACATACTGCGAACATTAGCCCTTACGGGCTGAGGTTTCAGCATTGCGATCTCCTCCTCTAGCTCGACGATCCTATCTCTCAGAATATCATCTTCCGCCGATGCTTTAAAATGAGGAAGTTTGGACGAGCCTGCGATGTTAGTGCTATCAGCTACAATACGACGGAGATGAGTCACTTTGATACCTCTGTCGATCGTCATCCTCCTCAGTTTGTCAATTCTTGCCGACAACTCATTGCGCTCGGACATCAACTTCCCCACCTTCGAAGCTAACTCCTCTTCCTCCGACGAATGCTCTTTCACCGTTACCTCCAGATGACGAACCTCCGCCAGTAGTTCACTATTCTTTTGGTCAACATCAGAGAGATCCCTACGGAGCAACTCTATCTCGCCTTCGAGACAAGTTTGTCGAGGTTGCTTCCGCAGTTCCCTCAACTTGCGAAAATACCCTATCGCAGTTGCTTTGATATCCTCCAATTCCAAGAAGTCGTAAAATGCTTTATCATGCCAGCGAGAAAGAGCCCCCTTCGTTTTCTCTAGCTCAGTATGAAGATGGGAGACCTCAGTGATCGGGCCCAACTCAACCTGGAAAGTTGAGGAATATCAAAAGAAGTCCTCAATACTCAAAGACACGATCCGAGCAAAAAGATTTGAATAACATTGCGAAATTTTGTAATGTTCAGCCAATAAGAAATCATTTCATTAAAAGTTCAAAAGCTACAAAAAGCGGTGGCCGGTCCGCAGTTAGGCATTACAAAAGGAAAAAAAAGAAGAGAACAAGAGAATGAGAAGAGGCGATAAAGTCAAGGGTCGACCTTATCGTCGCTTGGCACAGCTACGATCGCACCCTCGGCACCACCTTCGCCTTCAAAGTCTTCGTCCTCCGGCCTCGGAGCGAACTCGGCCAAGGGCAGCTCTTCCTCACCCTCTACGGGGTCGTAGAAGTAGTAGGACGAGGCGTCGAACCCGGGGTTTCGAGCGACGACATGCTTCAGTGCTCGGCCGTACGCCTCCTCCATGTTCGTCAGCATGTGGGCTTCGGCCTCGTCCCGAACAGCCTTCTCTGCGGCCGCCACCTTCGCCGCTTGCTCGGTCAGGGCCTCCTCCGTTGCCTTCTGAGACTGAGTCAGCTCTCCTTCGAGCCGAGCCCTCTCCTTTTCAAGGGTCTCGACCTTGGAAGCCTCGGCAGCCGAGCTCCTCAACGCCTCGGCAAGCTGAGCCTTTAAGTCGGCGACCTCGGCCTCGAGTGAAGTAGAACGCAACTGTTCGGCCTCCAACTGCTTCACCGCCTTAGACCGCTCCGACCTTTCCCGATCGTTCAGAACGGTCATATCTTTTTCCTTGCTCGCAAACTCCTTGAGAAGATAGTTGAAGTGGCAGAGGGTCTACAAGCAAGACGAGAAACAGTCAAGCACGAGTGCAAAAACATAGAAAAATTTTGAAGAAAGTACTCAACTACTTACCGACATGGTGTTCCGAGCGATCTGCATCGCGGCGTCCCCAACTTCACCTGCCTTAAGCGTCGTTCGGTCTTTAGGGGTCGGCAGGTGCTTCACCGCCTTCATGCAAATGTTACCGTCCCCTAAGAACCCGTCGAACTTCATGACCTGCCAGTCGGGGATGAAGATGCGCTTGTGCTCCTCGGTCAGAATCTTCTCCGCCTCGGCTGTGAGAGGCGGGACATCGAGAGCCAGCGCCGCACTAATGTTGAACGCTCCGCCGGAAGATCCTGGAGCGTCTGTTCGTGCCGTTGGGTTAGGCATGTCCGAGGCAGGTGGAGCGGTCAGCACGAAAAGGCTTTGATCAGGCTCGACCAAAGGAGCCTCGACAACCTGTCGCTCGGGGGTCGTGGAGACCGACGGGACCTTGGGCGCTTAGCTGCCTTGAGGTCCGGACACGGTCCTCTTCCTCTTCCTCGCCTCCTGCTCCTTAGCCGCTCGGGCCTTCGCCATCAGACATTTGTAATCCATGCCAGGAGATTCTGCACAAATCGAGTGAAAAAAGTTAGAAAATTTTCCAAAACATCAAAGACAAAACGAGAAAAGGAGAGGCATACTAGGGTCGATCGGACTGAGACCCCCTCAAAATAATGCCTCCTCAGTGATATCTTTCCAACTGAGGGTCGGAAGCCCGAGCAACTTTTCCACGACTTTCGCCTCCTCGTTGCTGAGCACGGGCTCTTTCTTCGCCCTCTTCGGAAGACCGTCCCACGACCACACCGTCGGGATCACCCATGGCTTGGAAGCTCGAACGAGGAAGTACTTCTCCTTCCAATGCTTGATCGAGTCTGGGTTCTCGATCAGCTTCACACCCTTCCTCGGCGAAAGGTAGTACCTCTGCTCATTTTTGTTTGGTTGGCACGGACGGTAAAGACTCTGAAGGATGAACATGTTGGGCTGAGCGCCGACCTCCTGGCATTGAAGAACGAATGCCATGACGTGTCACCAGGTGTTCGGCATTAGCTGAGCCGGACACAAGCCGTACCACTGCAGCACCTCGACCATGAAAGGGTGCAGCAGCAGCCGAAGTCCGACATTCAGCGAGTCGGCGGGAAAAACACATATGTCGGCCGAGGACGACGTGCACGCTCGGAAGCCAGGGCCGGGGAGCAGGAGCCCATACTCTGCGGGGATTCGGAACCCACTCCGGATACGATGCAAATCTGCCTCGGTCAGGACCGAAGAGATCTGGTCCACTTCGGAAATTTCCCTCGGCCCGTTCTCCTCGATCGACTTGGCGGTGCCCTGCGTCACCTTCCACAACAGTTCTCCGGAGTAGCTCCGCACACCGCCAATGCTCGATAGAATGCTCGGCTGCCAACCTAGCTCCCCGGCAGTCTTCGGGTGCTCAATGATCGTTTCCACCCCCTTCCCCTTGCTTGCTCGGACCACGACCTCCTGGAGAGGCTCGGAAATCTCCGCATCTGTACTTGTCCTGACCGTTGTCTCTTCGGTCGGTTCCACGACTTCCTTCCCCTTATCCTTGCTCGGCTTAACCGCGCGGCTGACGCCGAGGTCCGAGGAGGGGGTCTCATCCGTAGAAGAAAACTTAACCATTTTTAACAAAGATGAAGAGAGGGACTGACCTCAAAATGACTAGTATGGCCAAAAAAGATCACCGGAGTTTGAAACGCCTCGCCGTGACCGCTAGCAGCGCCACTCGAGAGCTAAAAACTTCGCTAAAGAAGTAAAAACCAAGAGTGAGAAAGTGAAAGTGAGAAATGAGGAGAAGTGTTAAGGGGGTGAAAACTTATAGTAAAAAAGATGCCTCTAGGGCTTTGTAACGTGAGGGCGCAACTCTTGGGCCTCCCTTGAAGCATTACAAAAGCCCAAACGACCAAGTAACGAAGAACCGCAACTGTTGGCAAAGGGAGCGACGTTTCAACCCAAGTGGCTCGGCACTTCAGATCCAACGGCTAAGATCGCCCCACGTCCCTCGGATCCAATACTCGAGCGACAGGCGATTCAAGCCGCTTCGTTCGGATTCCGAGCAAGTGCCAATCCGAGCTACGAATTGGAGAAAAACAAATTTCCCATCAAAATTCGCGTAAGATTTCGATCAGACGGCCCAGATCATGCCAGCACCACTACGCGACAAGATAGTGTTTTCTTAGGAACTGAGCCAGCGTCGAGATATGTGCCATCATCCAATGGCCAAGATCGCCCCACGCCCTCGGATCCAACACCCGAGCAACAGGCGATCCAAGCCGCTTCGCTCGGATTCCGAGCAAGTGCCAATCCGAGCTACGAAATGGAGAAAAACAACTTTCCCCTCAAGATTCGTGTAAGATTTTGTTCAGACGGCCCAGATCATGCCAACACCACTACGTGACAAGATAGTGTTTTCTTGGGAACTGAGCCAGCATCGAGATCTGTGCCATCATCCAACGGCCAAGATCGCCCCACGTCCCTCGGATTCGACACCCGAGCGACAGGCGATCCGAGCCATTTCGCTCGGATTCCGAGCAAGTGCCAATCCGAGCTATGAAATGGAGAAAAACAATTTTTCCCTCAAGATTTGCGTAAGACTTCGATAAGACGGCTCAGATTGCGCCACGTCGACTAAACGAAAAGATAGTGTTTTCTTAGGAACAGTGTCTGCCTCGAGATTCGCGCCGCAATCCAATGGCCCAGATCGCTCCACATCGCTCGGAATTTCGAACCGGGCGACTAGCGATCCGAGCCACTCGCGCAAGGGAAAAACCGAGCCATATTGCTCGGATTCCGAGCAAGTGCCAATCTGACCCTCGAAAGTGAAGAAAAATGCTGCCGAGCGACTCCGACTGTTGGATCATTACAAAATTCGCGCCTAGGATGATAGATGGCCCAGATTGCGCCACGTCCACTAAACGTCAAGATAGTTTTTTCTTGGGAACCATGCCTGCCTCAAGATTCGTGCCAAGATCCAACGGCTCAAATCGCTCCACGTCGCTCGGCATTCCTAGCCGAGCGACTAGCGATCCGAGCCACTCGCGCGAGGGAAGAACCGAGCCATTTCGCTCGGATTCCGAGCAAGTGCCCATCCGACCCACAAAAGCGAGGAAATTACTACCGAGCAACTCTGTCCATTCGATCTTTCAGAAATTCGCACTCTCTCAGGATCAACGGTCCAGATCGCGCCACGCCATAATTCGGTATTTTATTTATTAAAATCATTTTATTTATTTAAAAAATTGTGAAAAAATGATTAAAAATTCAGGAAAATTAATTAAAAATTCTAGAAAATAATTATAAAGTCGGGAAAATATTTTTGAGCCCCCGAGTAAATAATTATCGCCTAGGACTATTTATTAAGACCCCCGAACGACGAATCGACACTTCGCAAGATTAAGTAAATATTTCGAAAAATTATATAAAAATCACCAAATGTCCAGAAGAGTTCAAGAGCAACTCAGAGCATGCAACTAACTTAGAAAATCACCATACTGCCTCCTGCGAAGATTCGAAACCATTCATTTGGACTTTGATACAACTCCGCCAGCCATTAAAACAGTAAAACTACTCCTCAAAGGCTGATCAAGCTCAGACATCGGGAGTGGGGGGCTCGTGATATGGCTAAAAATGGGGTTAAATAAGAACCGTCCAAATCAGGAACGAATCTTAAAGCTTAGGGATAAAATGGTAATTTCACCTACCAACGGGTCTGAAGTTCGTACTGGTTCTCCTCCTCAACAATCCATTAACCCGCAAACGGATCCACCTCAACTGGGTGCGGGTTTCAACCCGCAGCAAACCCGGTCTACCAGGATAGAATTAGGGTTTTTGATTAATACTAATCAACGGCCTTGATTCACATCTATCCTTTCACCAGGGGATTAGGGGTTACATTCCTTATCTGATTACCGGGATTACATTCCTAATCTGACCCCCAACGATGCCTATAAATACCCCCCAACCATCTCCATTAAGAGGTAATCAATCTTTTGCCAAATTACGCTCTTTCATAATCTTTCCTGATTGCTGACTTGAGCGTCGGAGGGTGCATCGCCAGGATCAACCCCGGTGCCTCGCACTTTTTACAGTTGAACAGCGGTAGTCAACGGTCAAACTCCGGCGGAACAGGTAACAGGTTTGCTATTCGAAGTTTTCCAAGAATCCACAAATACTATCTATTTGCCCCCACACCAGATTCAGCGGCAACAGATACCATGTTAGATATTACTATTGATGCATTATGACATGTCATTAGTTAGTTTTCCAATGTACTTGTATCCTACATTATTTGTGACCCGCGACTTGCAATTGACTTGTACTTGTTTTCTCCTTTTCCCCTTTTTCCTGCAAATTTACTATTGCAGATCAGGATGGTCAGCTGCCAGAAGGTATTGGCTAGATGATATTTTAGTGCTGGAGATTTCTGCTTTATTATTGTTATTTTTATTGTTGCTTGAACATTGAATAAAGTGTATTTGGTTATTTGTATATTATTTGTATTTGGGCGATGTGACCCAGGATATTTATTTTTCTCTAGACTCTGATTTATTTGAGAATATTGTATTTAGATTCAAGTAAATTTATGTTGGTAATTTGTTTCAAGTATTCATGTTGGTTGTGCCTTTTGCTTCCGACTCTGATTATATCTGTGATGTGTTGTAAAGATTCTGAAACAGCTTAAGGATGATGATAATCATTCGCTGGGCTTTTATTACGTATCCGTATTCCGTATTCCTTTTTGGGAAGCGGGGCGTGATAGTTTCTTGCGATGGAGACGAGCCTTAATTAAATCCGAAACTATGATTGATTTGATGGTGGACTCCAGGATCATGAATAGTCGGAAGGATGGGAGACCGTTCTGCAGTGTATATGCATATACCGGGGCTAGAAGGGCACTTGCGGGATGTTCGCACGATGAGGATTTCTGTATAGCTTGACGGTGGACTCCAGGGCTGGAATCCGTACTCGTGGGATATCTAAAACTTGATTTGTAACCGAGTAGTTTTTCATGGCGAGGGATTAAACCCTTTATTATGGAGTACGTATGTACTTGCCCATGGACCTATGTACAATGGGATGCATAGAATCCGAACAAGTATGCATTAGTGTCATTGTAGTAAAATATCTACATTAGGGATTAAGTCATATCATACACTGATATGTTTAGGATAGTCAGTCTTTACACTTTTATATGCATTCAAAGTGTGTGACTGTTAAAGTAAGAGAATCGTTATATTATGGCATAGTGAGGATCGCTGTTTTATAATATTGCGTCGGTTGTAAGCAACTGACATGCCCATAGATTTTCAGTGCAGGGCATGGATTGGATTGGAAATGACTTAAATACAGTTGATGATAAAGATAATATTCATGATTAAAGCTACTGATATTAAAATTGTATTTCATGTTGTATTTTATTTAACTTCCGTTGTGTAACTTTGTAATAAACATTATTGTGTAATAAAAAGTTTTAATTTCCATGTAAAATTGTACGAAATGAAGTAAAAGATCCTGTTGTACTACATATTACATGTAAATAGAATTCGAGGTCTTACATTGAATATTAGTTTGGTGGATTATTTCATGTTATTGAAATTTACTTATTGTCTATTTGACTATTTATTCATGCGTGGTTGTGTTATTTTTTTCATATTATTGAGTTAAACTAGTACTGCTTATGGATGCTTACATCTTTCGCTGGGCTTCGGTTACGTGCTCATATTTTCGTATTTTGGGAAGCGGGGCGTGACAATTAGATAAGATAATAAAATATGATAGAACTAGAATTCACACTGTATTGATCTCGATTATTGTTACCGACTTGAAATCTTGTTTTATTGTATTGTTACTTGTTAAATTGTTGACTATAGACCTTGTCTTGTTATCGATAATTTTATTGTCACTTGATATAGTACTTGTTCTTCATTATTGGTATTTACATGTCATGTTTATTGTTCCTTGCTTGTAATACTTGTTGTCCGTGACTTGCTCTAACGAACATTTTTCTCCCACTCTAGACTATGAGCTTGTAGGTACACAGGAAGAATTTTCTGAAGGACTTGGTGGGCAGAACTTTTAAGGATTGGAGCCGAATTGCTGGCCACAATAATTATCTTGTCCTTGTCATTTAAATTCCAGTACTATTATTGTTATCACATTTTGTATTTTGGGCTTTGCTGACTCGAAGTTTGTTTCTTTCTAGTTGTTAGTTATTGTTGAAACATTTCATGTAATA
The DNA here is from genome assembly GCA_017893485.1 of Hemerocallis citrina. NCBI lineage: Eukaryota > Viridiplantae > Streptophyta > Magnoliopsida > Asparagales > Asphodelaceae > Hemerocallis > Hemerocallis citrina. The sequence continues at coordinate 99,535 of JACEHZ010000666.1, read as the reverse complement.
TCTAAGTTATATGACTTCACTTTAGCATGTGTGGTTGAATTTGCATTGCATATTGTTGAGTTAAATATTACAACATATGAATGAAGCAAATCATTCACTGGGCCTTCGTTACATGCTCGTATTCCTGTATTTTGGAAAGCGGGGCGTGACACTACTAATCATTTAATTTTATTTTGATTCTTCCCCAGCTTGCGCAAGGCAATCAAGCATGTCATTGTTTGAGCTTGAAGAAGCCCTCCTCTTCTTAATCATCTCTAGAACTAATTTTGTGACTTGCACACACTTCCTTGCATGTAAAAAACAACTTATTAATGAGTAATTCTAAACTTCCAAACAATTAAAATGTTCGGAAACTCAAAATACCTTAAAAGCACGATAAGAAGTAGTTCACAGGAGATTGATTGGAGATGACTTTCCCTTGAATATCATCGTTGTTGTGATTCCAATTACTGTGATTTGAGTGGGCTCTCATATATGAAAATAAAGGAAAAAGAAAACAGAGGAAATGTTAAAAAAGGAAAGGTAGAGAACTTGGGAGTATTCTCTTACATTTTCCTTTTTCTTTTCAAAATTAGTATTCTATTACGTCTTAAGAAATTAAAATAATAAAGAAGTAACAATACATCTTTAATAGTTTTATTCAAACATTTAGTGATCAAGTTTAGGCATTAACACCTCCTTGTAAACCACATTTTTTTGTACATGATTATTTAAGTTTAGCATAATGACAAAATATGTGCACATGCTTCTATTAGATTCATAGGAATTTTAACTTAATTTTTTCGAGCTTATGTTCTACTCAATCATATATTTAACCTTTGACCTGATCATTTCCAACGCAGGAGCACATATAGAGGTGTATCTGAGTTTCAAGGGCTCTGAGAAAGTTCTCAAATGAGTCTTTTTGTAAGTTGAAAAAATAAAAATGACAATTATAAATGCAAACAAACTTGGAGTCTTGAAGGACAAACTATTTAAATAAAAACAAATTTATATATACGCTTCTAGAAAAAAATAATTTATAACGTACGCATTTTACATAAAATGCCTCGTGGAAAAAAGAAACTTGAATAAACTCCAAGGAAGAAGTGGTAGTTTTATTCTGAATTGTATGTTATCCAAGAGGATGAAAATGATGAATACAGGAATTAAAGAGGAATAGAACAAAAAATATATATATATGTTCAAAACATACAAGCAAACGCAAATTGAGTTTGTGTACATTAAGAGAAAATATTGAGCTGACATGATTGAAGTATATGTATAATTCTGTCTTGAATGCTTTCATTGATACATTTTGGTTTTATCAAACGCCCCTTATATTTTTTTCTTTTTAAATGCAACCCTAGTATTCCTTTAATCAACATATACAAAATTTAGAAGAAAGGAAAGAAAAGCAAATAAAACAAACATGTATATGAACTTGGAGATTAGATTATCACAATGAGGTAAATATGATATTGTCACGCCCCGCTTCCCAAAAGGAATACAAAATACGGATACACGACTCAACCCATTGAATGATTTGCATCATCCATAAGCTGTTCAAGAATCTTTATAATATCTCACAATATAATCAGAGTTGGAAGCAAAAGAGTCAACCACACACATGCAAAATTGAATTAATAAACCAATAGAATTTACTTGAAACAAAACACATTAAGCTCAAATAAATCAGAATCCGGACAAGACAAATATCCTGGGTCACATCGCCCAAATACAAAGTAATCATCCAAGAACTCAAAATACATTAGTCAAAGCAACAATAATAGTAATACTAATAAGCAAGAAATCCAGCACTAATATCTCATTTCGCCAATGCCGTCGGGCAGCTGACCATCCTGATCTGCAATTAATAATTGCTGGAGAAGGAAAGAGAAAACAAGTACCCGTCAATGGAAGCCACTTATAATGTAGGATACAAGTACATGAAATGATCAAATCTAAAATAACAGCGGAAATAAACATAGCATAGTATAATGCATCAATAGTAATAACTAGCATGAATCAGTAAAACAATGTCAACTAGCATGGAATACTAACAGTACAAATGAATGTGTCAAGTATAATGTCATATGGAAACTAACAGTGTCCAGTAACAGTAAGCTCAGTATATCAGTGTAACAGTATAACAGTATCAGTGAACAGTATCAGTCTAACAGTATCAGTCTTATGTTCTTACAGTCTTGTGTGTATTACTAGCTATGTAGCACTTCATGCGCCCCAAAATATAACACATGGTTGTTATAACAAAGAGTTCCGCTTTTATATTTCAGAGGGGACCATAATGGGGCAGTGTACTCAGGTATAAGTAACAGTAGCAGTAGCAGTAAAAATAACAGTAACAGTAGCAGTAAAAATCATAGTAACATTATGGAACACTAGTTCCCTTCCAAGTATACGTTTCCATATTTTCCACTACTAGATCTTCCCTTAAGAAACCCCGGCTTGATCACTTTTATTATGGTTATCAACAGACATGATAGTGCATGAAATAGTGTCAAACTAAAATGATACAATCAGTACTAGGTTCAGAAAAACAAATAAACATGCATAGATGATATATGGTCACATAAACAAGCAAAACAATGTATGTTCATATTCAGGATAACATGACAGTACAGTACTAAAACAGTGATTCCCGTTACTATAGAAATCCAAATCTGAATCCATGGAAGAATCTAGAAAATAGACTTCCACACGAATCCAGTGATTATATATAAGCCATATAGTATTTCACAAAATCATAACTCAAAACTGATTTGAATTCAGAAAATACGTTCAGCCAGAAATCAGTAAACCGTATTCAATAATAGGAAAACAGTATTAAAACTCCTCAACTAATTCCAGGAAAAATCTGGGGTAATCCCCTATATCTCTAGTAACAGAATATAAAGTTTCATAATATTCCAGTAAAATTAGTTCAGTCAACAAAAATCAGAAAACACCAAGAAACGATAGTTTGGCAAATCTGGAATTCCCAACACTGCTGTACAAAAACTGTAATATCTCGCAAACCATGAAACGAAATCCAAATCCTCCAATAGGAGATGAAAATAGAAAAAATAATATAACCTCCATATTTCATAAAATTTTTCCATAAAGTAAAAGGAAATAGGGTGAAAATACGATTCTTTGCAAAACAGTGAGCAAAATACAGCAAGTATAGCTTTCATATATAAGCATGAAACGGCATATAAAACTCATCAATAAAATCCAACAAAATTCTGGGTAATCCCTAGCTAGGTATAGAAATAATGTCCAATGTTTCAGGTCAAAATAATATAATTAGGACTAGTATCAAAATAGTTTAATCATCAAAATCATCAAGAAACGAAATCTGAAAATAGAATACACTTCTGTAGTAAAATAGCCATAACTCACTCATACGAAAACGAAATCGATCAAGGTAAGAGTTTGGAAAGAAGACGGATTTCTCTACAATTCTTTTCTAATACAAAAATTAAGAATTCTGACCTTAATAGGGTTTAAAATACAAATCAATACTGATTATCGACAATTACAGATTTTCTCTTGAAAACAAAACCAACATAAATCATACGAAACTCGTTCCAATCACAATGAAACATGGTATAGAGTCTACTAAGTGTCCAAACATCATGATACAGAGTATATAACATATTCACAACCATCATATCACATGGATCTCATCAAACACATAATTCCACCTAATTATCTCACATATATGAATAGATCAAGAACGGTCAAACCTAGTTGTTTTCATGTCGATTTTTGTGTCGTGAGGCAAATATGGTCAAATAGCACTATAGAGACAAAACCCATCAAAAATAATACACACACGAGTTTTCTCCAGAACCCAACTACATTATAAGCGGTATTTTTGACTTGTATCATATAAAGGAATTTGAGTATAAGTTAGTTGCCTTAACCGAAGACAAAAACGAAGAACACCAAGAATAACAGGAATGGATCCCAACAACGAATAAACCCACGAAAAAGAATCACGAACCAAACGATGATCCAGACGTGCAAACTCACGCACGTGCAACCCACAAAGCGAGAGAGAGAACAAGAGAGCGTCGGAACGTCGGGAGTGGCAGAGGCTGGCTTGCTGGCTGTTGTTGCTCCTGTGTCGCTGCTACACGTCAGACGGCGGAGGATGGGAGAAAGAGATGATATGGTGGAGTGCTCAGGTGTTGGGTGATCGGCTAGGGCATCGGCAAAGGAGGGTCGGGGGTTGGGCTGTTTGGGATGGAGGGCATCGGGGTGATGCAGGTCGGGCTGGGGTGTGTCGGTGCGCACAAGAAAGAGAGAAAGAGAGGTCGGGATGAGAGAGTTAGGGTTAGGGTTTATGGAGAGAGAGAGTTGTATATATATATAGGATTTTAGTTTAGGGTTTGGGTATGTAGTTATTTGGGTTGTTTGGTTGTGGGTAGTTTAGGAGTAGAAATAGGATTGGTTTAATTAGGATTTGATTAGGATAAATTTGTATAGGACTCAAAATAGGATTGTGGTTAATTTGGCTTTGGAAATCAATTAGGGGTCAAAGAAATAGGTTTAGAGATAGGGTAACCAACCAAAAACACCATGAACACCAAAAAAAAATAAAGAGAACAAGAATCCAATAAAGAGAAAAGAACAACAATTGATGAAGAATGAAGCAAAAGACGAACAAATCAATACAAAGAGCTCAAAATGAAACAAAAATGAATATATATTGAAATAACTCCAATATACGGTCCAAGAAAAATTCAAGAGAGTACAAATACTCAAGAAGAAGAAAAATACATCAAAAATACGAAAAACGAAAAACAGGAGTTACAATCCTACCCACCTAACAAAAAGAATTTCGTCCTCGAAATTCAAACAGAAGATACATAGGGTAACCCCAAAAGAAAAGAAACAAAACAAAACAAAAAGGTACTCAAACAAATGAGAAAACTCTTGCTAAATCTCCTCCTCCAGCTCCCAAGTCGACTCACTAGGCGAGTGAGGATTCCAAGCAACACGAACCAACTTGATGACCTTATTCTTAAGCACTTTCTCCCCCCGATCCACAATAGCAACTGGCGGAATCTCACAAGTCAAATCCGGCCGCACGGTCAACTTAGAGTATCGATCACGTGACTCTCATCGCGGATATATTTCCTGATTTGTGAGACATGGAAAACATTGTGCACTCCTGATAACGCTGGCGGCAAAGCAAGACGATAGGCCACCTTGCCTACTGGCTCCAAAATCTCAAACGGTCCAATAAACCTAGGGCTAAGCTTGCCCCCACCACCGAACCGAATGACACCGCGCCACGGCGATACCTTAAGAAAAACATGGTCACCAACAACGAACTCCAAAGCTTTCTGATGGACATCAGCCCATCACCTCTGCCTATCCTAAGCTGCCTGAAGATGCTTTCTGATCTGAGTCACCGCATCAACTGTCCTAGTGATTAACTCTGGACCCAATAATTGCTTCTCACCAATGTCATCCCAGCACACTAGTGATCTGCATTTACGTCCATAAAGTGTCTCGAACGGTGCAGCTTTAATGCTAGCATTAAAGCTATTATTGTACGAGAACTCTACGAAATGCAAATGGTTCTCCCAAGATCCACCAAAGTGCAACATACAGGATTGCAACATGTCCGCAAGAATCTGAATAGTCAACTCTGACTGTCCATCAGTCTGGGGATGAAAAGTTGTACTGAACTTCAACTTACTCCCCAAACTAGCCTGAAGACTCTCCCAAAACTAAGATCTGAATCTCGTATCCCTGTCGGATACAATACTGACTGGAACCCCTTGAAACCTGACAATCTTTTGCAGTACTTCTCCGCTAGGCTCTCAGTAGACTGACCGACACGAAAAGGAATGAAGTGAGCACTCTTCGTCAAACGGTCGACAATCACCCAAATAGCATTGTGACCCTTAGAACTCCTCGGCAAAGCGGTCACAAAATTCATGGTAATATGCTCCCACTTCCACTCCAGAATAGGAAGTGGTTGAAGAAGTCTAGCGGTTCTCTGATACTCTGCCTTAACCTGCTGACAGATCAAATACTGAGCAACAAACCGAGCTACAGCCCTTTTCATACTATGCCACCAGAAATGAAGCTTCAAATTTTGATACATCTTAGTACTGCTAGGATAATTAGAATATGAGGACTGATGAGCTTCCTCAAGAAACCTCTGACGAACTTCACCTTTAGGGACACACAACTGGGAACCAAAACGAAGCGAACCATTGGCATGCATAACCACGTCTGTTTTGGACCCATATTCAACCTCAGCTCGAAAACCCTGCAACTGCGCATCACTAGCCTGAGCCTCCATGATCTGCTCAACAAGAGAAGACTGAAGCTGGAGCGCAAGACAACTCCGACCAGAACTCGGCAACAAAACCTCCAAATCCAACCTCCTCATCTGCTCAATGAGATCACTCTGCTGAGTAAGAAAGATAACTGCCGGTCTCCTGTTCAAAGTATTTGAGACCAAGTTTACTTTACCAGGATGGTATTGCAAACTGATGTCATAATCGGCCATAAGCTCCAACCATCTTCTTTGCCTCATGTTTAATTTCTTCTGGGTGAAAACGTTCTTGAGTCTTTTGTGGTCTGTAAAGATATCCACGCTGTCTCCATGTAAATAATGTCTCCACGGCTTCAAATCATAGATCACTGCCGCTAACTCCAAGTCATGACTAGGATAGTTCTTTTCATGCAGCCTCAACTGCCTCGATGCATACGCAACAACACGACCCTTCTGCATAAGAACTGCTCCAAGACCCTTACCAGAAGCATCATAGTGAATTATAAATTCGCCTGAACCATCTGAAATAGTCAACACTGGCGCTGACGTCAATCTGTTCTTCAACTCAACAAAAGCCTCATTGCACTCACCAGACCAACAAAACTTCTGATCATTTCCTGTCATTTTAGTTAACCGTTCTGCAATCTTCGAAAAATCTTGAATGAATTTCCGATAATAGTCAGCCAAACCGAGAAAATTCCTGACTTCGGATACTGACTTAGGAATAGACCAATTCTTCATAGCTTCAACCTTGGCTGGATCCACAGAAAGACCATCGCCAGAAATAATGTGCCCCAAGAAAGAAACCTTGTCGAGCCAAAACTCGTACTTACTGAGTTTCCCATAGAGCTGATTCTCTCTCAAAGTCTGCAGAACAACTCTAAGATGCTCAGCATGATCTTCCCGATTCTGATAATATACCAGAATGTCATCAATGAAGACCACCACAAATCTATCCAAGAACTGAGAGAAGACCTGGTTCATAAGACTCATGAATACAGCCGGTGCATTAGTAACCCCGAACGGCATCACAAGATACTCATAGTGCCTGTATCTAGTCCTGAATGCAGTCTTCTGTATATCTGTAGCCTTTACCTTGACTTGGTGATACCTAGAACGAAGATCCAACTTCGAGAAGACAGTAGCCCCCCTTAATTGGTCAAACAAATCATCGATCCTAGGCAAAGAATACCAGTTCTTCACAGTAACACTGTTTAGTTTCCGATAATTCACACACAGTCGACGACTACTATCCTTCTTGTTGACAAAAAGGACCGGAGCACCCCAAGGCGAAACACTTGGTCTGATGAAACCCAAATCAAGAAATTCCTGAATCTGCACCTTAAACTCTGCTAGCTCAACTGGTGCCATCCTGTAGGGACTCTTTGATATCGGTGCCATTCTAGGCTGAACATCAATACCGAACTTCACTTCCCTATCACGAGATAAGTTAGGCAACTCATCTAGAAAAACATCCAAGAAATCCCAAACAACTACAGGCGCAGTCTCATAGCTTGAGTGCAATTCCATCGCACAATCCACCTGTACAACTGCAGTCTTTACTCGGCCAAGGAAAGACTCTCCGGCATGGAACTCAAATTCTACTCGATCTAGAATTCTGAAAACTACTTTCTTGGCACGGCAATCAATAATGGAATGGGCTTCACCCAGCCAATCCGTACCAAGAATAATGTCAAATTCTGAATTCCCAATGATAATTAGGTTGGCTTTGAAATTTGCGTCCCCAATAACAACGGAATATTGCCAGCACTCACGGAAACAAATGACAACACCACCACCTGTCAAAATGTTCCAAGCCTCAGACATGTTGCTGCAATCCAACTAATGGTGACAAATCGTGAGGAGACAAAAGAATGGGTTGCCCTAGAATCATAGAGAACACGAGCGGGAAAAGAGCAAACAAGGACGACACCTAAGGGAGCAAAAGACAAGGAAAAAGAAAAGGCAGACAATCATGGGTAAAGGAAACAACAATGCAGAAAGATAACGAACAAACAGCAAAACAAGACCAAAAGAAAGAAACAAAGAGAAAGCAAAACAACAACAACAAAACAAAAAGCAAAAAGATACCTGCCACAACTCCTTCAGCTGTTTCAGCATCTGCATCAGTCAAGTTGAAAGACTGACTTCTCCTCGGAACAACGGTCCTCTGACCAACAATCTGATGCTGAGGAGGAAGCGGATGCCTAACTGGACCACGAGCTGGGCCTGCTTGTTGAACAGGACCCCTGGCTGGAAGAGCCACCTGCTGCTACTGCGGACAATCACGTACTGAATGATCAGCAGCACCATACCTAAAGCACTGGCGATTGACGCGCCAACAATTCTTACGCTCATGCCTAGACATCTGACAGAAGTCGCAAAAACCACCCTTCTGGAAACCAGCAGAACGATACAGAGCTGCCTTGACCGGATGGGTTGGGACAGGCCTCCGAACAGGACCACCAGAAGGCCTAGCAGCAGGATGCGGAACAGTCCGCGAAGAAGGAACCAAACCACCACGAGCCTACACCTGAGCTCGAGTTGCCTTAAGAGCTTCAGCATAAGTACACAAACGGAGAGAGACAAGATGCCTCTTCGGTAGCTACAAGAACACTAGGGAAGCGGCTAAGTCTAGTAAACTCAGTTGCGTACTCATCCACTGACCTGGAACCCTGTTTCAAGAAGTCCATGTTACAACATTGTTTGAACAATTATGTAACAAAATTCCAAAATAAAATAATGACTTAACCTGTTTTAGGGCCAGGAATTACTGTTCCTTCTCAACTCAAGTACTACTGGGGAAGAACTTCTCCAAGAATCTCCGAGTGAAAGTAGTCCAAGCAATAGGCCTCTCAAGTGGCTCGGACTCGGCCATCCATCAAATATGAGCCAAATCCACCAACTGGATGGAAACCACGTCCACCCTATTAGCCTCGGAAATACGTGCCGCCAAGAGCAAGCGCTCGGTCCGGATCAACCACTATTCAGCCTCCAAAGGTGTCCTAGTACTGGAAAAACGGTCGGGATGCAGCCTCATAAAATCCGTAACTGTTCCTAAACAAGGCGGAAGATTTTCCTGCACAGGCACAATGGGCGGCGGAACCTGGACAGTTTCAAGAGCAGCCATCACTAGATTGCTGTGGTTTTGCAGCTGATTGATCAGCCGCTCAAGCACAGCAGTGACAGCCTCAATCGGATCAGACTGAGAAGAATTCCTACGAGCCATAGCTGCACAAAAATCAAAACAATTAGTATCCAGAATCAAAGTTGATAATAATTCATTTACGTATGCCTGGTTGGTGAAATATTGAGCCGATCCCAGTTCTAGCCAAGCTTGTCTAATATATTAGGCAACTAATACATTAGCCAAACATGGGCTCTGATACCACTAAAAGCCTTGTCACGCCCCGCTTTCCAAAAGGAATACGGAATACGGATACACGACTCAACCTAGCGAATGATTTGCATCATCCATAAGTTGTTCAGGAATCTTTACAACATCTCACAATATAATCAGAGTCGGAAAGAAAAAAAGTCAACCACGCACATGCAAAATTGAATTAATAAACCAACATAATTTACTTGAAATAAAACACATTAAGCTCAAATAAATCAGAATCTGGACAAGACAAATATCCTAGGTCACATCACCCAAATACAAAGTAATCGTCCAAGTAATCAAAATACATTTTTGAAAGCAACAATAATAGTAATACTAATAAGCAAGAAATCCAGCACTAATATCTCATTTTGCCAATGCCGTCGGGCAGCTGACCATCCTGATCTACAATAAATAATTGCAGGAGAAGGAAAGAAAAAATAAGTACCCGTCAATATTTTAAAAAAGAATACTAATCTTGTTTAGGTGAAAAAGAATGCATTTGCAGGCACAGTACTAATTTGGGCATCCAAAATTACATCTACTAATTTCCATGTAGGTGCTCCAACGTGCCAAACCTAAAGATCGGTGATACCTTGATTGTAACTACCATTTTTGTAATTTTCAATTTTTTTCTCCCTTTTGTAATATTTTAATTGCAATTTTATAAAAACCCATTTTCGTTCTTGATTATTTTAATTAAGAATTTCTTGAAAATTCCCGTTATTCTTATTGGAGCTTTTCTTGTTGAGCTTATTATCTTTTATTTGATTATGAGTATTTTTTTATTTGAACCATGTTCATTATGATTTACCTCATAACTGAACCCTAATCCCAATTTGAATTGTTCTTGACCCAAAACCGCTTTTATTGAACCCTAAACCTCTAAACCAGTACCCTAATTGTACCCTATAAATACAACTTTAGTGCAAACCCTAAAAATTGCATAATTCTGAACCCTAGCCGCCTATTCTCTCTCCTCTCTCTCTCTGCTCTCTGTTCTCTCTCCCCTGTCATCGTTTTCTCGCCAAAATCACCCCTTGCTTCTTCCGGCGTCTTCCCCACCCAACTCCGGCCACCCCATCGTCGCTTCCTGCCACCCAACACCCCGTCGACACCAGCACAGCCACCAGGCCGAACCCTAAATCCCCTTTCCTCAGTGCTCGACATTAGCATAGCCAAAACCCAATCCCGTTGACCCACTGTAGCGCCACCACGATGCCGCCGTTGCCACCTCGTCGACATCGAATCCAGTTGGCCCTCGTCGCCGTCCACCAAAGTCATGGCTGACATTGCTGCTGCTATCCCTTTGATTACTGTGTTGTTGTTGATTTGGGCTTTTGTGGTTGTCGCTTTTAGTGCACTTATATTGCACGTGCTGGTTTGGGATCATGCTAGTTCATGAGTTCATTGCTTCGGGATTCTTATCCCGTTATTTTTGGTATCCGTTTTCAACGATTAACAGGAAAGTCACTGTCCTCTTGAATTGCTAATCGTATCAAATTCAAGTGCTTTTGAAATTCTTGTAAGTAGATCTCTTTGTTATCGTATTGTCCATTATTCATCTATTCATTGGGTTTATTGAGGGTTTACACGAGCTAACCCCAATATTCATGACACCGTGTCACTTTGACTGTAAAGTTTGGATATTTCATTAGTGCATATAGAATTGACAATAGGGTTGTTCATATAATTGACACACAAATAAACTATTGTAGAGACAATTGCTAGGTTGTACGTTGGTTGACTGATTGATGATTGATTGATGATAAATTTTTGTAAGAGCGTGTTCTAATTTTATTTATCTTGTTTGGACACCCATCATGCTGAATATACAGTTTATTGACTAAAGAAGTCATACCCATCATGTTTAATTAATTTATTTTCCAGAAAAATACCCTAAAAACTGTATATGCTTGCTGACCTGAATTTTGACCGCTATTTTCGAACCAGTAAATGACCTTCAAATTAAATACTTTCTGAATATGAATTGTAGCCTTATCTTTCTAGTTTCCAGAACACCTTGAATTTTTGAATTTTGAGTTTTGTAGAAAAAGTTATATCCGTTTTACTACAGCTGTGTTTTTTTACTTTCAGATATTCAGATTCTCGGACCTTCATGTTTAAACAGTAAAAAGGCTGATCAAATGATAAAATTTTGCTATGAAAATTTCCGAATTGTTGGTTAACATGTTTAGGAGTCCAGAAAATATTTTTACTGAATTTAATATTGAGTTTTTGCTGATTCAAAAATTAAAACAATGAGATGCCGAAAGTCTGCCTGAATATAAAATCTGTAAATAACAGTGTTTTTGACCTAGCTACTCTTGTCGGAATTTGAACTTTAAATATGCGTTGAAACCGTGTGGAAGTCTAGTTTCAAGATTTTCTGACGAATTCAACTTTCAATTTCTGTGTCAGCTGGAAACTGCATTTTTGTACAGGTTGCGCTTGCTGTCCAGAATTTTGGATACCACTTTTTAATGAATTAATTATTCCTATATCGTGATATTGCATGAATTGATGTATGTATGTTGCATTGCATGATCCTAGTGAGTTATTGTCATCGTTCTAATTGTCCTATATTCATTATATCATCCTATTGTTCCCCTATTGATACTATGATTCACCTCATGTCCCAAATTGCATATTGTATTGTTGCAATGATAAATAATTAACAAGCCGGTATTTAGGAGATTGACTAGATTAGTTGATGATATGGGGATTGTACTCGGATGATGGCCAGTGATCATTACCATTATCAGCATCGTGTAAGAAATTACATATGTCCAGTGTTTTTACCATTATCGGCATCGCGTAAGAAATTACACATGTCTAGTGTTATTACTGTTATCATCATCATACTCAGTACATGAACTATAAAATCTACCACTATAGTCTAAACAAAATTGATTGTATACATCGAACCTGTGGTATCGCACACATAGGACGCAGTATTACGTGTATTAGTTAAAAGTTAAAATGATTAATAGACATAAGGATTGACACGTCACCGACATTGCATATTGTTCATCGTTGTTCCTATTTGTAACCGATATTGTCTAAGTATTATTGATATTAACCATTGATTACCGTTACCGAATATTGATTCACCGTTACAACGTTGCATTGATTACCATGTTAATGATTATTACTATCGTGCCATGTTATTGATTCTTATTGATCCATTAATTCATTGTTATACCGTTATTTCATTGTTCCCTACTTTCTCTACTTGTTGTCCATGACTTGCTCTAAGGACAATTTTTCTCCTCTTTTTAGATGAAGTGTACACATGTAATGAAGGAGAATTGCCTGATGGAATTGGAGAACAAAAATTCTGAAGATTTATGCTTTCTAAATTGCTTATTGCTTTAATAATAATAATGTATTGAGACTTGTTATTAATTTTGGATTGGATTATTTTGTATTGGGCTGATGTCCCGAATTTTGTTATTGTTTCCAGACGTGGGATTATTATTATTGTATTTGGATATTTTTATTGCTTCATTCCAAGTATTTTTGTTGAAAAGATTATTATTATTGCCCGCGCAATTGATATGGCTAAAAATAGGATTAAATCAGGACCGTTCAAATCGGGCATGAATCTTAAAGCTCTCAGGGGGTAAAACGGTAATTTCACCTACAAACGGGTTCGAAAAGGGAACTGGGTCTTTCTTCAAAGCCCAATAACCCATAAACGGATCTGTCCTAATGGGTACGGGTCCCAACCCGTTACAAACCAGTTCAGAAGGATAAAGAAGAGTTCTGATTCATAATTATCCCTAAGAGGTGGTTTTAACCACTCTATCCATTCACACCGAAAAATAGAGATTTGTTCTTATCTCGAAACGGATCCCTAAGGCGATTATAAAAACCCCTCTCCCCCCACCATAAGAAGGTAATGAATATTTTTCTACATAAAGCTCTTTCATAATCTTCCTAATTACTGACAAGAGCGTCGGAGGGTGCGTCACCGGGATCCATCCGGTGTATCGCACTTTTTGCAGGTCCGCGGCAGCAGTAGGAAACAAGTCAAGACGTTGGTGAAGGTCAACAGGTCAACAAGTTTGCCATATTCGTATTCTCAAGAATCCACAAATTCATCTGTTTGTTCCCACACCAAAATCAGCAGCAATAGATTGGCGCCGTCTGTGGGAAGCGAAAAAGCAATCCAACCTAACTTCATCAGCGAGATTAGTTTCAAGCCATGCATCCAAAAGAGAAGGGAAAGGCAGTGGTCTCCAGCCGCAGAACCACTCCTCTTCCTCCTCCTCCTCCTCCAGCTCAAGGTGTTCTTCCTCAACAACCTCCTCCTCAACAGGCCCCTCCAGAGTCTCGGGGGGCTGCCCAGGGGGGCTCTCATCAGAGTTGTCCAAAGAAGCATCCTCCTCAGGACCATGTCGCGGTCCACAATTCTCTAATTGACTCTATGGCTTCTCAAAGCCCTCCCGAGTGGGATCTCCGTCAAGTGATTGTCAACCGCCAAAAGGGGGTCGACCTCCGAACTCTCCTGAATGGATGGCGAGTCCTTGGAGGAGTCCATCAACCTGAGCACCCAGGGGTCTCGAGAGTCTGGACCCTCGCAGACCGAGGACCAGAAGATCCCCTTCCCCGAGGAGGCGAAGAGAGTCTCCTCAACGCCATCGGCGGAGAAGCCATACTCTAGTAAACCGAGCCACACATAGATACCGCCAAGCTGGATAGGCACTAGTCACAAGGGCGGAATTCCAAGATTTTCAACAGACCATTCTGCAGGCCTTTAACGTCGCTCCCAACCACAAGCAACAGACACCTAGTCCTCAACCTGCCCTAAGTCATCACCACCGCACTCCTAGTCCCCTTTCACATGGAAAAGAGTCTAGGGGCTCGGCTGGATATGACCGAAGGGAAGACTCGGTCTACCGCCATCTCCACGAGATGGAGAGGCACCTTGGACAACTTGACAGAAAAGAGGAACAACGGGCATGGAATTTTCACCCGAGCAGGCCCCCATTCTTCCGAGCCATCATGGAGGCCCCGTTCCCGCAAAACTTCATGCTCCCTAACTTTGAGTCATACAACGGGGAGTCGGACCCCACCGAACACATCCAGAGTTTTAAAACTCTCATGATGATCCACCAGGCTTCAGATGCGCTCCTTTGCAAGAACTTCCCTGCCACACTGAAAGGGCCTGCGAGAGAATGGTACTCTTAACTTGCCCCGGCCTCCATCTTCTCATTCGATCAGTTCAAATGGCTCTTCCTTACTTATTTCGTGAGTAGCCACCGGGCCGAGAAAACAAGTGTATCTTTGGTGACCCTCAACCAAAGAACGGGTGAACGCCTAAGAGATTATGTTCGGTGCTTCACCGCCGAAGCCCGGTCTATTGCTTCCTTCAACCAATCCGTAGCCTCTGCGGCATTTGGGCACAACGTCACTAATGTCGATCTCAAGGCATCCCTTGCCAAGAAGCCTCCTCGAGACTTCTCAGAACTCCTGCTTAGGAGTGAGAGTACATCCGAGTGGAAGGGGCTCTCAACCCCCCACTCTCGAGGAACCATCTTCCGGGAACAAACGGAAGAATACGGACAAAGAAGGGTCCCAGAAACTCCAGAGGGACGACAATGGCCAACGCCGCCCAGCTCCTCATTTTGAGAAGTTCACCCCCCTCAATGCTAGTATATTAGCAGTCCTTATGGTGGTTGACAAGGAAGGGCTACTTCGCGCTCCTCCTAGAATGAATACCCCTGGCAAGAAAAGAAATAAGGATAAGTGGTGCCGCTTTCGTAGGGACCACGACCACGACAAAGATGATTGTCGCGCTCTCAAAAAGGAGATCAAATAACTCATACAGTGGGGAGACCTGAACAAGTTTGTCTGAAGAGACGGGGCCGGCCTTCCACCCCGAGGAGCTTACAAGCGAACAGAGAGGTACGCCGAGTTCCAAGATTCTGAACATGGGGCCGTCCTCCACCTCATCCAAGGAGGGCCAATGGGGGAAGAACCCAACTCCTCCCAAGAGGCTTTCACCGTATCGTAGAAGTAGGATCTTGGTTTTCAATAAGGCCGATGCTTGTAACCCGGCCAATAGCATGTAATAACGGTTTGCCCCATGGAAGTGGCCATTTAGTTTTTTTTAATAAAACTTAAAATTTTGTCTATTATTGCACTTGCTTCATTTCTACTTCTCCGAGTCACTTCTACGACTCGCTAAATGGTAAGTTCGGAGTCCAGCTTGTCCTCCAGGGCTGCTCCTACAACTTACTAAGCTCAAAAGACGAGTTCAGAGTCCAACACTTGGTTTGACGTTACCTTAGCCGCTTGTAAATAAGCAAGTGCGGGGCAGCTCACCATTCGGAATTGCTCCTACAACTCGTTAACTCTCTTAACAACAAGTTCGGAGTCCAATACTTGGTTCGATGTTGCCTTAGCCACTTGCAAAAAAGCAAGTGCGGGGCAGCTCACCATTCAGAATCGCTCCTACAACTGTTGAACCTCTTCTCAGCAAGTTCAGAGCTAAAACTCTCTCCTATAGCTGCTCCTCAAACTTGTCTCCCAAACGGCTCTCTCCTAGAGCCAAGCTCTTCACTCTGCTCGCTTCAGAGCGGACCTCTTCTCAATGAGTTCGGAGCTAAAACTCTCTCCTAGAGTTGCTCCTCAAACTTGTCTCCCAAACGGATCTCTCCTAGAGCCAAGCTCTTCTCTCCGCTCACTCCCAGAGCAAACCTCTTTTCAGCAAGTTCAGAGCTAAAACTCTCCCCTAGAGTTGCTCCTCAAACTTGTCTCCCAAACGGCTCTCTCTCAGAGCTAAGCTCTTTGCTCCGCTCGCTCCCAGAGCGGACCTCTTCACAACGAGTTCGGAGCATGACTCTCCCTAGAGTTGCTCCTCAAACTAGTCTTCCAAGAACGGACTTCCCCTAGAGCCATGCAAAGCTCTTCTCAACTTCGTGAAAACGAAGATGTTGTGGGACTATCTTGACCTTGAAGAAGGATGATTCTCCAACTCATTTCTTAAGAGAACTTGTAGATCTTTGAGATAGCTTCGAAACAAGGGGTCACACGCCCCGATGCGACCTCCGTAGCACTAGGAACGTCGATTACAATACAAATGCGAGAAGATTTCTCCTAGACTTCGTCAACGTGTGTCGAGCACTCTTGCCACCGACGTCCAAATGCGAGAAAAAACTCTCCTGGACTTCGGTAACATGTGCAGAGCACTCTTTCCACCGACGTCCAAATGCGAGAAAAAACTCTCCTGGACTTCGCCAATGTGTGCCAAGCACTCTTGCCACCGATGTCCAAATACAAGTAAAAAGCTCTCCTAGACTTCTGCAACGTGTGTTGAGCACTCTTGCCACCGACTTCCAAATGCGAGAAAAGCCATCATAGACTTCGGCAACGTGTGCCGAGAATTCTTGCCACCGACGTCCAAATGCGAAAAAAACTCTCATGGACTTCAACAACAAGTGCCGAGCGCTCTTGCCACCGAAGCTCAAATTGGAGAAAAAATATGCCTCAAGATCTGCACTCAAATCAAGATCAACGGTGGTGATTAAAGCAAAAAGAGAAAGTCATGAATCAACTATTGACTGCCACGTGTCAGGCAGCCGAAGTCCTCTCCTGGTTCAGAAATGCAATCCGAGCGCTCTTGCCACTAACCCTGAAACGAGAGAAAAATTTACCAAAAAGTCAACGGTCAACCGTTGACCGCTACGTGTCAAGCCGCCGAAGTCTCTCCTGGTCTGAAAATGCAATCCGAGTGCTATTTCCACCGACCCTCAAATTGGAGAAAAATTTTGCCTCAAAATTCATGCTCAAACATGATCTGCGGCTCAGATACAAGCAAGCAAGCAAAAAAGGGGGGGGGATAAACTAAGGGGTTAACAGGTTAGTTTGGACCCGTTATAGGACCCAAACCCGTCAACCCCCTTCTTCTCCACTCTCCCGCCAAAAACCAAACAGAAAAGAAAAAAAAAACCCCAACATCTCCTCCTTCAATGTTGAGCTCGTCCATCTTTGTTGAAGCTCCGAACCTAAACCTCCTTCGTCGAGCTCAACCTCGACACCACCACCGCCGAGCTCCACCGTCGAGCTCCACCGCTGAGCTTTCCTTCACTGTCTAAGAGCCAAGCCTTGTCGAGCTCCATCTCTAATGTCGAGCTCGCCAATCCACCGAGCTCACAAGCTTCGAGCTCCCTCCTTCATGAAGACCTCCTTCATCGTCGAGCTCCACCTTGGTTTTGCCGAACCCATAGCCACCGAGCTCCCACTCCGAGCTCAAGCTTCCACTCTCGTCAAGCTCGAAATCCTTCTCCTCGCTGCCAAGCACCTTCGCCAACTCCGAACCCCACTTCGAGCTTTCCTTCATGAGCTCCAAGTCCTTCAACCTCGACACCACCCATCACAGTCGTGCTCCTTCGCCAAAACACTATGAGCCCCTCCATTGCCAAACTCCACTTCGCAAGCCCCGTAGTCGAGCTCATACCCTCACCGAACTGTACGCCACCTCAATTCAATGAGCTCCGACCTCCGTCAAGCCACCACCGAACTATCGAGATCCTCTCATCCTCCCTTCCATCGCCGTTGCCGCGAGGCTCGCCGCCTCGATCCGGGCATTCGTGGCACCGGAGCCCAAATGAGAAAAAAAACGGAACTTCTCCTCCAAAGCTGTCGACCCCATCTCCTTCCCGAGCTCCTCTTTCCGTCGACACCTAAGTACCGAGCTCTGGCTCCACCATGGCTTCAACGAGCCTCCTCCAAACGTTGAACACCATAGAGCTTCGAACTCTCTGCCATGGCCTCGCCTCCATCTAGCTCCACCGAGTGTCCCCCTCAAACGAGCTCCGCTGAGCTCTCCTCTACCTCGACGAGCTCAAGCAACTGAGCTCCACACCGAGCTCTTCCTATCTCCATGTTCCGAGCTCATCTCGACTGAGCTTCGAACTCAACAACACCTCCATTGCCAAACTATCGAGCTCCTCTCCTCCTCCCCTCCGCCGTCGATGCCGCGAGGGTCTCTGCCTCGATCCGAGCATCCACGGCACCGGAGTCCAAATGAGAGAAAAGCTCCCATCGTCTCTGAGCACCGAGCTCCAACCTCAGTCGTCGCTGAGCTCCCCATCCTGAGCTCCAAAACCCATCGTCGAGCCCAACTCATCGAGTTATTCTCCTCACCAAAGCTCGAGCTCCACTCATCGAGTTCTTCTCCTCACCAAAGCTTGAGCTCCCCCCCTTCGTCGTCAACCTCACCAACTCCCCATCACAAGCTCCGACGTCGAGCACCTTCGACTGCATGCTTCTCCTCGAATCCAAAGCTCATCTCGACCGAAGCTCCTTCGAACCCAACGTCGAGCTCATCTCGACCGAAGCTTCTCCTCGCCGAAGCTCGAGCTCCTCCTCGAATCCAAAGCTCATCTCGACCGAAGCTCTTTCGAACCCAACATCGAAGTTCCTTCTCCTTCGAACCCAACATCAAGCTCATCTCGACTGAAGCTTCTCCTCGCCGAAGCTCGAGCTCCTTTTCGACTCCAAAGCTCACCGACGTCGAGCTCCTCCATAAGCGCCGACATCGAGCTTCCTTCGCACGAGCTCCGTGAGCTTTACTCTCCGAAGAAGCATCAAAGAAAAAGGGAATAAGGAGGAACAGGGTGGGAGAAAAAAAAAAGAAGAAAAGGTCAGTTCGGGCATTGACCAAGTCAACGCTTGCCGACAATTCCTGCCATCGACTCTCACATTGGAGAAACAAATGGCCTCCTCCCGATGCACGTTCGCCTGATCGTGATCGATGCACCGGATCGCGCCATGTCATCAGGTATTAATTTATTAATTTATTTATTTAATCGAATTAATTATTCAAAAAATCCAAAAATATTTAAAAATCGGAAAAAATTAATTAAAAAATTCTAAAAATAATTATTAATTCAGAAAATAATTTTAAAATTCTGAAAATATAATTATCAAATTAGAATAATTAATTAATATTTTCGAAAATTAATTATTTAAATTCAGAAATTGAATAAAAAATTCGAAAAAATTCAGAAAAATCTGGAAAATCACAAAAAATCAAGGAAATTTTGAAAATAATTTTGGACATTTTACAAGCTCATATTGACACCATTACACCTTGAGTAAGATCCAAACTCCCTTAAGAACTCCGATAATATCCCTTACACCATTAGAACAACAAAACTACTCCTCAAAGGTTGTTAAACTTAGTCTTCTGGAGTGGAGGGCTCGTGATATGGCTAAAAATAGGATTAAATCGGGACTGTCCAAATCCGGTGCGAGTCTTAAAGCTCTCAGTGGTAAAACGGTAATTTCACCTACAAACGGGTCCAAAATGGGAACTGGGTCTTTCTTCAAAACCCAATAACTGTTGGTTCTTGATTTTGATGATCACAACACAGTGCATCATGTGTCTATATTATACAGCTAACATTGCAGTGAAGAGACTAAAGACAGAGACTAAAGACAATTCTAGCTGAACAAACAAACAAGCTCAAACAGATACAGATGAAGAAGACAAGGATCAAGTTTCAACTCAAGACTCAAGACTCAAGACTTCAAGCTCAAATGTTTTATAAATATTGTATTTTATTTCTTGTTGAGTCTTAGTATGATGTAAAGCCTTGTCAACGCACACACACACACACATACTCAAAATTTCATCATGTGTGTCTCTTAAAACCCCCAAAAATAAGTCAAAACAGTTTGAAGAATTTTAACTTTTAAGTACCAGTCGACTTAAGCTCTTGCCAGTCGACTGCCAAGTACAAAACTGTTTAAAATTATTCAAACTCTGATCAGTCGACTCATATGGCAACCCAGTCGACTGTTCAAGAGTTTTTGACCGTTTTCTGATTTTCAAAAACGAATTTTTTCAAACTCAAACGGTCTGATCCGTTGGTTGACAGTTATGTAACTGCTTTCCAACGTTCAGAAGATCAAAACTCTTTATAAGAGTTTCTTCTCAAACAGAAAAACTTACTTGATTTCTTACATACATCCGAGCACTCTTGAGAAAAACAAATTAAGTGATTTTCTGTAAAGAACAAAGCTTTCAAGTTCACACACTTTGGTTCTCTACATTCAGTCCAGTATAGCATTGAATTCGCTTTGGACTGAGTATAGAAGTCAACCTATTCTTTTAGCCACGTGCATCAACACATACTACAACAAGGCTATAGGTTGATTGTAAAATTCCTCTTGTACTCTTGCTCTCGGTTGGAGAGTGTTTTTGACTCTTGGTTGTAGAGTCGGTGTCTTTTCACTCTTGGTTGAAGAGTGGGTCTGCTTTCTCTGGTTGAGAGAAAGGACTACGGGTTAGACAAGGTTGTTGTCGTAACGCCGTAGGGTATTCTTGTAATTTTTCAAGAATAGTGGAAATCTCAAGTGGGTTGCTTGGGGACTGGATGTAGGTCGGGAGGACCGAACCAGGATATATCTTGTGTACTCTGTGATTGATTATCTTGTGACTGCATTTACTTTTGTTAACTTAAGTTCTGCAAAACTTGTCTGGCCAGTCGACTCAGCTTCGTATCAGTCGACTGATCAGTCTCGTATTAGTTATACTTTTTACTTCATCAGTCGCCTGCCTTATCTATAAGTCGACTGCATCGAGAGTTCAAGTTTCTTTTTATTTGACTATATCAGTCGACTGGTTCCCCACTAAGTCGACTGTGCCGAGAGAAATTATCTATTCCGCAATTTATTTTTAATAAACACTATTCACCCCCCCTCTAGTGTTTGTTGCTTAGCCTACAGGATCCAACAATAACCCATAAACGAATCTGTCCTAACAAACCAGTTCAGAAGGATAAAAAAGAGTCACGATTCATAATTATCCCTAAGAGGTGGTTTTAACCACTTCTATCTATTCACACCGGGAAGTAGAGATTTGTTCTTATCTCGAAACGGATCCCTAAGGCAACTATAAAAACTCCTCTCCCCCCACCATAAGAAGGTAATGAATATTTTTCTACATAAAGATCTTTCATAATCTTTCTGATTACTGACAAGAGCGTCGGAGGGTGCGTCGCCGGGATCCATCCCGGTGTATCACACTTTTCGCAGGTCCGCAGCAGCAGCAAGAAACAAGTCAACACATTGGTAAAGGTCAACAGGTCAATAGGTTTGCTTTATTCGTATTCTCAAGAATCCACAAATTCATCTGTTTGCTCCCACACCAAAATCAGCAGCAACAGCAATTGTTCTGTATTGTTTATATTGTTGAGTTGAGTTGGTCGAATAAATAGCTTATAGGTGATGTTAGACATTCGCTGGACCAATGTCATGTACTCGTATTTTGTGTTTTTGGGAAGCAGGGCGTGGCAAGGTTTTTAGTGGTATCAGAGCCCAGATTTGGATAATATATCAGTCAAACATGACTAACGAAAGAAAGTTTAGCTTTGATTGATATATTAATCAGATTTGGGATCATATTGGTTTGACTGAACAATACGAGTAATACAGTGATCGCATGAACAATTGATATCCAACATGATCTGAAAACTAGTCTTATTTGATTCCTCTTTGATCCCTTCCATTCATTGATTCCTTATTGGGTGTGATTTCGTCCTTTTCATACCTATATTCTTTTGATTCCGGTATCATCTATTCTTCTTCTTCCTGCTTGGTCCGCAAATCGGCATTGCTTGATCTACAACGACATGTCTACAGCTTGAAGTATCGCGATCAGAGTAGCGCAGCAGAAGCGTGGTGGGCCCATAACCCATAGGTCCTAGGTTTCTCATGTTGCTTCTCCTTCCCTCCATTGTTTACTTCCTTTTTCCTTGCTATTTTATTCTTCTATCATGTTGTTGTTGTTTATGTTTCCTTCCATTCATGCATGTTTCTTGCATTTTGTTTCCACCTTTTTTATTCTCACTTTGACTTCTTGCTAGGTATTATCCTTATTCATTCCTTCCCGCTCATGCTCTCTTTGACTCTGGTGCTACTCATTCATTTGTTTCTTCCCGCTTCGTTGATCTACATCTTTTGGCTAGCATCGCTATGCTAGTAACTTGGAACATTTCTACAGGTGGAGGTGTTGTCGCGTGTTCTCAGATTTGTGAGCAGTGCCCCTTGGTTATTGGTGGTGTTGTTTTTATCGCCGATTTGATTATCATTGGCAATTCTGGATTTGATGTTATTCTGGCGATGGATTGGCTTAGTATCACTCATGCTGTGATTGACTACCACAAGAAGAAGGTGGTGTTTCATATGCTTGAACACCAGGAATTTGAATCTTGTGCCGGTGAGATGCCTCTTGCTTGTGTTGAGAAGTTGGCCAGTCAGGAAGTTGGAGTTATGGAAGAAGTGTGTGCTGATGATGTTGCTGCACCTTTAGTTGTGCGATATTTTTTGGATATTTTTCCTAAGGAATTACCGGGATTACCCCCAAATTGTGAAGTGGTTTTCAGTATTGATGTTCAGCCGGGTAAAGCTCCAATCTCTAAAAGTCCGTACAGAATGGCTCCTGTTGAGCTAGCTGAGTTGAAAGAGCAGATTCATGAGTTGTTGGATAGAGGATTTATCATGCCAAGTGTTTTGCCTTGGGGAGCTCCAGATCTATTCGTCAACAAGAAGGATGGTAGTCGGAGGTTGTGATTGACTACCGCGAGCTCAATAATGTCACAGTGAAGAACAGATATCCATTGCCAAGGATTGATGACCTATTTGATCAACTGGGAGCCGCTTCTGTATTTTTGAAGCTAGATCTTCATTCTGGTTATCATCAAGTTAAGGTGAAAGCCGAGGATGTACAGAAGACTGCTTTTCAAACAAGATATGGGTACTATGAATTTTGGTGATGCCTTTTGGAGATACTAATGCTCCAACTGTATTTATGAGCTTGATGAATCAGGTTTTCTCTCCCTTCTTTAACAAGTTTGTCGTGGTGTTCATTGATGATATTCTTGTCTATTTTCGAAATTGGGATGAGCATACTGAGCACTTGAAGGTTGATTTGCAAACTTTGAGAGATCATCAGTTGTATGGGAAGCTTAGCAAGTGTGAGTTTTGTTGGATCGAGTGGCTTTCATGGGCCATATTATTTCTGGAGATGGTGTTTCTGTCGATCTATCCAAGAATTCTGCAGTTAAGGATTGGCTGACACCGAAGTCTGTATCGGAGGTTCGGAGTTTTCTTAGTCTAGCAAGTTACTACAGGAAGTTTGTTCAAGATTTCTTAAAAATTGCAGGGCCATTGACCAAGTTGACTGGGAAGGATCAGAAGTTTGTATGGGATGAGTTCTGTGAAGAAGACTTCGTTGAATTGAAGAATCGGTTGACATCAGCACTTGTGATGACTATACTAGATGGATCAAGAGGTTTTGTAATTCACTGTGATGCTTTAGGTAGAGGTTTGGGTGCTGTTCTGATGCAGCGAGGCAAGGTTGTTGCTTACGCATCTAGACAATTGAGGCCGCATGAGAAGAATTATCCTACCCATGATTTGGAGCTTGCTGCTGTGATCTTTGCCTAGAAGCTTTGGAGGCATTATTTACTTGGAGACCGAGTGGAGATCTTCACTGACCACAAAAGTCTCAAGTATATGTTCACCCAGAAGGAGCTGAATATGAGGCAAAGGCAATGGTTGGAATTGATGGTAGATTATGATATCAGTTTGCATTATCACCATGGCAAGATTAATTCAGTGCTTGATGCTTTGAGCAGAAGACCTGTTGTTATGGTTCTTACTGAGCAGAAAGAACTTGTGGAAGCTATGAGGAGGTTGGATTTGAATGTGATTTTGCCTGGTTCTGGGCAGAGTTATATGGTGCTCCAGTTGCAGTCGTCTTTGGTGGATCAGATTAAGGAGGCACAGTCTGGTGATGTGCAATTGCAGGAGTTTCGAGCTGAGGTTGAAGCTGGTTCTAGAACTGAGATGGTGATTCATGAGGATGGATCTCTTCACTTTAGGACACGTCTTTGTGTTCCGAAGGGAGAAGTCAGGCAGAAGTTACTTGAAGAAGCTCATTGCTCGTCATACTCTATTCATCCAAGTGGTACGAAGATGTATTCGTATTTGAAGTTGCATTTCTGGTGGCATGGTATAAAGAGGGATGTTGCAAGATTCGTTTCTAGATGTCTAATCTATCAGTAAGTGAAGGCAGAACATCAGAGGACAGCTGGACTTCTTCAACCGCTTCCTATTCCAGAGTGGAAGTGGAAGAATATCATTATGAATTTTGTGACTGCTTTGCCTAGAAGTCCCAAGGGTCACAATGCCATTTGGGTGATTATAGATTGCTTGACGAAGAGTGCTCATTTCATTCTTTTCAGAGTTGGGCAGTCTACAAAGAGTCTTACAGAAAGATATATGTAGGAGATTGTGAGATTGCATGGTGTTCCTGTGAATATTATATCAGACAGAGATACTAGATTTAGATTTCAATTCTTAGAGAGACTTTAGACTAGTCTTGGGAGTAAGCTGAAGTTTAGTACTGCATTTCATCCACAGACAGGTGGTCAATCAGAGAGGACTATTCAGACCTTGGAGGATATGTTGAGGTCCTGTGTGCTTCAGTTTGGAGGTTCTCGGGAAGATCATCTACACTTGGTGGCGTTTTCATACAATAATAGCTATCAAGCTAGTCTTCAGGCGGCTCCATATGAAGTCTTGTATGGTTGAAAGTGTAGATCACCAGTGTGCTGGGATGACATTGGTGAGAGGAAGCTTTTGGGGCCAGAATTGATCACGAAGACTGCTGATGTAGTGGTCCAGATCAGGAAGCATTTGCAAGCTGCGCAGGATAGGCAGAGAATATGGGCAGACATACACAAAAGACCGTTAGAGTTAGAGGTTGTTGATCATGTGTTTCTCAAGGTGTCTCCATGGAAAGGTGTGATTCATTTTGGTGGTGGGGGAAAGTTGAGCCCCAGATTCATTGGTCTGTTTGATGTGGTGGAGCGAGTAGGCAAGGTGGCCTGTAGACTCGCGTTGCTGCCAGCTTTTTCTAGAGTGCATAACATATTCCATGTTTCTCAGCTCAAGAAGTATGTTTGAGATGAAAGTCATGTTATTGATTATTCGGAGTTTTCTTGACCATATTTGTCTTGTGAGATTCATCTTGTGTCGATTGTGGATCGGCGGGAGAAGGTTCTGAAGAATAAGGTTATTAAGTTGGTTCGTATTGCTTGGAATCCTCACTCGCCTGGTGAGTCGACTTGGGAGCTTGAGAGTGTGATTCAGAAGCGGTTTCCTGATCTTTTTGAGTTGTTCTTGCTTTTGTTCTTTCCTTTTTCTCCAGGGTTACCCTACTACCACTTGCTCAAATTTTGAGGACGAAATTTTATTATAAGGTGATTAGGATTGTAACAACCATTTTTGTAATTTTCAATTTTTCCCCCTTTTGTAATATTTTAATTGCAATTTTATAAAAACCCTATTTTTTTTGTTCTTGATTACTTTAATTAAGAATTTCTTGAAAATTCTCGTTCTTCATGTTGGAGGTTTTCTTGTTGAGCGTATTATCTTTTATTTGATTGTGGGTATTTTTTTATTTGAACCTTGACGATTTTGATCTATCTTCTAATTGAACCCTAAACCCAATTTGAATTGTTCTTGACCCAAAACCGCTTTTATAGAACCCTAAACCTCTAAACCAGTACCCTAATTGTACTATATAAATACAACTCTAGTGCAAACCCTAAAAATTGCAAAATTTTGAACCCTAGCCGCCTACTCTCTCTCAATCTCTCTCCTCTCTGTTCTCTCTCTCCCGTCATCATTTTCCTGCCAAAATCACCCCCAGCTTCTTCCGGCATCTTCCCCAGTCAACTCCAGCCACCCCATTGCCGCCTCACGCCACTTAACACCCCGTCGACACCAGCACAGCCACCAGGTCAAACCCCAAATCCCCTTTCCTCTATGCTCGACATTGCAAAGCCAAACCCCAATCCTGTCGACCCATTGTAGCGCCATCACGATGCCTTCGTTGCCACCTCGTCGACGTAGAATCTAGTTGACCCTCCCCGCCATCCACCTGCGATGCCGACCACCAACGACGTGGCTGACGTTACTACTGTTGTCCCTTTGATTACTGTGTTGCTGTTGCTTTTAGTGCATGTATATTGCACGTCCTATTTTGGGATCGTGCTAGTTCGTGAGTTCGTTGCTTCGGGATTCTTATCCCATTATTATTGGTATTCATTTTCACCGATTAAAAAGTAAGTCACTGTCCTCTTGAATTGCTAATTGTATCAAATTCAAGTGTTATTGAAATTCTTGCAAGTAGATCTCTTTGTTATCGTATTGTCCATTGTTCATCTATTCGTTGGGTCTATTGAGGGTTTGCACAAGCTAACCCCAATATCTTAACATCGTGCCACTTTAACTCTAAAGTTTGGATCTTTCATGAGTGGATACAGAATAGACAATAGGGTTGTTCATGTAATGACACACAAATAAACTATTGTAGAGACAATTGCTAGGTTGTATGTTGGTTGATTGATTGATGATTCAATGATGATAAATTAATGTATGAGCATGTTCTAATTTTATTTATCATGTTTGGACACACATCATGATGATTGTACAATTTATTGACTAAAGAATTGATACCCATCATGTTTAATTAATTTCTTTTCAAGAAAAATACCATAAAAACTATATATGCTTGCTGACCTGAATTTCAACCGCTGTTTTCGAACCAATAAATGACCTTAAAATGAAATACTTTCAGAATATGAATTGTAGCCTTATGTTTCTAGTCCCCAGAAAACCTTGAATTTTTGAATTCCGATTTTTGTAGCAAAAGTTATGCTCGTTTTACTACAGGTGTGTTTTTACATTCAGATTTTCAGATTCTCGAACCTTTCATGTTTAAACAGTAAAAAGGCTGATCAAATAATAAAACTTTTCTATGAAAAATTTCAGACTGTTTCTTAACATGTTTAGGAGTCCAGAAAATATTTTTACTGAAATTAATATTGAGTTTTTGCTGATTCAAAAATTAAAACAACGAAATGTCAAAATTCTGCCTAAACATAAAATCTGTAAATAACAGTGTGTTTGACCTAGCTACTCTTGTCGGAATTTGAACTTTAAATATGCGTTGAAACCGTGTGGAAGTCTAGTTTCCAGATTTTCTGACGGATTCAACTTTCAATTTCCGTGTCAGCGGGAAACTGTATTTTTTTTACAGGTTGCACTTGCTGTCAAGAATTTTGGATACCACTTTTTAATGAATTAATTATTTCTTTATCGCAATATTGCATGAATTGATGTATGTATGTTGCATTGCATGATCCTAATGAGTTATTGTCATCGTTCTAATTGTCCTATTTCATTATATCATCCTATTGTTCCCCTACTGATACTATGGTTCACATAATGTCCCAAATTGCATATTGTATTGTTGCATTGATAAATAAATAACAAGCCGGGGTTTAGGAGATTGACTAGATTAGTTAATGATGTGGGGACTGTACTCGTATGATGGCTAGTGATCATTACCGTTATCGGCATCGTGTAAGAAATTACATATGTCTAGTGTTTTTACCGTTATCGGTATCGTGTAAGAAATTACATATGTCCAGTGTTATTACTGTTATCGTCATTATACTCAGTATATGAACTATAAAATCTACCACTATAGTCTAAACGAAATGGATTGTATGCATCAAACTTGTGGTACGGCACACAT
This sequence comes from Hemerocallis citrina, assembly GCA_017893485.1. Classification (NCBI taxonomy): domain Eukaryota; kingdom Viridiplantae; phylum Streptophyta; class Magnoliopsida; order Asparagales; family Asphodelaceae; genus Hemerocallis; species Hemerocallis citrina. The sequence continues at coordinate 71,236 of JACEHZ010000666.1, read as the reverse complement.
TGGACACAGTAGTACGTGCATTATTTAAGAGTTAAAATGATTAATAGACATGAGGATTGACACGTCACCGACATTGCATATTGTTCATCGTCGTTCCTATTTGTAACCGATATTGTCTAAGTATTATTGATATTAACCGTAGATTACCGTTACCGAATATTGATTCACCGTTACACCGGTGCATTGATTACCATGTTAATGATTATTACTATCGTGCCATGTTATTGTTTCTTATTAATCTTTTGATTCATTGTTATATCGTTATTCTATTGTTCCCTACTTTCTCTACTTGCTGTCCATGACTTGCTCTAAGAAAAAAAAAATCTTCTTTTTAGATGAAGTGTACACAGGTAATGAAGGAGAATTGCCTGCTAGAATTGGAGAACAAACATTCTGAAAAATTATGCTTTCTAAATTGCTTATTGCTTTAATAAACTTAATGTATTGAGACTTGTTATTATTTTTGGATTGGATTATTTTGTATTGGGCTTATGTCCCGAATTTTGTTATTGTTTCCAGACGTTAGATTATTATTATTGTATTTGGATATTTTTATTGCTTCATTCCAAGTATTTTTCTTCATGAGATTATTATTATTTCCTACACAATTGTTTTGTATTGTTTATATTATTGAGTTGATCGAATAAACAGCTTATTGGTGACGTTAATCATTCGCTAGGCCAATGTCATATACACGTATTTGGGAAGCGGGGCGTGACATTAATCATTCGCATGTTTTTGGGAAGCGGGGCGTGACATTGATAGTGGATTCTCAAATCATATGACTGGTGACTACAAATATTTTGCATCACTATCAAGGAAAAAGTGAAGGACATCATCTTTTGAGATAACAACACTGGTTAAACCATCGGTAAAGGTAAAATAAACTTTGGTTGATCATGCTCCATTGATGATGTACTGAAAACCCAATTTACTTAGTATAGTCAATTATGTGATAAAGATTATACATATACTTTTGATAAAATTGCATGCACTGTATTAAATAGTAATAACTCTTGTTTACTTCTTGCTAATAGATGGAATAATGTTTATGTCATCAACTCTAATAAATTAGCATAGGAAAATATGAGATACTAGAAACGAAGATTGTTTCTTATGGCATCGCGACTTGGACACACGACAACAGAAAACCTCAACAAATTACTAAATAAAGAACTTATTGGTGGAATCCCAAAATCAAGTTTGAGAAGGATGAACCTTGTAAAATATGTCAATTCAGTAAGCAGACTAAAAGTTCTCACAATCCCAATAAAATATTATCAACCTCTAGACTCTTGAACTCTTGCACATGGACATTTTTGGACCATCACGAACATGTAGTAATGGAGGAGCGCGATATACTTTCGTCATTGTAGATGATTATAGTAGATTCATTTGGGTTATTTTTTTATCACAAAAAGATGATACTCCTTATGTCTTTCAAAACTTCTGTCGTATAGTGGAAAATGAGAAGATACTTTTCTTGATTGGATGAGGACGTTGATCGACGATCGAGATCGGATGGATCAGATTGGTGCGGATCTTGATGGTGAACAAGATCGAGAAAGATCGATGGCTGAGATCGCTCTGATTTGGTCATCAAGATGATCAGAGAATCGGATGGTTGGATGTGATGATGACGATGATGATGATGATGATGATGATGATTAGAAGGCACAGAATCGAAAGATCAAGATCAGATGATGGTCCACATCACAAGGAGATCGGAAGGCCAGGATATGATGATGATGATGATCCCAATCACGATGGTGATCGGACGGCCTACATTCAAAGTGATCACAAATAGGGGACTTGGTGGTGACTGTGGGATCGAACAGATGGCGGGACCCAGGCAACGGGGACAGGAAACCGATGGGGTGTTAAGCACGGCAACGGGGATGGCGAAGGCGGTGGTCGCGGATGGATGCCGGAGGAGCAGTCGGAGAAATAGTAGTAAGGCGCTCGAGGTGATGGTTTGCTCTATTGTTGGCTCGAGCGACAAAGGAGGAAAGGTGATTCGAAGGTGGTCGCACACTGCAGGGGAGAAGGAGGTTGTAAGGGTAGGGGATGTTAGTGGGGATTCAGCAATGGAGAAGGTGGCAGTGGTTGTGAGGTACTTCGATTAGACGGTGATGGCGATGGCGGCTCGAAGGCGGCAAGGTGAGCGGGAGGTAGGCAATGGCGATGGATGAGAAGTGATGGGTTGCAGTGGTTGACAGGGCGACGGAGGAGGGCAGGTGGGCGACGAGGGCTGGGGGTGATGAGGAGCGACATAAGGGAAGATGGGTTCAGAAAAGAGATGAGCTGGAGGAAGGAGGATGTAATATCCCGGACGGATAGTATACTGTATAAATTATTATTTTTAAATTAAAATATTTTTAATGGGAATTTCTTGGTTTCACTCATAAAAAGTTACCTGGACCTATATATTGGTAAGTATATACAAGTATTGTATCAGTTTTGTGCACTTGTACAAAATCCTGAAAAAATGCATTTTTGAGAAAAATGTCTGGAAAATTCCGGGCAGACACTGAAAATTATTATTTATTATTATTTTATTTTTATTTCCCGAAATGAAATATTTTTGGTGGATATCACCCGGTTTTGTTAATAAGCATTATCTGTGTACACATACCAGTCTGTATACATATGTATTGTATCAAATTGGTACTGGAATCTTTTGGGATGATAATAAAATTTATTTTATTATTATTTTTGGAATTAAATTATTTTTGTACGGGTTGAGCGGTTTTACAAACGGAAATTATCGGTATAAAGATATATACATACATATGCGTATTGTACCGATTTCGTACGTTTGTACAAATCATGTAGTATGTGTTTTGGACAAAGATATCTTATTTTTGTCATGATTAATCAAATTTGGATGGCTAGGATTTGTTTGGAGGCTTAAACCTAGGGTTAAGATTAATTAGGGTTACATAAGAGTTAATAGGTGTATTTTCTACTAGAACCCTCTTCTCCACCTCATCCCTCCACTTCACCCCCTCCACCTCACCCTATATGGCCGGCCCAAATGATCCCCAAGGGGTTTTGTACAATTGTGTTGGGTATTTTGCACTTTCCACCCTCATTTTGACCTATAAATACCCCTCCCATTCAAACTTGGCCGCATTTACAAGAAAAAAAAAAGAGAGAAGAAAAGAAAGAGAAGAAAAACCCTAAGTGTTCTTCATTTGGGGGTTTTCCATAGGTGTGTTCTTCATTGGAGGTTTTTGTAGTAGAAATCTAGGAGGAAGGAGAAGGAAAGCTAGCTAGTTCTTCCTACAAAGAGATCTAAGGTGGGAATTCTCTACTTCTAATTTAGGCTTGGTTGTTCTTATTTATTTTTTATGTAGAAAAGAACCCATCTTAAGGGTTAGTTTTGGTTCTATGTGAGTAAAGAACCCATCTTTGATGGTGGTTTATTGTAGGATAAAAAGAACACATCTTTTTTATTGTGGATGTTGTAGGTGTATGTTCTACATAACTTGGACTATTTTTCTAAGCATATAAGTGGTTGTAGGTTAAAAAGAACCCATCTTTATGATGTTTTGTTGTGTATTATGTTCCTAAATAACTTGGACTAATTTCCTAAGCATAAGCATGCAGGGATCAAAATGATCCCATGAAAAAGATGGATTGAAAGTACTCAACAAAATCATACAAAAGTTGATTTTTGAGACCTCGTATGGTTAGTATTGTTGTGATGATTACTTTGGACTAATTGGACTAAGATTTGTGCATAAGAACGGTGGAAACCAAGATGAAGTTTTCTCTTTCTATTTGTGTGGATTCTTGTCCACTTTTGTTTTATGTGTTCTAAAAATGACTTTGACTAATTATTAAGTATAAAGTTATTGTAGGGATCAAAAGGGTCCCATGAAAAAGATAGGTGGTGGAACTTAATTAAAACACATAAAGGTTGTTTCTTTAACCTTGTTATGACTATTGTTGTTATTATGGTTATTTTGTTAACACAAATGACCACTTGGACTATAGCTATGTGCATATAAAGATTAGTGTAGTAAAAATGTTTACTTACCCATTCTAGGGTTATAGAACTCATCTAGCTTTTTAAAGGATAAGTTTTTGTTGTATGTTGCTCTCTACTTTGTTAATTAAGAAATCATTCTTACTAACCCTTATTCATAAAAGGTTACTCTTATTGTATGTAGGAACTTGTAGGATTGAAGAAAAGCGGGTTGTAGTATGTAGTAATTTGTAGACTAAATAAATGTAGTCTTGTAATATATAGGACTTGTAAATTCCTAAAGAAGTAGCCTTTGTAATAATTCATTTTAGTCTTTTGTAGCATGTTCTAAACTATTCTAGGTTGCTAGAGAACCCATGCTTGAGTTGTGTAGCAATTCTAGATCAAAAAGAGAACCGATTCATGCTTGTGAACCCATCCATGCTATGTGAACCCATGAACCTACCATGTTTGTGTTATATGTCAAAAAGAGAACCTATTCATGCTTGTGAACCCATCCATGCTTATGTGAACGCATGAACCTACCATGTTTGTATTCTATGTCAAAAAGAGAACCTATTCATGCTTATGGAACCCATGAACCCATTCGTACTTGTTGTAGTTTCAAAAAGAATTCATATACCTTGCTTGAGTTGATTTTAGAAAGATATCATGCTTGAGTTGTTGTAGGTTGATTATAGTAAGAAACCCATGCTTGAGTTGATTTTAGAAAGATACCATGCTTGAGTTGTTGTAGCTTGATTATAGTGAGAAACTCATGTTTGAGTTGATTATAGTAGATATACCATGCTTGAGTTGTTGTAGGTTGATTACAGTAAGAAACCTATGCTTGAGTTGATTTTAGAAAGATACCATGCTTGAGTTGTTGTAGGTTGATTATAGTGAGAAACTCATATTTGAGTTGATTATAGTAGATATACCATGCTTGAGTTGTTGTAGGTTGATTATAGTGAGAAACCCATGCTTGAGTTGATTTTAGAAAGATACCATGCTTGAGTTGTTGTAGGTTGATTATAGTGAGAAACCCATGCTTGAGTTGATTTTAGAAAGATACCATGCTTGAGTTGTTGTAGCTTGATTATTGTGAGAAACTCATGTTTGAGTTGATTATAATAGATATACCATGCTTGAGTTGTTGTAGGTTGATTATAGTGAGAAACCCATGTTTGAGTTGATTTTAGAAAGATACCATGATTGAGTTGTTGTAGGTTGATTATAGTGAGAAACTCATGTTTGAGTTGACTATAGTAGATATACCATGCTTGAGTTGTTGTAGGTTGATTATAGTGAGAAACCCATGCTTGAGTTGATTTTAGAAAGATACCATGCTTGAGTTGTTGTAGGTTGATTATAGCGAGAAAGCCATGCTTGAGTTGATTTTAGAAAGATACCATGCTTGAGTTGTTGTAGAAGGAAACCCATGCCTGAATTGTATTCATGTTTGAGTTGTAAAAAGATATCATGCTTGTGTTATTATAGTGGTTCTAGTAAAAACCCATGTTGAGATGTGTAGTTGTTTTAGATTCAAAGGAATCCATACATGTTTGAGTTATATGATTGTAGTGGTTTCGGTTAAAATTGTAAAAGGAACCCATGAGTTGAGCTTGCATGATAACCCAATTGAAATGAACCCATGTTCCATAGTTGTTCTAGTTTGATTTTTAAGAAGAAACCCATGAAACTAGATCCATGATAGTTCTAGCTCGAATTGGCGAGGAACCCATGCAATTAGGTTCTAGGTGATTCTAGCTCAACTTTGAGAAAGAACCCATGAACCTAGTCGCATATTGTCCTAGTTCAATTTGGGAAAGAACCCACGAGTTCTAGTTGTATGCGTTTCTAATTGAAATTGGACCATATGATGTGCACATGCTTCATCTTCAATATATGGTAAATAATGGTAGGAAAAGTCACTAGTATCGTTAGCTAGATAAAAGCTAGCCCAGGTGTCATCGAACTTCAAGACTCGCATCTTACCACCTTGGAAACTGTGAATAAATCACACCTCGAGCACCGACGGATCTTAACTGATGTGGATTGATCGCGGGCCGAGAGTGTTGACGAGATCCAAGTTAGGGGTAGTGATAGGGTCTCATAATCACCGTAGGGGCCATCGACCGTCAAGAATCACATCTTGCCACCTTAGAAATTGTGGATAAATCATACCTCGAGCACCGACGGATCTTAACTAATGTGGGTTGATCGTGGGCCGAGAATGTTAATGAGATCCGAGTTTGGGGTAATGATGAGTAAGAGAGATTTCCGTCATCGGTGTCTTGGATCGATAGACCATGAGTTGGATCGGGATACATAAGAAGGTTATTGAAAACTCCGTGAGATTGTTTGGGCTTAGTGACATCGTTAGGGTAGTAACTTATGGCTATTACTACTTAAACTTTACTTATTATTATTTTTGCCGAAGGAAAAGAGTTGGTATTAAGGGTGATTCCTTATGATCCGACCTATCCTATAGGCTGACACTAGGCGGTGTTAATGGGTTGTACCTTCCCGTCAAAGGGATACGTACGGTGTCTTCTCACGAGTTGGGAGCACAGGTTGCGTATCTCGTCTGTTAATTCCTGAAATACCATGATAAGAATGGTCTGTCGGAACTAGGGGATGGACCCCGGAAATTCCGTCACGTTCTATGCCAGGGAAAGCGAACGGGCCATAGATCACGGTCTATGAGTTATGGGTGACACAGGGTAGGCTTCATGCTATCCTGCGCTCGGAAGACCCGGTGTTCGTCTAGTTTTTGAGTGAGGTCGGGTGCCCCTGACGAGATTAGACCGTTCAGGTCGACCTCATCAGTCAAGTTGTAGCTTCGGGAACAGGATTGTGTACAATGTAGAATTCTTAACGAGGGTTCGAATCCTATATATGAAGAAATGACTTGAGATTGGGCTTATGTAGTATGGGCTGCATACTGATTCGGAGACTTGCTTGCATTAGAATAAGAACATCTTGGCATTAGTCAATCTTGTATTAAAGTTTAAGGCATAGCATACACTAACACATCAATTATATATACACATTTCTCTTTCCATTAATCTGTTTGCTTAAGTGGAGAATTGCTGCTAGTTATCAGCCTTAAAGCGTCAGTGAATACTGACGCCCCCATTTCAATAGGTACTGGATTGCAGAAGTACAGGTACAGGATTCAGAAGGACTCAAGGCGAGAGAAGCAAGAGTCGTTTCCATTTCCGCTGCATTATATGTTGTTACTATTGTTCCTTTGTAACAGTTTTGTAATCTATTTATTTGTTGGAAAGCATCCAAGCGAAATACCAAGTGTTGTTCTTTATTCATTGTACTCTGATGTAATATGTGAAAGTTGTAACACTTGGAATTGTAAAGGTATTATTGTAACAATATCGTAATGTATTGTAATTTTGTAAAATTCGGATTTGTAATACATATTGTGTTGAATAAAAGAAGTTTTAAATTTTCCTGTCTTTTTTGTGTATTGTGGCTAATTGAAGGAAAGATTCTGTCTTATGTCACGGTTTCCCAGTTACCGAAAATCGAGGCGTTACAGTGGAGAAGGGGTAGGAGGCTGTAGGTTTGCACAGTAGGTCTAAGGTTAGTGTTAGAAAGGGTTTAAATAGTATAGGGTGAGGGTTTAGGTTAATGGATTGAAAAAGGATAGGATACAATAAGAGAATAGGGTTTGGGGTTTTAAAATCCAATAAGAGATATACATAATCAAAATAATAGGGATTTAAGGATTTAGATCAATAAATAAATACATAAATAGATAGTACTATAATAGCACAATAAATCAAATAGTATACATTAGGTTAATACTCAAATACTAACAAATACAATATGATTTTATAGTTATAATAAGAATAATAATAGCAACAACAATAACAAGGTCACATGTAAAAATAGGATTATATGAAAACTATTTGAAAACAACTGCAAAAATGATTAATGAATAGAATTAAATTTTTAATAAACAATCAAGAAACAACAACAATAATAATAATAGTTAATACTAATAATACTAATAATACTAATAATAATAGAAACAATAATAATGATAATAACAATAATAATAATCATAATCATAATATGTAATAAAATATGTATTACAATATAAAATTTATTGAAAAATAGTTACGAATAAAATTATTGATTAAAATAGTCTTTAATAGAAGATCCAACAATACATTTTAAAGAAAAGAATTTAAAAGCAGAAAAATAATTTACAAAAATCGAATTACTGAAAATACATAGAAAATACGTATTGGCCGAAACGGAGGTTACAGGGAATTTCATTTTTAGATGGTGCGCTGATGCGACCGCTTGGAGGGCCGCTAACCCTAAGAGTCCGAAGATAGCATTGTAGGCAGACCTCGTGTCGACGACCATGAATAATGCTTCTGTGTGAGCAGTCGGAGCTTTTCCTAAGGTGAAGTTAAGCTTTTTAATTCCCTCGATCAGTACGAGGGCTCCAAAGAATCCGTGGAGGGTTATCCGGCGAGCTTGAGGCGATCCCGCTTAAGTTTGAGGCCCTCAAACACATTCAAAAAGATGATGTTTACTGAATTGCCGTTATCAACCAGGACTCGACACACTTCATGGTTCGCCATACACATGCTGATTACGAGTGCATCACAGTGAGAAGTTTGGATGACTTCCAAGTCCCGATCTGAGAAGGTGATGCTAACTCCTGAACCTTTTAGAATAGGTATGTTGTGTACGGAATTTACCTTTCGAACGAAGGCCTTCCAAGATCAGATGGAAGCTCCCCCCATAGGTCCTCCATGGATTGCTTGAAATATCTTCATCCGCCTCGATCCCTGCGATTCAGGTTGTCTCTCTGCCTGTTTGTTGAATCCCCTCGGAGGAGGAAGTTTGGTGTCATTTACCTGGGCAAATTTGGCAAGATATCCTCGTCGAAGCAACGCCTCTACTTCTGTCATGCCCCGCTTCCCAAAAATAGGAAATAGGAGCACGTAACATTGGCCCAGTGAATGACTAACGTCATCCATAAGCTGTTTATTCGATTAACTCAACAATATAATCAATATAGAACAAATGCGCAAGCAATAATAATAATCTCATAAACAAAAGTACTTGGAATGAAGCAATATAAATATCCAAATACAATAATAATCCAACGTCTGGAAACAAATAGCAATATTCGGGTCATAAGCCCAATACAATGAAATAACAATAGTTCAATAATATAATGAGAAACTAAAAAGCAATAAATCTTTAGAATCTTTGTTCTCCAATTCCAGCAGGCAATTCTCTATCAACACCTGTAAACACTTCATCTAAAAATAGGAGAAAAATTGTCCTTAGAGCAAGTCAAGGACAGCAAGTAGAGAAAGCAGAGAACAATAGAATAGCGGTATAACAATGAATCAATGGATCAATAGGAATCAATAACATAGAACAATAATCATGATAATCGATGCAATGGCTATAAACAATTATGCAATTCGGTAACGGTAATCAATGATCAATAACGGTAACACTTAGCCAATATTCGATATCAACAGGAACAATGATGAACAATATGCAGTGTCGATGTGATGCAAACCTTAAGTCTATTATTCATTTTAATCCTAACTAATGCATGTACTACTGCATCCCATACTACAAGTTCGATACATACAATCAATTTCGTTTAGACTGAGTGGTGAATTTTATAGATCATGTGTCGGTACAGTAATCACTGATCCGATACAATATTGATGCACAATTCATTATAATGATACACTGATACACTAATTCACAATTTCACGAGTTCACGAGTTCACGACACGAAAGATTGGGTACCATAGTCAGCGCTTCAAAATCAATCGATAAACACTGGTCGACACAATCAATATATTATTCACTACTCAATTCATTTCCTTAAACCCCAGCTTGTTAACTATTTTATTAATGCAACAATACAATATGCAATTCGAGACATTGGACGAACAATAATAACAATAGAGGGAAAATAAGGTGATAACATGAAGTAGGGCAATTAGAATGATGACAATAACTCATTAGGATCATGCAATGCGACATACATACATTAATTCATGCAATAGTACAACATTAAAATAATTAATCTACTAAAAAGTGGAATCTAAAATTCTGGATAACAAACGCAGTCTGCCTAAAAATGCAGTTTTTCGCTGACTCAAAAATCGAAAGTTGAATCCGTTAGAAAATCTAGAAACTAAGATTTCCACACGGTTCCAACTCATATTTTAAGTTCAAAATCCGACAACAGTAGCTAGGTCAAACACATGGTTCTTTACGTATTTTAAGTTCAGGCATAAATTCGACATCTTGTTATTTTAATTTTTGAAACAGCAAAAAATCTTTATTAAATTCATAAAAAATATTTTCTGGACTCCTAAACATATGAAGCAACAATCTGGAAATTTTCAGATTAAAATTCTATCATTTGATCAGCCTTTTTACTATTTAAACATGGAAGATACAAGAATCTAGAAATCTGAAATTAAAAACACAGCTGTAGTAAAACGGGCATAACTTTTGCTACACAACTCGGAATTCAAAAACTCAAGATAATCTGGAAACTAGAAAGATAAGGCAACAATTCATATTCAGAAAGTAATTCATTTTAAGATCGTTTGCTGGTTCAAAAACAGCAGTCAATATAAAGGATTTGTGTAGTTTTCTTGAAAAGAAATTAAATTTACATGATGGGTATCGATTCTTTAGTCAATAAATTGTATAATCAGCATGATGGGTATCAAAACATGATAAATAAGAATTAGAACACGCTCATACATCAATTTATTATCAATCAATCATCAATCAATCAAACAAAGCAGACAACCTATCAATTGTCTTTACAATAATTTATTTGTGTGACGATTATATGAACAACCCTATTATCAATTCTATATGCACTCATGAAAGATCCAAACTTTAGAGTCAAAAGTGGCATGATGTCAAGAATATTGGGATTAGCTCGTGTAAACCTTCAATAGACCCAACAAAGAGATGAATAAAGGATATTATGATAACAAAGAGATCTATTTGCAAGAGTTTCAACAAAACTTGAATTTGATACAATTAACAATTCAAGAGGACAGTGATTTGCCTGTTAGACAGTTAAAATGAATACCAAGAATAACAGGATAAGAATGTCGAAGCAACGAACCCACGAACTAGCAATTTAACACATGTGAAATACGTGCACATAGGAAACAAGCAACCATAGTAAGAAATCAAAGACACAAAGAGACAGCAGCAACAGCGAAGAGCCAAGGGTTGGCCGGAGCTGGAGATCAGTGTCACAGGACTGGGGCGTCGACGAGCGGTGCAATGGCGGTGCAACCACTGGTCGACGGAGAGGAGAGCAAAGGGGTGATCAGGAGTTTTGGCTGCTATTGTAGAGAAGGAGATAGGGGGGTTCGAAGTGGCGCTAGGAGAGCGGCACCAGAGGGTCGATAGCCAGGGGAAGGTCTCCTGAAGGGGGATGGCCGAAGTTTGGCCGGGAAAGGTGATAGTAGAAGGTGGGTTCAGTTGGAGAAGATGAACAGGGTATCTCAGGAAATTGGATGGGAAATTGATAGGGAGAGAGAAACGACAAGGAGAGAGAAATGGGATAGAGAGAATAAGCAGCTAAGGCTTCAATAATGTACAATTTTTAGGGTTTGCATTAGGGTTGTATTTATAGGGTACAATTAGGGTATTGGGTTAGAGGTTTAGGATCCAATAATAGCGGTTTTGGGTCAAGAACAAATCAAATTGGGTTTTAGGGTTCAATTAAGAGATAGATCAAAATCATTAGGGTTAAAAATAAAAATACCCACAACTTAAATAAAAGAAAACGAGATCAACAAGAAAAGCTCAATCAAGAAGAACGAAGAATTTTATGAACAAAATTAATCAAAAAAAAAAATAATCAAGAAAGCAAAATAGGGTATTTAAAATATTCACATATACACATATACATCAAATCAAATAGTGAAATGCATATAAAATTGAGCATGTTCGGGCTTAAAACAAAATAATAATAATAATAATGCTAATAATAATGATAAAAATAATAATACCGATAACAATAATTAATAACAATAATAACAAATATAAATACCAATCGCAATAAGAAACAACAATAATAATAATAATGATATGCATCAAAATAGGATTTGAGTTCAACAATTTATTAAAATCCAAAATTAATAATATGAATAGTCGATCAATTAGAGATAGAAAACAAGTTCAAAAATACCATTATTCAAAATGAATAAAATCTCAATTAGAAAACACTTTAATACAAGAACCGAAATGAATCTAGCACAAAATAAATTTATAAAAAATCAAATTGTAGAAAATACACGGAAAATACTAATTGTCGGGGATGGGGGTTACAACTTCATCTTTAAGGGCCTGTTTGGTTGGAGGGGAAAGGAGGGGAGGGGAGGGATTTTTTTAAACATTTCTTATTTGGTTCATTTTTTAGGAGGGGACGGGAGGGGAATGGAAGGGTGCAGCATCCCTCCTGAGTCAATTTTGGCTCCCCTCCAATATTGGGGGGATTTGAAGGGGAGAGAAATTGAGTCAAATTTTTGTATAGTGATTGGACTAAATTGCCCTTTAGATCTAAATCTCCTAAAACTAAACAGATCCACTCTCTCCCTCTCACCCTTTCTCTTTCTCCCCCTCTTCTATTTCGAGAACCTAACAAATCGATTTCATTTCTGTGTATACTAATCTACTGCAGAGGTAGTGTAAAAGACAATTTAATCATTAAGAAATGTATTAGATGAAGCAGCAATAGGAGCATGTGCGGGAGATTCTGATCCTCTCTGTTGTAATAATTGTTATCATCATTATTGTTATTGTGTTATTCTTTCAGCGTGCTGTTGCTGGTAAAATCGTTACGCAGTTGCTGCTTTTTTGTTCCCGTGTAGTGACATCGCATAGAATCAGAATCTTTATTATGTATTTGAGAATATTGCTATTACATGTCATATTGTTCATTATTACCATGTTGGGTAAGAAGTATAGAAGAATTTGCTTCATAATTCAATGTATCATCAGATAAACAAATAAATGTATTTCAAATTATGATTTTAATTCAAAGGAGGACCCTCGATTCTGGTACTCTGTTTTATTTTATTTTCGTTTTTTTGGAGTTGAGACTGACCCTATGTCTTTTCTTTTTGTGTAATACCGTATGTGATTATATATGATTCTGGTATTTGACATGTACAGAACAGAAAGATAGTTGACTATATATGATTCTGGTATTTGATTCTGGTATTTGACATGTGCAAATTAGTTAATAGCGGTGAACTGCGGCTCAAGCAGATAATCTGATGAGATTCTGACTGAGTGTCTGTTAACTCTGCATGATTTCGCAGATTGGTCAGTCTCAATGTGATTGGAGATTCGCTGTACCACCTCCTCTGAGGTAATGCACTAGTACTCTATATGGACCTTTCCCTGCTTCTGGTTCTGGTAGCTCTCCAACACGCATCGCTTAGCTAATGATGACACCGCAAACGCACACAAAATCTTGAGGTAGTTCCTCACATATGACACCAACTGAATATTAAACTGTTTATTGGTCTTCATTATTTTGTTTATATTACCAAGTTAAAATTAGAAACATTAATGCATAGGCTATTCTGAAATGTAAAAGGGTATAAAAGTAATTTAATTATAAAATCTCTTCCCTCCCCTTGTGAACCAAACAAGAAGATACTTATTTTCCCTCCCCTCCCCTCCTTTGAACCAAACAAAGTCTTGATTAAAATCTCTCCCCTCCCTTTCCCTCCCCTCCCCTCCCCTTCCCTCCCCTCCCCTCAGTTGAACCAAACAGAGCCTAAGGGCTTGGCACTCATCCGTAAGGTGACCATGATCCTTGTGGAAGGCACACCACTTTGTTTTATCCCATCTTTTGCTTGGGGCATTCATGTTGGGGCGAAGTCGAAGGATCCCATCCTTGTCAACCTCCATAAGAATGGAGGATATGCTTGCATTTAATGGGGTGAACTTTTCAAAACGAGGCATAAAAGGTGAGTGGCGCTGACCCGATGCATCCTTCTGGGATTTTCGGGGTTCATCTTCGTTAGCGCCTTTCCGTTTGTTCCCGGACGAAGGCATCTTCTGCTCTCGGGGGCAGATCACATCTGCGACTCGGATGTATTTCTCAACTCTCTAAAGGAGATTACCGAAGTCCCAATGAGGTCTTTTGACGATGGAAAATTTAAGGTCATCATGCTTGACATTGTGTCTGAACGCGGTCGTTGCCACCAAAAGTCAAGCGAGGGAATGGATCTGGACTCAGCTATGAAGCATTGGAAATAGCTCTTGAGGGAATCCCTGTCCCTTTGCCCGAGGTCTAACGGGGAGGCACTGATCTTCTCTAACTTGCGACTAGTGACGAAGTGCATGAGGAAGAGTTTCTCAAGTAGGTCAAAGGAAAATATGGAGCCTGGAGAAAGGCAAGAGAACAATTATCGTGCAGAGCCTTTTAAGGTTGCCGGAAAGGTTTTGCACGGCAGGGAGTCGGATGCTTGGTGGATCATCATGAGAGTTTTAAAACACTCGATGTGGTCTACCGAATTGGTTTCTCTGTTGTACAACTCAAATGTCAGGACCTTGAAGTTGTAGAGACGGAGCTTCAATAATCCTTTTGGAGAATAGAGGTCTGACGAAATGGTATCTTCCTTCTTGTTTTGCTCCTTCCTTTTTCATTAGTGGCGGTCTTCCATCTTTCGGAGATGCCAGAGAACGGTGTCTTCCTGCTTATCAGATCTGGTGGATTCGCTGGACTCTTCGCATCACTGATGATAAGAATGGTCACGACCAGGTTGTCGGGTTCGAGTTGGAACTATGTGGAGGGCCTGGAGGATCTCACCCTTGAACACTCGAAACTCGGCTCTGGTGACTAGCACTTCTTCATTCCTTCCTGTCGTAGAAGTTATCCTGCTAGTTAGAGTCGGATGCCTCCTTTCTCAAAGAGGAGTTCTTCTGTGGTTTCGTGGGGAACGACGACCCCTTCGACCCTAGGAGAGGGGGATCTCCTTCTTCTATGTGGAGAGGGACTTCTTCTGTTTCCCCTCTGCTCTGGATGGGAGGCTTCCTCGAGAGCTCACCTTTCGTTGAGACGAGTTCGGAGGTCTAACTCTTGCTGGGGATCGATGATGACTTGACGAAGGTCAGATTGTAGTCGAGGGAGTGAGGAAGGAGTAGAGGTGTACATTTATCCTCTATTTTCGATGAAGGGTTATGCAGATGGTTCGGGGCTCCTCCTGCAATGATTGAAAGGCGGGAGGGAGTTCCTCTAGAGGAGGAGGTGGAGGAAGAGGGTTGGCTCATCAGCTTGAGGCCGCTGTCTTCCCTTTCCCCTTAGGTGGCATGCTGGAAACTTGTTTTCACCGGTGATGTTTGGTCGGATTTTTCTTGCTGTTTCCCACAGATGGCGCCAATCTGTTGCTGCTAATTTTTGTATGGGAGCAACCTGATGATGTGAATTTTTTGGAAGAACAATCAAGAATTTGACCTTTTGACATTCAGCGGCATTGACGGCCTTTGACATGACGATCTGACTCATTTGCACCGTAGGATTCGATTTGTGTTATGATGGTCTCCTCCGCTTGACCTGCAAAATACCTGAAACACCGGGATTGCTCCCAGCGACAGGCCCTCTGACACTCAAGTCAGAAATCAAGAATACTTTAAAATAGCTTTTATGGAGAAAATATTGATTACATATTTCTGGTGGAGGTATGGGGAATATATAGTCTCCTTTGGAAATAATTTAGAGATAATCATTTATCTCTAATCCTTGGTATTTTTGGAAACGAAATTGAGTTTAAATCTCCTCAAGTTAAGAGATTTGGTTTAAACCGTCTCTTAGGGATAACCATGAATTTAAATAACTCTTTAAATGATTTGGGTTTACTTATAATGGGCTACCATCATAACCCAGTAGTACAGATCCGTTTTGAGGTTATTGGGCCTTGGAAAAAGACCGAGCTCCTGCTTATAGACCCGTTCATAACGAAAAAAACCGTTTTACCCCTGAGAGCGTAAGGTTTGTACTCGATTTGAACGAAAAAAACCGACTTCTATTTTTACCTATATCAACAAAGTAATTTAGGGGAAAAAATCCATCAAGTGGGTTTTCTTCAATTGAACAAAATAAATGGCTCACATTCATCCTCTAAAAAAAGATTTCCCCCCCAAAAGTTTTCTCCCCAAAACTAAATTTTTTCCTCCAAAAAAAAACCCTACTCACTTTATTATTATCTCTCTCTCATCTCTTCACTTTTTCAGATGTCTCTCTCTCTCTCTCTCTCTCTCTCTCTCTTTCTTTCTCTCTCTCTCTCTACCCAGAAATTTAAATTTTCAGATTTCGAGTTTGTAAATTTTTGGATTTTTCAAAGTTTTTATAAACTTTTTGATTGCTCATGTAGAAAATTTCACTAATTTTCCTGATTAATTTCAAATGCTATGGATGATTTAAATGAATATTCACTTGGGTAAACTTTAACCTCTAAAGTTATACTGAAAGTAGCAAATGTTTCCCCAAAAGTTAAATTTCATCATTTTGCACCCTCAAAGTTCTAAAAAATTGGATTTTACTCCTCAATTTATAATTATTCAAACATGGACTTTTATTTAGAACTTATGTTGTCGTACTATTCAAACTTAAGCTACATAAACTCCATGATGGAAGTTTCAAAATCATGCATCTGAAATGCTGGAAAATAAATGTATCCATTATTATACATGAACATTATTATAGTGTACATCTCAGAAAGTATATTAACATCAGATAGTATAATACACTGAGAACACTAAAGTTAATCATCAAATATTTTTCATCCTTGATATACAGAGCAAGTTCATCACTGCTTCCTGCAATGGATAACATCACTATATATGATCATGTAAGTTTCTTTTTTTTGTATGACATCTACAACTCTTTTATATTAGATCAATTAATTATTTCTTTTATATTCCTGACATTATAATGTTTACTTTAAAATGTTGCACCATTCCGAAGACGTGTCGTAGGCACGTGCGTACGGGAAAACCTAGTTTGCATATAAATTGGACAAATATAAAACTAGAAAGGAAAACTGTGAACCAGATGGATTAATTCTTAGGAAAAAAATAGTAAAATAAAATAATTTATATGATCAATTTCAAAGGATGTCGGAAAAATAATTTGAAATCTGATTGTTTCCTACTTTCTAATTATTATACAGGTATAAATTAAGGGATAATTTAGCAAATCCGACCCCTCACTGGCTTGGTACATGCTGCCTTGTAGTGACTCGCTTCTCCACAATTATAGCAGGTCACGCCTTGAAATGTTAGTGCCTTCTGATTAGGCTCATTGAACTTGCCTCTCTTCTCCGGGAACTTCTTCCCACCATGACTTGCTACAGCTGGCCTCTTATTCTTGTACCAGTTTTCCTGCTTCTTCTGGAAATGATCCATACCTTCCTCTGTCATAGCAGCTCTCCTAACTAACTTATCAAACCTCCTGATCCCCAATAGTATCATTCGGGACCTCAAATTCGGCCTCAAGCCCTGCTCGAATTTCCTTGCCTTCTTTGTTTCATCCATCACCAGCTCCGGTGCATACCTTGACAACCGCGTGAACTTAGTCTCATACTCATGCACTGATATATTACCTTGCTGCAGATTCAAGAATTCCATAGCCTTCTTTTCCTAAATGTGCAAGGGAAAATAGTGATCCCTGAACTCTCCAGCAAAAGCTTTCCAAGTAATCTAGTCTTCACCAAAAGTCCTCTTCACTGACTGGCACCAAATGCGAGCATCCTTCTCTAACTGCATCGTAGCCAATTTCACCTTGTTGGCCTCGGGGGTTTCCAAAACCTCAAAGACTATTTCGATCTGCCTGATCCAATCATCAGCCTCATTAGGATTTGCTTGCCCTTCAAAGACTGGCGGCTTCATCCGCTTGACAGATTCTACCTGCTTGATCATATCAGCATTGACAAGTATAGGGTTTGCTCCTTGACTCCGAGTCGCACTAGCTGCCATAAATGCATTCAAGGTCTGATACACCCTGACAATCTCTATCTCCAAATCAAGTCGGGTCCCGTGGGAACCTTCAGCCTCACTATCATTTCCACCAATCCTGGTCATGGGTCCTGCCATTTCACTGAATACTGCAAAATAAGGGAAATATTAGATCATCACAACACAATTCATATTGACATCCACAACTTATCGCAAAATCTCAATCATGCCCCAAACCATCTCATCTTGTTTTAATTCCATGTGATACTCACACTTTAATGTCCACACCTAGGTACTCATGCTCTAGTGTCCACGCCTATGTTTATTTTTATACCATGTTTAGTATTACTATTGAAGCATGCTCTGATACCAACTTCTGTAGCGCCCTGAATTTCCAATAAATAAATTCAGAATTACGTGACACATTTCCCAGCATCCACCTCAATGTAATAGTAAACATAACCACACACAAAAAAAAATTCAACTTTTTTTACATCAATTCTTTTACAAAGCACAACGGAAATTAACACCTTGAATTACATTTTAACTTAGAACACAGTTCTACATTTATACATTTACTCTCAATCTCTTTACAGCACGTATGATAACATAAAGCATTCTACCACAAGCTCCCAACTCCCAGCTAACAGTACCTACCTATGAAACATGAGGCTGGAGATAACCCTATCCCCCAAAACTACGTGGTTAACCATAATGGTGTGAGTGATATTTGAAAGAAAACAACAGAACGAAAACATAAGGAACAATATCATGGTAATGACAATGAAATGTGAAATAACAATAAAACATAAATCACCAAGTGAACTAGGCTAAGTGTCGAGAGTAGAAAATAGAAAACAAGCATAAATCGAGTCAAAGAAATCACAAATGCATATGATGAAAACTAATGCACACTTGTCGAAGCTATGCTCCCTACTCTACATAGATTCAGTGCAAGTCCTTATCGTTCTCCACTTTATAGGGTTCAATCCCCAGTTATGCAACTAACTTACTACAGTGATTACTTTATGATTTAGATATCTCGTGAGTATCTAGTCCATGACTCGGTAATCATTGGAATCAATTGCCCAATGCAAGTGCATGCACCCTGAAGGTCAGGTAATGAAACACACACCACAAAGCACATGGTACCTCATCACGCAAACATCCCATAGAAGTCGCCTTGATCCCGATAATCAGGAAGACCAGCCACATCGTAAGTGCCTCACACCCCGATAATCAGTGAAACTGTCTCCCATCGCTGACCATATGAGTTCCCCCTACCCATGTTTGCTCATATTTCGTCACAACTCCAACTAGTGTCTGTCCTTAGGTTTGTTATTATTAATTATTTACAATCTCTCCTAGAGTTGATGTACCCCTAATCGGACTTAACACAACAAAACCAGGAATGAAGACCCCCTGGTCAACTTCCACAAAAATCACAACTGCCGATACACAAGGGTCCCATTCAACCTTTAGAGACTCACTACTCAAATATCAGCACAAACTTCCATTAAAACTCTTGATTCTATTATCAAATCGTCCATATTAAGAAAACTTCTTTAAATGAAATAAATCCAAGTTTATCTCAATACTCAAAATTTCCAGAAGTAAGATCTGAGTTTAATTTTGCTTAAATAATCAAGTTTCGCAATCTGAAGTCATGGAAAGTCACAAAACATCATTATCTAGAAATCCGTGTATATTCGCTTCCTAAAAGTCGTAGAAATACGAGTTAAATTTCATTATAAATCAAAAGTATAACTCTCTGTAAAATACAGTAATCTGTAGCAAAAACTTCATCTAAAACACTAAGTCAATAATCCATAAGTTCGAAAAATGAATCGTTCAAGAAAAACAACAAGAACTCATCGAAACAGCCAAAAACAATGTTGTCAGTCGACCTACAAAAGTCACAGTCGACCGACATGACAAATCCAAAATCCCAAACAATGACAGTCGACCTTTATTTTAGTTCAAACTCAGGACAGTCGACCGACATACCAAAAATAGTCACTTTAAAATTCGTGCACTTCACAACTGATTTGTAGTTTAAAATCTTTAAATCCATGAATTCATAAAATTAAAACCATGAGATGATCAAATACAACTTATCTAACATATTGGAGTTCATAAATCAAATTAAACTCTCAACAATTTCGTAAAAGAACAAATTTTCAAATAAAATCATCATATCAGGAATGCATATAGGTATGTGTATATATATGTACATATGTATCAGTAAAATCATCAAGAATCATGGTATATGAGTAGTGTATTGTTCAATTCAATCTCATTATCAATATGTATCAAAGATCCACTTGAAAATATCACAAAAACACAGAAAAAATTCAACTTTCGGCCTACACCATCATACCAGAACAAAAATCCAATTCAATACTTGAAAACTTGATCTTTCGACCCCAAAAACCCTTCTTACCAATTGATTATACATATATACAACTAATTAGGTCAATTTTTTCATGATTATATGCTTTTACAACATGCATTAGTCAAGTTAAACCCTCAAACATATCCTACATACATATCAACAGTAAAGATCTCTTCTTTATTTAATTATATGCATTATTCATTATACAAATCTCATTAGCAGCATCAAAACAGCAAGAAACAGCACATCCATGATTACTACTGGGTTTCCATCATTCTTAGATCCCTTATACAGTGGGTATATTCATCAATTGCGCAACAGTCATAAAAATTTTATTTTCAATTACTCATTCATCAATTTATCGATTATATCAACATACAATACTTCTAGCATGCAATCTACTAGGCAAATCATCATATTCAACATGTATAGAAGAACAAAAGATCAAACATATCACTCACCTCAATGAAGAAACCAAAGAAGACGAAGAAATAATAATAAGAAAAGCTCATTCGCAAGAAATCCAAGATCCTAGCTTCAAAACTTCAAGAAAGCCCATAATAAAAGAATACTTTGTTTTTGTGTAGAGGGAAAATGGCTGTAGCAGCCCCTATATAGGCCGGGATCTGGAGATTTAGGCTTTTGCAACTCTTTTGGAAATATCTCTTAACAATTTATTTATTTACATATATGAATCCTGTAATACCCCGATTTTTCCTAATATATAAAGAATAATTATTTTGTTGCACGTGGTATGCACGTGTAATATTTTGGCTATTTTTCCAACATGATGAGTAAGAGCATATTGTTTTTCTATAAGGATTTTCCCTAAAGCCCAAATATTAATTTACTTATCCTTCTTTTAAAAATATTTATTTTTGGCCCAACTAAATTTAAGCCCATGGATTTAAACCCCTTTATTATTTTCTATAACTTGAAATGTGTAGCATCTTGTTTTTTATTTTTACCGGGTATTTAATGTACAAATATTGGTAGTGCGGTTTGTGTGTACATGTGCACTCAATGTACACGGGCACAAGGCACAAGCTTGGCCGGATTGTGGAGTAATGGGAAAGAGTCATGGGTAGTTATATGAAGTGTGGGTAGTTTTCACAACTTCCTAGTGAATCCTAGCCCTTGATCTTCCAACTCCCTAATGCATCCTAACCCTCCATCTCACTCTAATTTGTGTATAAATACCCCCTTCCATTCTCTATTTCTTTTACACTAAAATTATTATTGTAAGAGAAGTATTTGTGAGAGTTGTGTGTGTGCTTTTCTGTGGGAGACCGAGTAGCATTCTGAAGGTGCCGGTGTGGAGCAAGGAGCAAGGAGTGCGGCACTGCATTGAGGGACTTTGCTGGATTCGATTATTTCTTCAAATAAGGTGGGTGTTTCTCAGGACTTCTAATGTAGGAATTATACCATGATTATTATGATTGCTACCATGTTATGAAAAGTAAATTCAATGTATTAGAAATTGCCTGAACATGCTGTTGATAATGAGAACGAAAGTGTCGGTACAGTCGACTGTCGCATGAATCAGTCGACTGGTACGAGACAATTATTTTTATGATGTGGTGATAAACATGTATGCAAACAGACATAATGGTGTGATTACTAAGTTTGTATTTCCCCATGACACATATGATGGAGGGAAGGTAAATGGATGAAAGAACTAGCGATGATTAACAAAACTAAGAACTGTCGGTGCATTCGACTGACAAGGTGTTCAGCCGACTGGTGCATCGATTTAAGTATGACTATTTGGAAATTCCATGAAATAAGATATTCCATTATTTTGACCTAGTATAATGACTTGAGATTTATATCTTCATCTTCGTAAGAAAGTTATGAGCAGTGTCAATGCCTGTTTAAAGTATTTTCCTTGAAGAAAAGAACATATTAGTAACTTGAAATTCCATGCTACGATGTTACTGAACAAGTAAGAAGTGTGGTATTTATGAAATATGAAGGTATGTATGCTATGATGAAAATGCATGTGAGAACGGTTGGAAAGATAATGTCTGATTCTAAATTCTGAACTGTCCAGTCGACTTAGTGTGTGTAGCCAGTTGACTGAGATGAACTTAGAAATGTACTATTAAAAATCCCAGGACAGACGACTGGTAGATGAACAGTCGACTGTCACGTGGATGACACTGTGAACATGAAAAGTTGCGGGACAGCCGACTGGCCGTGTGTAGCAATCGACTCTCCCGAGTATTTATGATGAAACTGTATTCGAGTGTATGAGTCGACTGGTGTCCTTCCAAGTCGACTGTACAGAGTGGACTTTGATATGTATGAGATTTTATTTTATTTATTGCTGTTGGAAGTGGTGAACTTTATAATTGAAGTCTATGAACTCTTCTTATGATTGTATGGATTTATGTAAAATGAATCATAGATGTGAAATGAGAATTAAATGAACATGAAAGGCTAAGATCATGATAAGAAAGTCTGTGAGACTCTAAGATGAATTATGAGCTGAGAGTGCTCAATTGGAAATTATGAATTTGAAATTGAAATGAAAGAGTAGCTAAGTCTCCCCCGGCAGTGAAATGAAATGATATTGAAAAGAAGACCAAGGTTGGTCATGTGTAAATGAAATGATAAGTCCGGTTTGGTGGAGAGGCTAACTCTAGAGCTTTGATTTTGATTCATGATTCTAATAATTTTAGTACATAGTGAGGAGGTGATGAAAGTGAGAGAAAAACATAAGTATGAGAACTAGAGTTTACGGTGCGGGTGTGTGAGCCGCAGAATGCATGCTTGATGAGTCAAGACATGGCGCGGGCACAACTCAGAATGATCGGATTCTAGTCACACTTGTGGGATGTTTGGTGACTGCAAGAGGATCGTGTTCAGGGAGGAGGCTTGAATTGCCACAGAATGCATGCTTGATGAGTCAAGACATGGCGTGTGGTTCCCCTCCAGGGTCCAGTGCATGAGCTTGTACTCATAGACCATTTAAGATACTCACCGTAATTACAGAAGTAGAGTAAATCATGGCGAGGGATTGAACCCTATAAAAATGAAGAACGATTAAGAGGCTTGCCCTCGGACCTATGTAGTATGGGATGCATAGAATTCGAACAAGTGCGCATTAGTGTCATGTAAATTAAATAATTGCATTAAGGATTAAGTGCACAATCACGACACGACATCATTAAGAGTTCCCTTTTGATTTATATTCTTATTATGAACAAGTTTGTGGTTTGTTAAGAATTGAGATTCGTTATACTGTTTCTGGCATAGAGAGGATGGCCATGTATAATTATCGTCGGTTGAATAAACTGACGTACCCACAGTTTTGTATTCAGGCTAAATTATATGTAAAGAGGAATGGATGCATAAAGATTTTATCATGTTGTTGTACAATTATGTAAATGTTGTATATTTTTGCTTCCGCTGTGTAAATGTAAATGTATTAAGATGTAAACTCTGATGTAAAAAAAGAAAAGTTTGAATTTCCTTGTAAAATTGTACTAAAGAAAGCGAAAAGATCCTGTAGAACATCTCGAATTCAGGGATTTGGGATTCGGGGCATTACAGAGTGGTATCAGAGCCACGCTTTTCTACGCTTTCTACACTTGTACAAATTTATAAGGAACGACACCCTAGAAGTGGACATTAGAGTGTGTGTTTGAGTCTGGAGATTTAAATGTAAGTAACTTACATTTGTGTTGCTCTTTGATTTATGCTTCTTCCTCTCTATTCTAAGATGGCTGATCACTTCGACCCTGCTGGAGGCGACGACTGGCATATTATTGAGGAAGAGTACCATCCTGGACAGGCTGATTCTGAGGACGAGTATCACCCTGGGCAAGCAGATTCTGATGAGGAGGAGTGGCCTGAATCTCGAGAGATTACCCCACCTCCAGATTCATCTGACGATTCTTCTTCCGATGAAGAAGAGGGACCAGCTCTGAATGGCACTGTGGCTTCTCTTCAGAGGCAAGTGAAGACCCTGAAGGAGAGAGTTGGAGTTTTGGAAGCTCAGCTGGCACAGCGGAAGGACGATTTCTCCGTTCTCAGTCACCGAGTGTGGGAACTTGAGAAGAGAAAGAACCTGACTAATGTGCTGAAAGATGAAGTGGATGAACTGCGGGAAGAACTTCGAGCAGCGAAGAGGACCCGTAGGAGTTAGATTGTTGTAGCTTCTATTTTCTTCATTTCTGATGTCAAAAATGTTTTTAATTCGAATGTATAAACTTTGGAATTCAATGCAAGTTGGTTTAAATTCTTGTCTTATACTTCGAATTTAATGGATCTTTTGCATCAGAATATGTCGAGAAGAGGAGCAAGGAATGGTGAAGGTTTGGACCTGGAGACCGAACTTGCAAGGGTCTACCAGACGCTGAATGCAGTGGCTGGAAACCAAGGAAGGGGGCCGGTGAATCCAGTACCTGAGGCAATTAAGCTAGTGGAATCGTTCAAGAGAATGAAACCACCAGTATTCGAGGGAAAGTCAGACCCAGATGCGGCTGACAACTGGATTCGGCAAGTGGAGACGATCTTCGAGGTGTTGGAGACACCGGAGGGCAGCAAGGTCAAGTTGGCGACTTTGCAGTTGGAGAAGGATGCGGCTGTTTGGTGGCAGTCCATGAAGAGGACCATGGGAGGCTTGTTGCTTGGCTGGGAGGAATTTCTGGAAGAATTCCGTAGCCACTATTTCCCCTCCAACGTCCAGGAGAAGAAGGCAATGGAGTTTCTGTCACTTCAACAAGGCAGCATGGCAGTGAAGGAGTATGAGACTAAGTTTACTCAGCTCTCTAGGTATGCTCCAGAACTGGTGATGGATGAGGCGAAGAAGGCTCGCAAATTCGAGCATGGGTTGAGGCCAAGCTTGAGATCCCAGATGATACCTCTTGGTATCAGGCGATTCGACAAGCTGGTCAAGAGGGCGGCAGCGACGGAGGCGGATATGGAGCAGTTCCATGTTGTTCAGAACCGGAAGAACAACTGGCAGTCCGGGAAGAGGCTTGCACAATCGGGGAGTTTCAAGGGACAACCATCTGCACAGAGGTTCAAACCGACAGGGGCGAACGCTATCAGTGTAGCTGGAGGACCTGGAAACAATGTGGGGAGACCTTCTGCAGTCACCTGTTACAACTGTGGGGAAGTGGGACATTACCAATCTCAATGTCTCAAACCACGGGCTGGCAATCACAATGTGCCAATACAACAGACTGGAAAGAGGCCATACCAGTCAGGGCGAGTATTTGCTTTGACGGAAGCTGATGCTGATGAGGCAGATCAGGTCATCTCTGGTACGAGGGCTGATGTTTAGTGGTTTTTTTGTCATTTCTTCTTCCCGCTCATATTGTGAAACTGTTATGTAATGGTGTGTATTATGTAACAGGCGAACTCTATCTTAATGGAAAGAAAGCTGTTGTATTGTTCGATACTGGATCCTCTCATACTTTTGTGTCTCCTAGATGCTGGGAGTGGAACCGAAGATTTTTCCAGGCAAGATCTTAGCAGTAGCTACTCCATCAGGAAAAACTTTGACCACTGATCGGTATTATGCTGATTGCGAGATATTGATTGGAGATCGAATCTTTGGCATTGATCTGATCGAACTGACTATCTTGGGAGTCGATGTTATCATTGGCATTGATTGGATGTCGGTGTATAGTGCAAGCATCGAATGTAAGACCAAGACCGTAACAGTGAAGGCTCCAGGTGGACTTGAAGTCACTTTCCAAGGGAAGCAGAAGTGTTCTAAGCTGGTGGTAACTATCCGCAAGGAAGAGACTCCTGTGGAAGTGCAAGGGATTCCTGTGGTTCGGGACTATCCGACCGTGTTCTTGGAAGATTTTCCTGGGTTACCCCCGCATCGTGATGTAGAGTTTAGCATCACTGTTCTACCGGGAAGTGCACCCATCTCTAAGGCACCGTATAGGATGGCTCCAGTGGAACAGGATGAGGTGAAACGGCAGATTGAGGAACTGTTGGGGAAGGGCTTTATTCAACCTAGTGCGTCACCTTGGGGAGCACCTGTGCTTTTGGTAAAGAAGAAGGATGGATCGATGAGAATGTGTATCGATTACCGAGAGCTGAATAAGGTCACTGTTCAGAATAAGTATCCGATTGCTCGAATTGATGACTTGTTCGATCGTCCACAAGGAGCAGCTGTATTCTCCAAAATAGATCTTCGATCAGGGTATCACCAAGTTCGGGTGAAAGCTGAAGATGTGCACAAGACTGCATTTAGAACTCGGCATGGGCATTACGAATTCTTAGTTATGCCATTCGGAGTGACAAATGCACCCGCAATCTTCATGGATTTGATGAACAGAGTTCTGAGGCCGTTTATTGATTCTTTCGTCGTGGTGTTTATCGACGACATTCTCGTGTACTCCAAGTCTGAGGCGGAGCACACCGAGCATCTGGCAGCAGTGTGGAAGAAGCTGGAAGAGCAGAAGTTGTATGCCAAGTTATCCAAGTGTGATTTCTGGAAATCTGAAGTGACATTCCTAGGTCACATCCTTTCTAAGGAGGGAGTGGCAACTGACCCTCAGAAGATAGAGGCAGTGAGAGATTGGGCTAGGCCTACTACAGTGAAGAAAGTCAGAAGTTTTCTTGGGATGACTGGATACTATCGGAGATTCATTCAAGGTTATGCTCAGATAGCTGTACCGCTTACTGGACTGACCAAGAAGAATGTGAACTTCAAGTGGACTGAGCAATGTGAGGCGAGCTTTCAGGAGTTGAAAGATAGGCTGACTACTGCACCTATTTTGGCTCTTCCTAGAGCAGGTGTTGAGTATGATGTTTATAGCGATGCTTCACATCGGGGGCTTGGTTGTGTCTTAATGCAAGAAGGTAGAGTAATCGCTTATGGGTCCAGGCAACTACGACCGCATGAGAAGAATTACCCGACTCATGATCTGGAGTTGGCGGCGATTATCTTTGCTTTGAAGCAATGGAGGCACTATGTGTACGGTGAGAAGTTGAATATGTACACAGATCACAAGAGCTTGAAGTATATATATCAGCAGAGGGATCTCAATCTGAGGCAGCGGAGATGGTTGGAAGTGCTCGAGGATATGCGACCTGAGATCAAGTATCATCCTGGAAAGGCTAATGTTGTTGCTGATGCACTTAGTCGCAAGAGCAGTTTGGCCAGTTTGATTACAACTCAGAGGCATTTGATTGAGGAGTTGGACCGAGCAGGTATTGAGGTTGTCTTGCAAGGATTGGGAGCATCTTTGTCCCAGTTGAGGCTTCAGCCTACTCTGAATGCAAGGATCATTGCAAGTCAGGAGGTTGATGCTGATATTTTGGAGATGAAGGAGCAGGTTGGTGCTGGCAGGTTGCCCGGATTTCAAACCAGGGATGGAGTGCTGTGGTTCGGAGATAGACTGTGTGTTCCAAATCAGGCGGACCTGAAAGAGAGTATTCTTCAGGAGGCGCATGCTACTCTTTTGTCGGTACATCCTGGGAGTACTAAGATGTACAAGGACATCAAACAGCATTTCTGGTGGTCAGGTTTGAAGCGGGATGTGGGTGAATTTGTTGAGAAGTGTGAGGTTTGTCAGCAAGTCAAAGCCGAAAATCAGAGACCCGGAGGTCTATTACAGCCGTTACCTATTCTGGAATGGAAGTGGAATAACATCAGTATGGATTTCATCACGGGATTGCCTAAGAGTTCTAAAGGCAATGATGCAATTTGGGTTATAGTCGATCGACTGACCAAGTCCGCTCACTTTTTGGCGATGAAACTCACTGCTTCGATGGACAAGTTAGCTGAGATGTATGTTGGTGAGATTGTCCGACTTCATGGTGTTCCCTCAACCATTGTGTCTGATCGAGATGCGCGGTTTACTTCGCATTTCTGGAGGAGTCTTCAGGCAGCTTTGGGTACCAAGACAGATTTCAGCACTGCTTTTCATCCACAGACCGATGGTCAGACCGAGAGAGTCAATCGTATTCTTGAGGATATGCTTCGGTGTTGTATACTAGACTTTGGAGGCAGTTGGGAAAGGCATTTACCTTTGGTAGAGTTTGCTTACAACAACAGTTTTCAGGCTAGCATTGGGATGGCGCCGTATGAAGCTTTGTATGGCAGGAAGTGCAGGACTCCTGTTTGTTGGCACGAAGTTGGGGAGCGGCAGTTGTTTGATCCTGAGCTTGTGCAGCTAACTTCTGAGAAAATTGATCTAATCAGAAAAAGGTTGGTGGAAGCTCAGAGCAGGCAGAAAAGCTATGCAGACAACCGGAGAAGGAACCTTGAGTTTGAGGTTGGTGACTTCGTCTTTCTGAAAGTATTGCCCAGCAAAGGTGTGGTTCATTTTGGCAAAGGCGGGAAGTTAGCCCC
Source organism: Hemerocallis citrina (assembly GCA_017893485.1). Lineage (NCBI taxonomy): Eukaryota > Viridiplantae > Streptophyta > Magnoliopsida > Asparagales > Asphodelaceae > Hemerocallis > Hemerocallis citrina. Next base: position 42,514 of record JACEHZ010000666.1, on the reverse strand, counting down.
GAGGTTTATAGGCCCATATAAGATATTGAAAAGGATCGGAAAAACTGCTTACCGGCTTGAATTACCGGGAGAGTTGTCTCAGGTGCACAATGTCTTCCATGTGTCTATGCTGAGAGGTTATATTCCAGATCCGAGTCATCATTTGCCTGAAGTGCCGGAAGGTTTGCAGTTAGACCTGAATTACATCGAGTCTCCTGTTGAGATTGTTGATCGTCGAGAGAAAGTCTTGAGGAATAAGACGATACCGATGGTCAAAGTAGTCTGGAGAAACCACTTGGTTGAAGAGGCTACTTGGGAATCTGAGGAGAGGATGTTGAAGGACTATCCTGAGCTTTTTGCTTGATTGTATCTTTGTATCTTTGTATCTTTTGTCTGTTGTTGATTGTTGTGTTGTATTTCCCGTTTTTCTCGCTCTTGGCTGTAGTTCCGGGGACGGAACTATTCTAAAGAGGGAGTGATGTAATACCCCGATTTTTCCTAATATATAAAGATTAATTATTTTGTTGCACGTGGTATGCACGTGTAATATTTTGGCTATTTTTCCAACATGATGAGTAAGAGCATATTGTTTTTCTATAAGGATTTTCCCTAAAGCCCAAATGTTAATTTACTTATCCTTCTTTTAAAAATATTTATTTTTGGCCCAACTAAATTTAAGCCCATGGATTTAAACCCCTTTATTATTTTCTATAACTTGAAATGTGTAGCATCTTGTTTTTTATTTTTACCGGGTATTTAATGTACAAATATTGGTAGTGCGGTTTGTGTGTACACGTGCACTCAATGTACACGGGCACAAGGCACAAGCTTGGCCGGATTGTGGAGTAATGGGAAAGAGTCATGGGTAGTTATATGAAGTGTGGGTAGTTCTCACAACTTCCTAGTGAATCCTAGCCCTTGATATTCCAACTCCCTAATGCATCCTAACCCTCCATCTCACTCTAATTTGTGTATAAATACCCCCTTCCATTCTCTATTTCTTTTACACTAAAATTATTATTGTAAGAGAAGTATTTGTGAGAGTTGTGTGTGTGCTTTTCTGTGGGAGACCGAGTAGCATTCTGAAGGTGCCGGTGTGGAGCAAGGAGCAAGGAGTGCGGCACTGCATTGAGGGACTTTGCTGGATTCGATTATTTCTTCAAATAAGGTGGGTGTTTCTCAGGACTTCTAATGTAGGAATTATACCATGATTATTATGATTGCTACCATGTTATGAAAAGTAAATTCAATGTATTAGAAATTGCCTGAACATGCTGTTGATAATGAGAACGAAAGTGTCGGTACAGTCGACTGTCGCATGAATCAGTCGACTGGTAAGAGACAATTATTTTTATGATGTGGTGATAAACATGTATGCAAACAGACATAATGGTGTGATTACTAAGTTTGTATTTCCCCATGACACATATGATGGAGGGAAGGTAAATGGATGAAAGAACTAGAGATGATTAACAAAACTAAGAACTGTCGGTGCATTCGACTGACAAGGTGTTCAGCCAACTGGTGCATCGATTTAAGTATGACTATTTGGAAATTCCATGAAATAAGATATTCCATTATTTTGACCTAGTATAATGACTTGAGATTTATATCTTCATCTTCGTAAGAAAGTTATGAGCAGTGTCAATGCCTGTTTAAAGTATTTTCCTTGAAGAAAAGAACATATTAGTAACTTGAAATTCCATGCTACGATGTTACTGAACAAGTAAGAAGTGTGGTATTTATGAAATATGAAGGTATGTATGCTGTGATGAAAATGCATATGAGAACGGTTGGAAAAATAATGTCTGATTCTAAATTCTGAACTGTCCAGTCGACTTAGTGTGTGTAGCCAGTTGACTGAGCTGAACTTAGAAATGTACTATTAAAAATCCCAGGACAGACGACTGGTGGATGAACAGTCGACTGTCACGTGGATGACACTGTGAACATGAAAAGTTGCGGGACAGCCGACTGGCCGTGTGTAGCAGTCGACTCTCCCGAGTATTTATGATGAAACTGTATTCGAGTGTATGAGTCGACTGGTGTCCTTCCAAGTCGACTGTACAGAGTGGACTTTGATATGTATGAGATTTTATTTTATTTATTGCTGTTGGAAGTGGTGAACTTTATAATTGAAGTCTATGAACTCTTCTTATGATTGTATGGATTTATGTAAAATGAATCATAGATGTGAAATGAGAATTAAATGAACATGAAAGGCTAAGATCATGATAAGAAAGTCTGTGAGACTCTAAGATGAATTATGAGCTGAGAGTGCTCAATTGGAAATTATGAATTTGAAATTGAAATGAAAGAGTAGCTAAGTCTCCCCCGGCAGTGAAATGAAATGATATTGAAAAGAAGACCAAGGTTGGTCATGTGTAAATGAAATGATAAGTCCGGTTTGGTGGAGAGGCTAACTCTAGAGCTTTGATTTTGATTCATGATTCTAATAATTTTAGTACATAGTGAGGAGGTGATGAAAGTGAGAGAAAAACATAAGTATGAGAACTAGAGTTTACGGTGCGGGTGTGTGAGCCGCAGAATGCATGCTTGATGAGTCAAGACATGGCGCGGGCACAACTCAGAATGATCGGATTCTAGTCACACTTGTGGGATGTTTGGTGACTGCAAGAGGATCGTGTTCAGGGAGGAGGCTTGAATTGCCACAGAATGCATGCTTGATGAGTCAAGACATGGCGTGTGGTTCCCCTCCAGGGTCCAGTGCATGAGCTTGTACTCATAGACCATTTAAGATACTCACCGTAATTACAGAAGTAGAGTAAATCATGGCGAGGGATTGAACCCTATAAAAATGAAGAACGATTAAGAGGCTTGCCCTCGGACCTATGTAGTATGGGATGCATAGAATTCGAACAAGTGCGCATTAGTGTCATGTAAATTAAATAATTGCATTAAGGATTAAGTGCACAATCACGACACGACATCATTAAGAGTTCCCTTTTGATTTATATTCTTATTATGAACAAGTTTGTGGTTTGTTAAGAATTGAGATTCGTTATACTGTTTCTGGCATAGAGAGGATGGCCATGTATAATTATCGTCGGTTGAATAAACTGACGTACCCACAGTTTTGTATGCAGGCTAAATTATATGTAAAGAGGAATGGATGCATAAAGATTTTATCATGTTGTTGTACAATTATGTAAATGTTGTATATTTTTGCTTCCGCTGTGTAAATGTAAATGTATTAAGATGTAAACTCTGATGTAAAAAAAGAAAAGTTTGAATTTTCTTGTAAAATTGTACTAAAGAAAGCGAAAAGATCCTGTAGAACATCTCGAATTCAGGGATTTGGGATTCGGGGCGTTACAGAGTGGTATCAGAGCCACGCTTTTCTACGCTTTCTACACTTGTACAAATTTATAAGGAACGACACCCTAGAAGTGGACATTAGAGTGTGTGTTTGAGTCTGGAGATTTAAATGTAAGTAACTTACATTTGTGTTGCTCTATGATTTATGCTTCTTCCTCTCTATTCTAAGATTTAAATGTAAGTAACTTAACGGGGATTTTAACAGTTTCGTCTAAACTGAGAATATTTTTTAGTTTTTTAAAATAGTTGGGGTATATACTATTTTCCACATTTTGAATGGGGATATTCGCTAAATTATTTCTTAGATTAATTGATACTACAACTTTGTAGACTTCCTGAGTGACTTGACTTGGACTCCGTTTGGCATTGCTTTAGCCTTAAAAGCATTTTTAAACTCAAAATCAGTGTTCAATAAATTTAATTAAATTCTACCGAAACCACTTTAAAAAAATGCAGTTTTTAGCTTCGTTCGGACATGGTGATGGCAACTGGACCAGGTTGACCCGCGACCCACTCACTCTAACTCAGCCCGCAATTAAGCGGTTCGGGTCCGGGTCGAACCCGCGGGTCGACCCGGGTCGCCAAATTTGTAAAACCAACCCGCTTGACTCGACCCGCGAACTCGTTAACCTAGTAAAACCTGCTCGCCAACCCGTGGGTCGACCCGCGGGTTTCGATCCGTTGAATTTTTGGATTTGACCGGTGGGTTTGACTCGTTTGGATTTTTTTCCTGTTTATTTTTTAATCTTTTTTTCTACAAAATTATATCTATATATTAAGCTAATATGAGAAACAATGTGACCCTTCTCTCCTTTCTCCATTTTTGAATAGAGAAAGAAGAGCAAAAGTACGAATTCACACATACCTTAACGCATGCACACACCCAGCCTCCTGCTCAAATTTCGACCGTCTGATTGTCCAAATGCGCGAAAGACATGCGTAATCGAGGCTTCCGATCACACCACGTTGCCACACAATCACGCATGTCCAATTCACTCTTGGGGCGAGTCCATCATGTGATCAACGTCCCAGGTCACCCCACGTCACCACATCATCCTGACACCTTATTCCACTCAACGGTCGAGCACAGGCTCAATGGGCGATCAAGATCGCTCCAAAAATCGCGTTAGCTCGATAAATCATTAAAAAATCACAGAAAATGATTAAAAATTAGAAAATTAAATTAAAATTCCAAAAAATATTATTAAATATGGAAATTTAATTAGAAATTCTAAAAATAATTAAAATTTGGAATCTATACAATATATTATGATAAACCACTTTTTTCTAGGATTTTCTCATTTTTTATTTTTAAAATAAAAAAAAGGAGGGCAAATATAGGAGATAACTCCCCACTCTTACCCCATCCAAATTGAAATTGGGACATTCATTAATATATAGATTTTATTAGATGTATTTTTCAATATATATATTGTTTTCTTATTTAAAAAAATTATGTAAGGTATTGCACGGTAATGCTACATATTATATTATATTATATTATATTATATAAGTTTGTGCAATATTGCATAAGGGTACACTAGTATATGTATATATGCATATAGATATACTCTAAAATATTTTAAAATTTTATAAAAATGAGCGTTAACATCAAAATTAATTGATTACCACCCACTATTCAATTAGACCCCCCCCCCCCCCCCCCCCGTCCCCGTGAACCCGCCAACTCCACCTTCTCACTTCTCTTATCTCACCAATGTGAAACTAAAAGTTTTCAATGTTTAAAATCTAATTGCATTACATTGGTAAGATGAGAAAAGTGAGGAGGTGGAGTTGGCTATAAATAGCTAGGGTGAGGTAGGCTGATTTGAGTTGTGGGTAGTGGGCAAAAAAAAAAAAATTGTTCACACTTCACACCCATTTGACTCATGAATTTTCAACTCATAATTTTTTGGAGTTAAAAAAAAGAATAACTGATGAACTTCGCGGGCCAACCCGTGACTCGGCCCGACCCAATACGGGTTCAACCTGTATTGGTTCGCAGGTTAACCCGAGTCGAGTTTCTCTCTTCCCAACCCGGCCCGGCCCTGCCCGATTAATGCCCCAACCTGACCCGAGCCCACCCCAAACACAGGGGTTGGCCCGATCGACCCGAATGCCATCCCTATTCTGACAGCACTTCAAGAGGTATCTTAGCACATTGTGAAAAGTCTGTGGTTAATTATATTTTTTATTGATAGAACTTTTTCTAACAAGACTTTTTAGCGAAAGCAATAAAAAATAGAGCCTTTAATATTCGTGCACTTTAAAAAAATTGTTTAAATAATTTTGTACTAATTTTGTACCTAGATATCAATATAAGTAATAACGTACGATAGAATCAAACTTGAAAGACAGATACGGATTCCATGGGCCTCCAACTTTGGCCCTTTTAGCAGAATGCACAAAGGAGATTAGATGCCTCAAATTTCAAAATTGGGGCCATGTTTCTTATGTCTGCACTAACGACCCTTTGAAGGAGACGGAAGAAAACAAAGAGGTTTCGCGAAGCAGGTCACTGGAGAACCCTGTCCCAATTAAGCTACCAAGCTGCCTCAACACAATCAAGCAAGAGGAAGGATGGCCTAGGCAGTGGTGTGCATTCGCCAAAGTGACCAACGACAGACCATCGGAGAGTCACCTTTTAAAGGCGCTAAACAAAAAATGGCTTCTGAGAGGAGACAGAGACTAGACTGTGAAGAAGATCTGCCAACTTCAATTTCTCATCTCATTCCCATCACCAACTAAAATGCAAGAGATCACCGGAATGGGGGAGGTGGACTTCGGCCATTTCAAGGCGACTTTCTCACCTTGGTCGCCGCAATTTGGGGCAGAGAGACTGCAAGGGAAAACTTACAAAATTTGGGTTCACAGTCTACCTCTCCACTGTTGGAAAAGAGAAGCACTCGAAGAAATTGTAACGGAGTTTGCCACGGTGGTTAACATTGATGCGAAGACAGCGAGGAAGTCAGATCTGATCTCCGCCCGACTCACCATCAAAATCCCTGATATCAGCCGCATGCCTTGGTTCGCGAAGATTTTTACTTACGAAAAGGCGTCCATCATCATATTTGTGCTCCACGAGAAGGTGGAGGCATAGGTGGAGGAGGTGGTCAAGAGGAGCAACAGCACCCACAGAGACGAAAGAACATACAAAGTGGTGGCAGCACCAGTGCTAGACACAACCATCGACGGCGCCCAAGAGATTGAGAGGGCTCATCAGGAGCTCATCAAGGTGGCCAAGTAAGGCGAACAACGGTGAGTACTGCCACTAGAGGCTGCTCCACCGGCCTCAGACCTCAAAGGTCCAGATTGTAGATCTGGATCAAGGATTAACGATCGAGATCTCCTCACCGTTAGTCAAAGTTGTACAAGCTTGAGCATAGAGGAGGCAGGCGGGAGGGAGACCTCGATCAGAACTCCAAAGCCCCAAATGGAAAAGCATCTCGAAAGGGGAAAAGGGACAGAGAGGCAAGACCCTCAAAGTGGCAAAGTCAGAGCGCCCAGGAGTCAGATCCATGTGGTCAACCAAGACCCGAGGAAGAGCGAGGAGAGATTTGATCTTAAGGAAAACCATAATGGTAAGGGGAAGGAGGTTGTTGTCCCAACCCTAAAAGAGGAGGATCATGAAAGAGAAAAGGTTTTCTAAGGAATCGAGGCGACCACAGAAGCCAACGGCCATGGCCCAAAACAGGGAGATTGCAGCGCTCAAGAGAGGGGGGGTCTTTGAGGTGAGAGCCCAGAAAGGAAAGCTCCAAAATTTGGTTGTGGAGAGTTTTCGAGAAGAAGACGCAGCTCAGATCCAAAATGGGTAGATGTGTGGAGAGCTCGAGGTAATCACAGAGAACGAGGAGGCAGGGGGGTTATCGAAGCGCCTACTGTCTCCATCGACCTGCCACCCAATCGTGAAGTGACATGTGGATGGGTGCATGTTAATGAGCATGCGACGCATCCCCAGGGAGACACTTCTATGAGGGAGGAGTCCGATCTGGGTGAGAATGGGCCTAATATTTGTGTTGGGCCCAATAAGTGTGTCGTGCTCAGAGAAAGATTGGGCCTATTAAGGGGTCCAACACTGTCAACCAACTACCACTTTTGGATCTTGTTTCATCTATGGAGAGTGGGCTAACAGAAGGATCCAATGAACAACAGCTGCAGGGACCCAAGATGGGGGCTGCTCAGGTTGTAATTACTGAGTCCGCAGATAGCGATGAGGACATAGAAGGGCGCTTAAATTTGGATGAAGAGTTCTCATTTACGGATGAGGAGTCAGAGGATCTTGAGTTTGTTGCTGATACATAGAAAGAGATCTAACCAGAGATGGTCTTATCCACCTTTCCAGAATCAGCGCCTAGCTATAGTAATGGAACGTCAAGCAGGGCAGTTGGGTTCAGGGTACAACGGACGCCTAAGAGGGCTCGTGTGGAGTCTCTTGATGACTATCTAGAGATGGCTATGGCAGCCAAAGCTACAAAGTTCGATGATGGAGGTACGCGAAGTTTTTTAGCTTCTGTATTAAATTTCATGTCAAATTCTGATGTTTTTATCCTAGCTCAAACCTGTGGCTTAGAGGTGTGTGACATAGAACGTAATGCTCTATTACTCATTAAAATTAGGGGTTGGGAAATTGAATGGGCTAAGGCTAGCTATCAGAAGGACCTAGGGTCCTGTTCTGTGTCGACAGAGGTCTTCGAAGAAGACACCCGTCCCATACCCACGATCAACCTAGAATCGGTTCCCCAATGAATACCCTATTCTGGAACATTAGGGGGTTGGGGGATAGGGGTAAGAGAGATATGGTTAGGGACGTCATTATGAACTGCAAGGTGGAGGCGGTAGGGTTACAGGAGACCAAGCTCGCACACGGGTTTAAACTCAAAAGAGTAGGGGGTAATAGAATCAAGGAATGGGTGCTACACCCATCCTCAGGAGCTTCGGGGGGCATTGCTATTGGGTTCAACCCGGATATTTTTACCTATTTCGAGGAATACAGTGGAACGTTCTTCCTGACTATCTGACTGAGGCGATGGTTTGACAATTGGGTGCATACGGTCACTGTGGTTTATGGGTCGAATGTGGCAACAGATCGAGATGCTTTTTGGCAAGAGCTTATCGGTATTCGACAACGATGGTCGGGAGCTTGGATCGCTGGGGGAGATTTCAATATTACTAGATTTGCATTCGAGCACACGGGAAAAGGCTTGAGCGACAGGCACAGAGAAGAATTCAATAGGATGATCACGGAGCTAGAGCTGATCGATATCCCTATTAACGACAGGTTATTTACCTGGTCAAACATGCAAGCGTCCCCAATCATGGCCAAATTGGACAGGATCCTAGTATCGATGGATTGGGAGGCTAAATTCCCATTGGCAACCGCTAAATCTATTCCTAGACCTACGTCGAATCATGCCCCGATCCTACTCGATGCTGGGGTATAAGGATTTCAAAGGCCAAGAAAGTTTAGATTTGAAAAGACATGGCTAGAAATCCAGGACTTTCACCACATGATGATGGAAAGCTGGGCGCTCCCAACTACCGGATCGGACACTGCAACCCGATGGTGTGAAAAAATCCGTAGATTGTGAAAGAGGATGCATAGATGGAATCGGTCTAGATTCTTGACTATCTGGCATGCAAAAGATTCCTTTTTGAATGGAATTGATGAGCTAGAGAGATTGGAAGAAACGAGAGTCCTATCATAAGACGAAAGAAATAGGCTACTGGAGATCCGAGGAAATATTACCAATCTTTGTAAGCTGGAGGAGATTAAATGGCAACAGAGGTCGAGGATTTTGTAGCTCAAAGAGGGAGACATGAATACGGTCTTCTTCCACCGAGTGGCAAGCACAAGACGTAGATCCAATCTAGTCATGTCAATACAAACAGAAACGGGAACATCCCAAGACGAAAATGTAATTTCCAAAACCCTTCACGACTACTACAAGGGTCTCTTTGGGAAGAAGAATGACTTCAAGATCCCACTTAGGGACGATTTCTGGCAGGGCCGCCAGAATGAGTTAGCTCATTCGCTATCCACTTTGGAAGCACCTTTTTCGGAGACAGAAGTGGAAAAGGTCATCACTCAAATGGGAGCAGAGAAGTTGCCTGGACCAGACGGCTTCCCAATGATGTTTTTTCATGTTTTCTGGGAAGAAATAAAAGGGGACATTATGGCTTTGATGGATGAATTCTTCCACAACAACTGCTCGGTTAAGATCATCACAAAGGCCCTGGCCATCCGCCTGGGAAGCATAATGGACAGTTTAATTAGCAACACCCAGTCTGGTTTCATCAAGGACAGATATATCCTGGACTATGTGGCCACCGCAGAACAAGTTGTCCACCACTGCCATACAGGCCATTCTAAGAATTTCCTCCTCAAAATGGACTTTGAGAAAGCATATGACTCCGTCGATTGGTATTGCTTGCTGGAAGCTCTCAGAGGGAGAGGCTTTGGGGTTAAATGGATCAGGTGGATCAAACAATGTTTATACACTAGTAAAACGGCAATCTCGATTAATGGGCGGCCAGGACAACCGTTTTCTTACAAGAAGGGTCTTCGGCAGGGGATCCGCTATCACCTCTTCTGTTCACTATCATAGCGGATGTTCTGAGAGGCATGCAAGATGATTTTTAGAGAAAAGGTTGGATAAAACCTGTGACTAGCTGTACCTCTAACCAAGGGTTCACGATTCTTCAGTATGCTGATGACACCCTCCTCTTTGGTAATGGGAACAGGTCAGAAATAGTTTGCTTTACAGGTGCCCTCTACTGTTTTGAAGCCTGTTCAGGTCTCAGGATTAATTTCCACAAGAGTGTTTTGATCCCGATTGCACTTTTCGATGTAGAAGCACAGGCCCATGCTACCATACTGAATTGTATGAAAGAAGACTTTCCAATCAAATATTTAGGTATGCCGCTCAAACCAGGGAAGCTTACCAAGATGGACTGACTACCTATCATAGACAGGGTGGAGGACAGATTGTCTGGATGGAAAGGAAAGTCGCTTTCCCTCGGTGGTAGAGTGGTACTTATCAACTCGGTGTTGTCAAATCTGCCCATTTACTACATGTCGTTCTTTGAGCTGCCTAAGTGGGTGATCCAAAGGATTGACCGAATCCGAAAAAGATTTCTCTGGAAAGAGGCGAACTTGAATAGGGGGGGATACCACCTGATCAAGTGGGGTATTGCATGCATGAAGAATAAACATGGAGGGCTAGGCATCATCGACTTGAGAGACATGAACCTTGCCCTACTGGAAAAATGGTGGTGGAAGGTCTTCCACCACAGCGGGGAAGGATGGCAGAAGTTCATTCAACCATACCTTAGAGGGAAAGGTACGAGAAGCTTAAGTTGTGTTAGGTTTGTTATTTTGAAAATAGTTTTCCGAAAATGAGAGTGTAAAAGCTGTTTGGTAATATTTTTTTATGAAAACAGTTTTTTGAAAATGAGAGTATAATGTATGTATAGGTTTGGTTGTATGTATATACTGTATACAGTATATATACTCTCATACATACATGTTGTATACATATACATACATACTGATATTTAATAATATAAAATATTTTATTATAATAATCATATTTAATAATATACATATATATAATAATATATAATAATTATAATAATATTATATATGTAATAATAATATATTCAAGTTATATATTAAACAATTTATTATAATAATAATAAATTATATAATAATATATATAATAATATACAATATTAATATATAATAATAATAATATATATTTTATAATAATAATAGATTATTATAATTGTATATATAAAATAGTATATATGAAATAATAGTATAGATAAAATAATAATATAATATTATATATATATAATAATAATAAAAAATAATAATAGTATATATAATAATAATATATATAATAATAATATAATATAATAATAATATATATAAAATAGTATATATAAAATAATAATATATTATAATAATTGTATATTATATAATAATATGAAATAATTTATTATATTAAACATATTTAATTATATACATATATATAATAACATATAATAATTATAATAATATATATGTAATAATAATCTATTATAATTATGTATTAAACAATTTATTACAATAATAATAAATTATTTAATAATATATATAATAATATATATATATATATATATATATATATATATATATATATATATATATATATATATATATATATATATATATATATATAATAATAATAATAATAATAATAATAATAATAATAACAATAATATATGTAATAATAATATATTATAAATATATATATAATAATATATATAATAATATATAACAGTAATAAATTATATATTAATATATATAATAATATATAATAGTAATATATAATAATAATATATATAATAATAATATATATAATAAAAATATAATATAATAATAGTATATATAAAATAGTATAAATAAAATAATAATATTTATAATAATAATATAATCATAATATAATAATAATAATAGTATATATATAATAATATATTATAATAATTGTATATTATATAATAATATAACAAAATTTATTATAATAAACATATTTAATTATATACATATATATAATAACATATAATAATTATAATAATATATTAAATAATTTATTATTATAATAATAAATTATATAATAATAATAGAATATTATAATAGTATATATAAAATAGGATATATATGAAATAATAATATATATTATAATAATAGTGTATATATATATATTAAATAATAATAATAATAATAATAATAATAATAAAATAATAATAATAATAACAATAATAATATATATATAATAATAATAATAATATATATAATTTATAAAAATATATTTAGAGAGAGGATGTGAAAAAACAGAAAATAGTTGAAGTGGAGTTTTGTGAAAACTGTTTTCACAAAATAACCAAACGAAACAGGTTTTGGGGTTTTGGAAAAGAAAAAAAAACAACAATCCAAACAGACCCTTAGACTTCCGGGTATGGTCTAGAGTTTCTCGCTTCTGGAAAGGGATTGCCAAAGCAAGCAGGCCTTTCAACTCAGCAATTACATCGGCTATTGGTAATGGACGGTCCACCAGATTATGATGGGACAAATGGTGTGGTGCCCATACCCTTAAGGAAACTTTTCCAGATTTGTATGAGAAAACGACTCGCCCGAATGTATCTGTAGCCAAGACATGGAAGAGGGGAAATTGGAAACTGTCATTTCGAGGACCTCTTAGCCCAGGGTTACAGCAGCGACTGAATGAACTGCAAACACACATTACATGGAACGGGGCGATGTGCGCTCAAGGCCCAGACCAGATGCGCTGGGGACTAGAGACCAAAGGAGCTTTCACTGTTAGGTCTCTGTATCATCGCATTCATTATCGAGGATGTAGACCCAGTTGGGCACAGGTGTTATGGAAAGCCAAAGCACCCCTTAAAGTTAGGTTCTTCCTATGGCTAGTGCTCAATAATGCAATCATCACCAAAGAGAACCTTCACAAAAGACAACCCCAGATTGCGACCAACTATGAATTCTGTAACGTACATACGGAGAATCTGAATTACCTTTTCATTCACTGCCAAAGAAGTAAGGCAACTATGGTAGAGGTATTACGGGCCTTAGGGACATGTGACTACCCCAACGAATACGAGGATTTGTGGGTTGGCCCCAAATTTGCCTCTGTTCACCATGAAATGAAGGATGCTTGGTACATAGCCTTTGCGGCAACTACTTGGGTGTTATGGTTGGACAGAAATAATTTTTATTTTCGTGCTTCATGTAATAGTATTTCTAGTAATGTCACGCCCCGCTTCCCAAAATAAGGAATACGAGTGCATGACGAAGCCCAGCGAATGATCTTAACATCATTCATAAGCTGTAGGATCGACTCAGCATCACAACAAGAATATAACAAGAGATATATATATATAACCAAGCATGCATGAATAATTTATTAGCAATGGAAACAATTGAAAACACAATAATAACATCCAAATAGTTTCAAGTCTGGATCAAGTTAAAACTCGGGAACATCAGCCCGTTACAAGTTCTTAAACAGAAGGAATAATAATTTCAAGAAAAATAAATGTTCTAAACAAGTCTTTTCTTCATTTGAAGGCTAAAACCTTTGCTCACCAATTCTAGTGGGTTGCTCGTCTCCAAAGTCTGCTTAATAAATATAAAAAGGAAAAACATAGAAAAACAAGAGAAAATGCCCTTAGTGCAAGCTAGGGCCACAAATAGTAAAAACGAGTACAAGTAATGGGGAATTGGAATCAAGAATGTAACAGGGATATAACAAGTAGTGGAAAGAACCAAGAACTAGCTAGCTAGGGGAACATCTTAGTAACCAGGTTGGATAACAACTGCTAATGGTAAAACACGTGTCAAGTGAACTTGTGGGGATATCTAACATCAAGTGACAAGTCTCAAGCCTAGTGTCAAAACTTTATTTCAAGTGTCAAGTCTCAAGTAACAAGTCGTTGAGTATTAAGTAACAAGTATCAAGTTCGAGTTTCATGTATCAAGTCTCAAGTATCATGTTTCATGTATCGTATCATCAAGTATCAAGTAACAGGTGTCATGTTCAAGTTTTATGTCCAAGTCTTGTGGTTATTACTATCTAGGTAGCACTTCATACATCCATCTTTTTCCTACATGGTTGCTACAGTCAAAACAATTTCTTTAGGCCTAGTAATGGAGTCCATAGGGCGGCGTACTCAGGTATCAAGTATCAAGCAGGAGATCAACCATGGACTCTAGGGGTGGCCCCTGTAGGCTCCAGAGATGGCCCCCGTCACCCATGACGCGGCACTTAGTTCTACGTGACATTTAGTTCCATGTGATCTCAAGTATATATCATGTAATCATACAATGGGCTCTAGAGGTGGCCCCCGTAGGCTCTAGAGGTGGCCCCCGTCACCCATGATGTGGCACTTAGTTCCATTTAACATAGAACTTTGGAAAACACAGGTCCCCTTCCGAGTACACTTACCTATATTGTCCACTCTATAGTCCTTCCCTCAAACCTCGGCATGTTACATTTGTTCAGGCAGAATTGTGTATTTGAGTTTATACATGTGAAACAGGGTTGAAATAATGAAAATTAATTCTAAGAAAAATTGGGGATGTCCTATAAGGCGTCGATCAATTACATATAAAATTTCAAGTCAAAGGCTTGCTGTTAACATAGCTAAATTAATTCGCAAAGTAAAGGTGTGCAGCAGTTTTACGAATCTGCGTCTATCAACACAGCTGCAGTAAAACTGTAATAACTCCTAGATCGTAACTCCGAATTCAAAAGTTTCGGAAGCTATCGACATCTAGACATGTAGGGCTACATTTTTTATTCAGGGCTCGGGTCAGATTCTAATGTGAAAGGGGTCGAAACAGCAAAGTAAGATTCAGGACAGCACCATGAGGGAATATCTTACTAGTATAGATACAAGAAAATTTGTTATTAGGCGTCTTAGTTATTGTGTGATATAAATACAGGATAATGGTTATCAAAACAGTAAGTAATAATTACTTTTCAAGCCAAATGGTTGCAACATCATCAAGTACAAAATGTGACATATGTCTACAAATCTAGGGCTCCTTAGTTTCATGCTTCCAAGTGTTCAGGGAATAAACTGAGTCCAAGTAGTTATAATTTAACACAATGAAATTTTGTGACTCTTAGAATTATTAATTTTCGAGGTTTAATATTGATCAACAACGATATTCAAGGAGGAGTCACAACTCTAACCATTTGTGGTATTTTTCAAGGGATGCTTGTACTAGAACAAATAAATTGTTCAAGGGATACTTGCCTTAATTTGACGACGATTAGATCCACTTGTTGTAAAAAATTGGGTTGAAAAATCCCGGAAGAAGTCTCCCAAAAGCACGTGTGAAGCACGTGCAAGGAACGACCGTAGAGTGAAAATTCCCCCGCACTGGATCGGCCAAACAGCAAACCGCACACCAGGATTCGCTGCGCCCAGAACACCAAACAGCGAGCGCAGCCAATGGAATCGCTCCTATGCAGTGGATCCTCCCGAACAGCGAACAGCAGATCTGGGATTCGCTGTGGACGAACGCCGAACAACGATCAGATCTGGCTCGTTCGCACAAATCTTGATGCGGTCCGATGGTCGAGATTCACTCCCGCCTAATCCGCTGTTCTTTTTCCTCTTCGTTCGCTTCTTTGACGATCACCGAGCGAGATCAAGAGTGAGAGTGGCGACGGTGGGGACTTCGACGTGGCAACGCGACGGCGGCGACTGTGGTGTGACGAGCGGCGACTGACGGCAACGGCGCGACGTCGAGAACTGACGCGCACGGCGACTCTGCTTGCAGTTTCAAACAGGGGAGGAGTTGCATTCGATGGTTGGATATGTGATGGCGGTGGGGTGTTGGCGATTGATGGTGGTGGTGAGGGAGTGGCTGGGTAATGGTGATCGGAGGTGGGAATTGGTTGTGGACGGCGACGGAAAATGAGTTTGGGACGAAGGAGGTGGAGACGAAAGAGAAGATTGATAGCGGCGGGGTTTGTTGGGTTTTAACAGTGATTATGGTTGGGATTAGGGTTAGGGTAGGGTTATATAGTAGGGTTTCGGGTTTGTGGGTTTTGGGGTATCCGAAATGAATAGGATCCAACAGGAGAATTGGTCAAATTGTGATAAAAAGGGGAATAAAGGGATGAATGAGAAGAAATAGCCATTTTTTCATGAGTTATGACACAAGGAGCACACAAATGAATTTGATAAAAGGACCAAAAATAATTGAGTCGAGGCAAAAATAACGATTTTATTCAATCTGAACAATTTACAGTATCTCAAATAGACGAGAGAGTATAATAAGGCACAATACAGTATAAAATATAAATACGGGGAAATAGGAGTTACAAATCCTACCCTCCTAACAAGCAGAATTTCGTCCTCGAAATTCAGACAAGTGGTACATAGGGTAACCCCTAAAAGAAAAGAAAGAACAACAATAAACAAGGCTACAGAAACAGATGCAGAAACTTCTTCTGGATCGCTTCTTCCAATTCCCAAGTCGACTCACCCGGCGAGTGAGGATTCCATGCAACTCGAACCAGCTTTATGACTTTATTCTTCAACACCTTCTCACGCCTGTC
This sequence comes from Hemerocallis citrina, assembly GCA_017893485.1. Classification (NCBI taxonomy): domain Eukaryota; kingdom Viridiplantae; phylum Streptophyta; class Magnoliopsida; order Asparagales; family Asphodelaceae; genus Hemerocallis; species Hemerocallis citrina. Next base: position 26,063 of record JACEHZ010000666.1, on the reverse strand, counting down.
CAAGATAGTAACCGGCGGAATCTCACAAGACAGGTCTGGCTGCACTGACAACTCCGAGTAGTCAATCACATGACTCTCATCCCTGATGTATCTCCTGAGCTGGGAGACATGAAAGACATCATGCACTCCAGATAGAGCTGGTGGCAGCGCGAGTCGATAGGCCACCTTGCCTACTCGCTCTACAATGTCGAAGGGCTCGATGAACCTGGGGCTCAGCTTGCCTCCCCCTCCAAATCGGATAACGCCTCTCCACGGCGATACCTTGAGGAAAACATGGTCTCCCACCTCAAATTCCAATGGTCTCCTGTGGACATCTGCCCACTTCCTCTGTCTGTCCTGAGCTGCTACAAGGTGCTTCCTAATCTGAGCCACTGCGTCGACTGTCTTGATAATCAAATCTGGCCCCAACAATTTCCTTTCACCAATGTCGTCCCAGCACACTGGCGACCTACACTTCCGACCATATAATGCCTCGTACGGTGCAACTTTAAGACTGGCTTGATAGCTGTTGTTGTACGAGAACTCAATTAAGTGTAGGTGATCCTCCCAAGACCCCCCAAACTGAAGTACGCAGGACCTTAACATATCCCCCAAGGTCTGAATGGTCCTCTTTGACTGCCTGTCTGTCTGAGGATGGAATGCTGTATTGTACTTCAGCTTGCTCCCAAGACTGTTCTGTAGGCTCTCCCAAAATTGAGATCGGAACCTGGTATCCCTGTCGGATACAATACTGACCGGAACCCCATGGAGTCTGACAATCTCCTGCATGTACCTCTCTGCGAGACTCTCAGTAGACTGACTGACTCTGAAGGGGATGAAATGAGCGTTCTTCATCAGTCTGTTGACAATCACCCAAATGGCGTTATGACCCTTAGGACTCCTTGGCAAAGCGGTAACAAAATCCATGGTGATGTGCTCCCACTTCCACTCCGGAATGGGAAGAGGCTGGAGAAGTCCGGCGGTCCTCTGATGTTCTGCCTTCACCTACTGGCAGATCAAACACTGAGACACAAACCTGTCTACTGCCATCTTCATGCCATGCCACCAGAAGTGGAGCTTCAAATCTCGATACATCTTGGTACCCCTGGGATGAATAGAGTATGCTGACTGATGGGCTTCTTTGAGCAGTTTCTGCATGACTTCCCCCTTTGGGACACACAGCCTAGCCCCAAAGCGAAGTGATCCATCGGAGTGAATGATTATATCGGTCCTCAAACCTGCCTCAACTTCTGCCCGAAACTTCTGCAACTGCTCATCACCTGCCTGAGCTTCCTTGATCTGCTCCACCAAAGATGACTGCAACTGAAGCATCATGCAACTACGATCGGTGCTCGGCAAAATCACATTCAGATCTAACCTCCTCATCTGCTCAATAAGCTCCCTCTGTTGAGTCAAGCACATGACGGCTGGTTTCCTACTCAACACATCTGCAACCAAGTTCACCTTACCAGGGTGATACTGCAAACTGATGTCATAGTCTGCCATCAACTCTAACCAGCGTCTCTGCCTCATGTTCAGCTCTTTCTGAGTGAAGACATACTTGAGACTCTTGTGGTCAGTAAAAATTTTCACGCAGTCTCCAAGCAAGTAGTGCCTCCACAATTTCAGTTGCTGCCAACTCCAAGTCATGAGTAGGGTAGTTTTTCTCGTGCGGCCTCAACTGCCTGGACGCATAAGCAACAACCCGACCCTTCTGCATCAGCACTGCACCTAGACCTCTTCCTGAAGCATCACAGTGAATAACAAAGCCACCCGAACCATCTGGTATAGTTAACATGGGCGCTGAAGTCAACCTGTTCTTCAACTCTGTGAAGGTTTCACTGCAGGCCTCATTCCAAACAAACCTCTGATCTTTCCCTGTCAGCTTAGTCAGAGGCCCAGCAATCTTCGAGAAGTCTTGGACAAACTTCCTGTAATACCCTGCTAGCCCGAGAAAACTCCTCACCTCAGAAACTGTCTTTGGCACTGGCCAATCCTTCACTGCAGAAATCTTGGACGGATCAACTGAGACTCCCTTGCCCGAGATAATATGTCCCAAGAATGGAACTCGATCGAGCCAGAATTCACACTTGCTGAGCTTTCCATAGAGCTTGTTCTCCCTCAGAGTCTACAAGATTATCCTCAGATGTTCCACATGCTCTTCCCGGCTTCGCAAATACACCAAGATATCATCTATAAAGACCACTACGAATCTGTCAAGGAACTGGGAGAAGACTCTGTTCATCAAGCTCATAAATACTGCTGGGGCATTCGTGACACCGAAGGACATCACCAAGAAATCATAATGCCCGTACCTGGTCCTAAACGTAGTCTTCGGCACATCTGCTGCCTTCACCTTCACCTGATGATACCCCGAGCGAAGATTTAACTTCGAAAACACTGCAGCACCGCCCAGCTGATCAAACAAGTTGTCGATCCTGGGTAGTGGGTACCGATTCTTCACATTGACACTATTCAGCTCGCGGTAATCCATGCACAACCTGCGGCTTCTGTCCTTTTTATTGACGAATAGCACAGGAGCTCCCCACGGTGACACACTCAGTCTGATGAAACCCAAATCCAATAGATCCTGAACCTGTACCTTCAACTCTACAAGCTCGATTGGCGCCATCCTGTATGGGCTCTTCGATATCGGTACTGTACCCGGTTGAACCTCAATGCCGAACTCCACCTCTCGGTCTGGAGGTAACCCGGGCAATTCCTCTGGGAACATGTCCAGGAATTCCCGCACTACAAGAGGCGCAGCCTCACAGCCTGTGTGCAATTCCATTGCACAATCTTCATCATTTGCCACCTTCTTACCGCGCCCAAGAGGTGTTTCCCCAGCATGGAATTCAAACTCATCATGCTCCGGAATCCTGAATACAACCTTCTTCGCTCGGCAATCGATGACAGCATGAGACTCCCCCAGCCAATCCATGCCGAGAATCACATCGAAACCTGAATTGCCAATCATTATCAGGTCTGCCTTGAAATCTCTACCCCCAATAACCAAAGAGCTCTGCTTGCACTCCTTGGAGCAAACGATAATACCGCCACCTGTGGTGATGTTCCAAGTTGTCTGCATATCACTGCACTCCAACTGATGCTGATCCACAAAACGAGAGGAAACGAAGGAGTGGGTCGCCCCGGAATCAAATAAGACATGGGCGAGAAAGGAATGGACTACGATGATACCTATGATAGAGTCAAAATATGGGAAGACAGGATAATAAGGGATAGTAAAGACTGATGTGAAAAGAACTACACAAGGTATGATGCAAGATAAATAATAAAGCATGAAATAGATAACAAATAACAAAATACAAATATACCTGCAACGACCTCCTTCGCAGTCTCAGCTTCCTCTGTAGTTAGGTTGAATGCCTGACCTCTCCTCGGGGCAGCGGTCCTCTGACCGACGATCTGATGCTGAGGGGGAAGTGGCAGTCTGGCCTGACCCTGAACTGGCGCTCTTGGCTGAACTGGTCCCCTGGCTGGAGGAGCCAACCCTCTGCGCGGGCACTCCCGCATCTTGTGATCACCAGCTCCGCAAGTAAAACACTGACGACCTGCTGTCCTACAGTCCCTGCGCTCATGACCCGCCTTGTGACAAAAGTCATATATCACATCCCTCCTCGAAGCCGTAGGTGGGTATGGCGAGGCTCTCGGTGCCGAGGCTGGAACTGGCCTCCTGATTGGCCCTGTAGTGGGCCTAGCAGCAATAGGGTGCGAGGTAGACCGCTGGATAGCACGCTTCCGTCTGGTGGTCTGTTCCTGGCTCCTAGCAGCCTCTAGGATATCGGTGTAGGAACGAAGTCTCAAAGCAGCCAGGCTATCCTGGATATTGATATCCAAGCCAAGCAAAAAGCAACAGCCTTTGGCCTCATCATCAGCCACCATAGTCGTGGCAAAGCGGCTTAAACGGGTAAACTCCACGACATACTCGTCCACGGTCTGATTTCCCTGATTCAAGATAGTGTCTTAGTTAAGCATCAATATATCATAAATTGACAAATAGAATTTTGCATATAAAACACTATCTGACGAACCTGGGTGAGCGCGACAAACTGCCGCTCCATCTCGTTCCTGATGACATCAGGGAAGAACTTTGTGAGGAAGCTCTCCCTGAAAATGGCCCAGGAGACGGGGCGCTCAAGTCTCTCCATCTCAGCTCGCCACCAAATGTGGGCAAGATCCACCAGCTGGATGCTTACGACATCCACTCGGTCCACATCGGCTATTCTGGCAGCGATCAACAACTACTCCGTCCTAATGAGCCACTGCTCAGCCTCCAATGGACCTTCAGCACCTGTGAACTTATCGGGGTGTAGCCTCATGAAATCAGCTACATTGCCCGGTCTGGGCGGCAACACCCCAGGTGCAGGTGCAAGAGGCTCTCTGTTGGCAGCTCCTAAGGCTGCCTTCATCATCTCTGCATGCTCTCTCTGCATTTGCATCATCTACTGCATGTGCCGCTCATTTTGCTCTTGCTGCATCTGTAACAACTGCATATTGGCAGGCGGGTCAGTCTGATCTCCCCCAGATTGGGAGGACGAAGCATTTCTTCGAGCCATGTCCTGCACAAACCCAAAACAATCAGGATCCAGATCAAGTTGATAATAAAATTTTTCATGCAATTTCATGGCCTGTCAAATGCTGAGTTAACCCTGACTGAGTCAGGCCTGTCTAATGTATTAGTTAACTAACGCATTAGCCAAACCTGGCTCTGATACCATTAAAAATCTTGTCACGCTCCGCTTCCCAAAATATGGAATACGAGTGCATGACGAAGCCCAGCGAATGATCTTAACATCATTCATAAGCTGTAGGATCGACTCAGCATCATAAAAAGAATATAACAAGAGAGATATATATATATAACCAAGCATGCATGAATAATTTATTAGCAACGAAAACAATTGAAAACACAATAATAACATCCAAATAGTTTCAAGTCTGGATCAAGTTAAAACTCGGGAATATCAGCCCGTTACAAGTTCTTAAACAGAAGGAATAATAATTTCAAGAAAAATAAATGTTCTAAACAAGTCTTTTCTTCATTTGAAGGCTAAAACCTTTGCTCACTAATTCCAACGGGTAGCTCGTCTCCAAAGTCTGCTTAATAAATATAAAAAGGAAAAACAGAGAAAAACAAGAGAAAATTCCCTTAGTGCAAGCTAGGGCAACAAATAGTAAAAACGAGTACAAGTAATGGGGAATTAGAATCAAGAATGTAACAGGGATATAACAAGTAGTGGAAAAAACCAAGAACTAGCTAGCAAGGAGAACATCTTAGTAACCAGGTTGGATAACAACTACTAATGGTAAAACACGTGTGAAGTGAACTTGTGGGGATATCTAACATCAAGTGACAAATCTCAAGCCTAGTGTCAAAACTTTATTTCAAGTGTCAAGTTTCAAGTAACAAGTTGTTGAGTATCAGGTAACAAGTATCAAGTTCGAGTTTCATGTATTAAGTCTTAAGTAACATATTTCATGTATCGTATCATCAAGTATCAAGTAACAGGTGTCATGTTCAAGTTTCATGTCCAAGTCTTGTGGTTATTACTATCTAGGTAGCACTTCATGCATCCATCTTTTTACTACATGGTTGCTACAGTCAAAACAATTTCGTTTAGGCCTAGTAATGGAGTCCATAGGGCGGCGTACTCAGGTATCAAGTATCAAGCAGGTGATCAACCATGGACTCTAGGGATGGCTCCCGTAGGCTCTAGAGGTGGCCCCCGTCACCCATGACGTGGCACTTAGTTCTACGTGGCACTTAGTTCTATGTGATCTCAAGTATATATCATGTAATCATATAATGGGTTCTAGAGGTGGCCCCCGTCACCCATGACGTGGTACTTAGTTCTACGTGACACTTAGTTCCATTTAACATACAACTTTAGAAAACACGGGCCCCTTCCGAGTACACTTACCTATGTTGTCCACTCTATATTCCTTCCCTCAAACCCCGGCTTGTTACATTTGTTCAGGCAGAATTGTGTATTTGAGTTTATACATGTGAAACAGAGTTGAAATAACGAAAATTAATTCTAAGAAAAATTGGGAATGTCCTATAGGGCGTCCATCAACTACATATAAAATTTCAAGTCAAAGGCTTGCTGTTAACATAGCTAAATTAATTCGCAAAGTAAAGGTGTGCAGCAGTTTTACGAATCTATGTCTGCCAACACAGCTGCAGTAAAACTACAATAACTCCTTGTCCGTAACTCCGAATTCAAAAGTTTCGGAGCTATTGACATCTAGACATGCAGGGCTACATTTTCTATTTAGGGCTCGGGTTCAGATTCTAATGTTAAAGGGGTTGAAACCGCAAAGTAAGATTCAGGACAGCAACATGAGGGAATATCTTACTAGTATAGATTACAATGAAATTTGTTATTAGGCATCTAAGTTATTGTGTGATATAAATACAGGATAATGGTTGTCAAAACAGCAAGTAATAATTATTTTTCAAGCCAAATGGTTGCAACATTATCAAGTACAATGTGACATATGTCTACAAATCTAGGGCTCCTTAGTTTCATGCGTCCATGTGTTCAAGAAATAAACTGAGTCCAAGTAGTTATAATTTAACACAATGAAATTTTGTGACTCTTAGAATTATAAATTTTGGAGGTTTAATATTGATTAACAACGATATTCAAGGAAGAGTCACAACTCTAACCATTTGTGGTATTTTTCAAGGGATGCTTGTACTAGAACAAATAAATTGTACAAAGAATACTTGTCTTAATTTGACAACGATTAGATCCACTTGTTGTAGAAAATTGGGTTGAAAAATCCCGGAAGAAGTCTCCCAAAAGCACGTGGAAGCACGTGCGAAGATCGACCGTAGAGTGAAAATTCCCCCACACCTGATCGGCCAAACAGCAAACAGCACACCAGGATTCGCTGCGCCCAGAACACCAAACAGCGAGTGCAGCCAATGGGATCGCTCCTACGCAGCGGATCCTCCCGAACAGCGAACAGCGGATCTGGGATTCGCTGTGGATGAACGCCGAACAGCGATCAGATCTGGCTCGTTCGCATGGATCTTGATGCGATCCGATGGTCGAGATTCACTCCCGCCTAATCTGCTGTTCTTCTTCTTCTTCGTTCGCTTCTTCGACAATCACCGAGCGAGATCGAGAGTGAGAGTGGCGATGGTGGGGACTTCGATGTTGCGACACGATGGCGGCGACCGTGGTGTGACGAGGGGCGACTGACGGCAATGGCGCGACGTCGAGAACTGACGCGCGCGGCGACTCTGCTTGCAGTTTCAAACAGGGGAAGAGTTCGGTTCGATGGTTGGATATGTGATGGCGGTGGGGTGTTGGCGATTGATGGTGGTGGTGGGGGAGTGGCTGGGTAATGGTGATCGGAGGTGGGGATTGGTTGTGGACGGCGACGGAAAATGGGTTTGGGACGAAGGAGGTGGAGACGAAAGAGAAGATCGATAGCGGCGGAGTTTGTTGGGTTTTAACAGTGATTTGGGTTGGGATTAGGGTTAGGGTAGGGTTATATAGTAGGGTTTCGGGTTTGTGGATTTTGGGGTTTTCGAAATGAATAGAATCCAACTGGAGAATTGGTCAAATTGTGATAAAAAGGGTAATAAAGGGATGAATGAGAAGAAATAGACATTTCTTCATGAGTAATGACACAAGGAGCACACAAATGAATTCGATAAAAGGACCAAAAATAATTGAGTCGAGGCAAAAATAACGATTTTATTCAATCTGAACAATTTACAGGATCTCAAATAGACGAGAGAGTACAATGATGCACAATACAGTATAAAATATAAATACGGGAAAATAGGAGTTACAGGTAATCTTACTCATATTGTAACACCCTGAATTCCAAAATACAACTGAATTCGAGATTCCACAGGATCTTTACACTTCTTTCGTACAATTTTACAAAGAAATAAAAACTTTTCTTTCATCAGAGTTACATTTACACTTGTACATTATCACAGCAGAAGCAATATTACAATAAATTACATGAAACAATATTTAACTCAATCCTGCGCAGCATGTATGCTTCAATTGTCAAGCATCTTTACCCTGCATATAAAACTGTGGGCGCGTCAGTTCATTCAACTAACGAAATATTATACACGGGCATCCTCTCTGTGCCGGAAATAGTATAACGACTCTCATTCCTTACAAACACAAATTGCCACAAACAAAGCTAAAGGGACTATCCTATTGATGTCGTGTTGTGAATGTGCACTTAATTCTTAATGCAATTATTTATGTTACATGACACTAATGCGCACTTATTCGGATTCTATGCATCCCATACTACATAGGTCCGAGGGCAAGCCCTTAATCGTTCTTCATCTTGTAGGGTTCAATCCCTCGCCATGACTTAATCTACTATTGTAACTACGATAAGTATCCTAGATGTTTTCTGACCTACGAACTCATATCTAGGTGCCCTGGAGGGAATCCCAATGCACTGACACATGACTCATCATGCAGGAAACCTGTGGTAATTCAGCTCCTACCATAGACATGACACCACTCGCAGTCGTCAAACACCCCACGTGCGCGCCACCGGGACGGTACTCTGGAGCAGTATCCACGCCCTATCATGACTCATCATGGGACATCCTGTGAATCTTCTCACGCCGTCAATCCAATGGCCCTCATACTCAATGTTTTTCTCTTACTTTCATCACATCTCCACTATACATCTAATCCTTAGTTTAATTGAATCATGAATAAAATCAACTCTTAGAGTGTAGCACTTCCACTATACCGGTCTGATTCATTTAATTCACATGACCCAAACATTGGTCTTCCAATTTCAAAATATCATTTTCTCATTTTTTCATTGCCGGTATAAGGCTTGGCTATACCCTAATTCTCAATTTCAACACATAATTACAATGTCATACTCATAAGATCTTTTCATGATTAATCGCAATTCATATTTCAATAGTATAGTATTCATGTATCCACATCTTTCATCACGATCAATAATTCAATTTCGCGTGCAATCCATGTGCAAGAATAAATTTCACTTGATAGTCACCAACAATTTCATATATTCTACAAATCTATTACTTACAAATTCACAATTTTACTATAACACATTTTTCTATACTTCCATTTAATCACGCTAGTCACAAATTTCAAAAATTTATTTTTTATAACTCAAAAATTTTCATTTTTATTTTTCTTTCGTTTAAAAGAATAATTTAATTTCAAAATGAGTCATTCCTTGCAAAAACCCAAATTTCTTATTCACACTTCATCAAAAGTTGTATAAATATTTCCTATAAAGTTCTAATAATTTTTTCAGTAATTAAAACATATTTTCCCAATTTTTATTCTATTTTAAAAATTCAATTTAATCCAAAATTCTCAAACCCCACCAAGATTCAAACCCACAACCAGCGGTGAAACAGGCAGCGCACAGACCAATGCGCCAAAGCCGCCCATCGATTTAACTAGGGGTTAAAAGCCCTATGTTCTGTTCTCGGCAAATTTGGTTTTCAACCAAAAATAATTAAAACCAGAGCGGCGGTATCGAACCCGAGACCTCCGCTACTGTAGCGACCCAAACCCATTCCGACCAATTGGTCTAAGCGAACATATCGATTAGAAGGTATTTAAAATAGGTTTTGATCTTAATTCGCTGTTCAAAGTTATACTTCAAAATTTCTCAAAAACGAATTTGTCTCCTTTTCTTCTTTTTTGAAAACAAAAATGTCCAGATTAAAAAATACATTTAATTTAACAATAATCAGTATTTTTAAAGGTATTTTTTCCTCAGATAAAACATATATTTAGCCTTGATTTGTATTTTATAATACTATTTCGACATTTGAAAACTAACACATATTTGTTCATAAACTAAGATGATTTCTCACACCAAATTCACTACTATAATGTTTTGACAACTATGATATTTTTAGAGCACAAATAAAAAAAAACAATCTTTATAAGTGAATAAAACCTCTATTTTTATCAATAAGTCTACAGATGAAGCATTCGATTATTTGTTTGCCAAAAATACATTCTTTTTGATTTATTCCAATTTTCACATGGTATGTATAGCAATGGGGAATTTCATTACATCTATTAGCAAGCATTTCCTAGCAAATTATTCTATCAATTCATCTTTAACACATCATTCTACTTTAGCACTTTAATCAATAAACATGATTCTAACTTCTTACAAGCGAATTTCACATAATTGCAATTAAAGCATAATTGGCATGCATTCTAAAGTTACAAACAATGAGAACATACACTTTCACTTATATTAAATGAATCTAACCATCACAATAACACACATTTACTAGTTTATCAATTGCTACTCTAAATAGGCAACATGTATTTCATCTCAACTAATTATTTTATAATAACAAATTCAATTTATTTCTAACATGATTTCTACTTTAGAAGTCAAGAGAAACACCCACCTTTTTGAAGAAAACCAATAAGAAAATCTTCTAGAGCCTCCTAGAATGCGAGAGCACTACAAAAGAAAGTAGCTTTCCCGGCGGTTTTTTCCCGGCGTTTTACTAGTAGCGCCGGGGTAGGGAGCCAGTAGGAATTGGGCGCCAGATGGGATGGCCATACACCGGCGGTCTATTTAAAATGCCGGTGAATGTTAGTATTCACCGGCGTTTTAGCTGAACACGCCGGTGAAGTTTATTATTCACCGGCGTTTTTTATTATAAACGCCGGCGAATATACTGGCACATTCACCGGCGTTTCCAATTAAAACGCCGGTGAATAACTGGGAATAAAACCCGCGAACCCTAATCGTTCGCTCGCCATTTACCCATTACCCCCAAAAAAAAAAAAGCGAAAAAAGGCGCTTCCTTTCCCTCCTTCCCCGCTCTATTTCCCACGCGTTTGCCTCCGCCGCTTCGTCCTCTTCGACGGTCTTCGACCATTCGAAATCGTCCCTTATTCCCTTCGTCCTTTTCGATTTCGTTCTTCCCTCTCTCGATCTGGAGGTGAATCGGCGGTCGCCCCCTCTCTCTCTCTCTTCTACGCCCCCGCCCTCGTTGCCCCGCTCCCTCCCTCTCTCTTCGGTATGATCTCTTGATTTCCCTTATTTTCCCAAAAAGGCAGCTTTTTTCAGTTTGGCATGAAAAAAATATGCTTAGATAATGAAAAATATATGCCTGTTACGTGTTCGATTTCCTTAGCATGAACGGTTTAGTTGAGATGAAGAATTAATAGAAAAATATATGCTTAGATAATGGAAATTTTCATCTTCTTTTACTGTTAATGAAGCTGATTTCATGCATCTGATTGTCTTCATGGCATGTTTGTTTTTTTACCCAAAATGGGTTCACTGTGAACTGAGGATATTGTATAGGTACGTATGCCAAAATTCTCTGGCCGGATATGCACCACACTTGGGTTTTAGATTTAGTTGGGCACAGTGAATTAGTAGAGCAACATATAAGCTCAGTTAATGGGAAATTTTCATTTTCAGATACTATTAAAGTAACCTGATTGCAATCTTTGGCATGGTTTTTTAACACAAAATGGGTTCACTTCCAAACTAAGTATGCTGCATAGCATACCCGTTTTCTTTCACTGTTAATGAAGCTGATTTCATGCATCTGATTGTCTTCTTGGCATGATTGTTTTTTACCCAAAATGGGTTCACTGTGAACTGAGGATGCTATAGGTACGTATGTCAAAATCCTGCGGCCGGATACGCACAACAATTGGATTTTAGATTTAGTTGGGCTAAAGAAGTAGTAGAGCAACATATAAGCTCAGATAATGGGAGATTTTCATTTTCAGATACCGTTAAAGTAACCTGATTGCAATCTTTGGCATGGTTTTTTTACACAAAATGGTTCACTTCCAAAATGAGTATGCTGCATGCATAGCATCCCCAGTTTGTATAGGTTCACTTCCAGACTAAGTGAACTGAGGATGCTATAGGTACGTATGCCAAAATCCTTCGGATACGCACAACAATTGGGTTTTAGATTTAGTTGGGTTGAAGAAGTAGTATAGCAACATATAAGCTCTGATAATGGAAAATTTATCATTTTCAAATACTGTTAAAGTAACCTGATTGTCAATCTTTGGCATGGTTTTTTATACGAAAATGGGTTAACTTCCAATCTAAGTATGCTGCTAGCATCCCCATTTTCTTTTTTTGTTGTTAGTGAAGCTTATTTTCATGCATCTGATTGTCATCTTGGCATAAATTATTTTTACCAAAATCGGTTCACTGTGAACTGAGGATGGTATAGGTACGTATGCCAAAATCCTCCGGCCGGATATGCGGCTACAATTGGGTTTTAGATTTAGTTGGGATGAAGAAGTAGTAGAGCAACATATAAGCTCAGATAATGGGAAATTTTTCATTTTCAGATACTGTTAAAGTAACCTGACTGGAATCCTTGGCATGGTTTTTTAACAAAATGGGTTCACTTCGTAACTAAGTATGCTGCATAGCATCCCCAGTTTCTTTCACTGTTAATTAATTGAAGCTTATCCCCTGCATCTGATTGTCATTTTGGCATGTTTTTTTGACCAAACTGGGTTCACTGTGAACTGAGGATGCTATAGCTCTATGCCAAAATTCTCCGGCTATGTACAACAATTGGTTCAGTCTGCAAAATATATGCTTACATACTAGACATTTTAATTTTTCTTTTACTGTTTCTTTTGTTTAGTAGTATTATTATTATTATTATTATTATTATTATTATTATGAGATAAGTGATTATTAGTAGTCATGAACAGAATAGTTCATGAGTCATCAGATCTTCTTGTTACCGTAGTTACAACAGGACGCACTCATTATTCGGCCGATTCCTCTTCATCAGCAAAATACCCTTTACCATCATCATCTCCTTGAACGGAAAGCCAAATACAGGGGAGACTATAGTCGATTTTTTTTTATGCTCGAACACAGGGTGTGTGATAAAATACCGTCTAAGGTGGTTGTGATCATTTCCACAAAAGGTCGTTTAGGGTTTGGTGAATAGAGTAGATTGTATTAAGAAGTAGTTTTTTTTTGTACATTTTTTGGAGCCACAATTTCTTTATTTTACAGTTAGAGATTATATCGTTCATTTATTTGCAGCTAGGGTTGATTTTCAAATAGGTGAAATTTAATATACAAAATGCCTTTTACTGTTATTACTATTTAATATATAAAATTTTAATTTCAGACTGTGTGCTATTGATATAATGGATAGAAGTTGGATTAGTAAACCACGATTATCCAAGGAGTACCGTGATGGTATTAAAGATTTTATTATCTTTGCCAAACGACATTCCCGTGATCCCAACCTAATCCTTTGTCCATGCCTTCGCTGTACAAATTGTATGCTGAGGACATGTGACGTAGTACATACACACTTGGCTGTCAACGGTTTTCTTCAAGGGTACACAAGGTGGTTTTGTCATGGAGAGGATCATACGGCAGCTCCTGTTCGTCCGGTTGTATTAGAAAATGAGGCTGAGCCCTTAGTGAACGAAGACTTAAGCGTTCCCGATGAGATGCATGCTTTGTTACAAGATGCCATGGGGAATCATAATGTTCCTTTCCACACCAATGACCCAACAACCGAAGTTCACAATGAGTCAATAGAAACAAACCAGATTGGTGGTGGGGTGGACGAGGAAATGTCTGGCCCCACCCATGAAAATAATAAGCAGCAAGAATCCTTCGCTAAGTTACTTGAAGATGCTAGTATCCCGTTGTACCGCGACTGCACCAAATTTTCTAAGTTCTCATTCATTGCCAGACTATTTCAGATTAAATGTTTAAACGGGTGGTCTGCTAAGTCCTTCACTATGCTACTTGAATTGTTGAATGAAGCATTTCCTGAAATCTGTATTCCAAACTCAGCCTATAAAATCAAAAAATTCCTAAGTTCTCTCGATCTAGGATATGAGAAGATAGCAGCATGTCCAAATGACTGTATGCTTTTCACGAGTGGTAAGGAAAGTCTGGATAATTGCGAAGTGTGTGGTTCTTCGAAATGGAAAGAAAGACCAAATCAAGACGAGGGAGCCAGCGGATCTACTAAGCGAAGTAGGAAAAAGAAGCCTGCCAAAACATTGCGTTACTTTCCTCTGATCCCTAGGTTACAAAGGTTGTTTATGTCCACGAAAACTTCTTCTGATATGAAATGGCATGCTGAAGGCCGCACTAATGATGGGATTCTTAGACATCCTGCTGATTCTCAATCTTGGAAAAGATTTGATGAAAGATATCCTGATTTTGCGGAAGATCCTCGAAATGTGAGACTTGGACTAGCTAGTGATGGCTTCAACCCTTTCAGGCAAATGAGTAGTACATACAGCATATGGCCGGTTGTGTTGATACCATACAATTTGCCGCCTTGGAAATGCATGAAGCAGTCCTCATTTATTTTGTCCATGATAGTTCCTGGACCGAAAGGTCCTGGAAATGATATAGATGTGTACCTACAACCGTTAATAGATGAACTTCAGAAGTTGTGGGTGGGTGTTCCAACCTATGATGCTGTGGCTAAAGAAACATTTTCTCTTCGTGCCGTGTTGTCTTGGACCATCAATGATTTTCTAGCATATGCAAATTTATCTGGATATAGTACTAAAGGACGTTATGCATGTTCATGTTGTGCTGACCAAACTAGTTCAAGGTGGTTGTACAATGGCAGAAAGTTTTGCTATATGGGTCATAGGAGATGGTTGCCTGACACACATATATTTCGGGCAGAGGCAGCGACATTTGATGGTACCGACAAGTGGGAACATGCTCCTGGGTCTTCCTCTGGTTCAGATATTTTGAGGCGGGTAGATGGTCATCAATTCAAATATGGAAAGGAACCAGAAGTCAGGACAAAGGGCAAGAAAAGGGCAAGGCCGGAGCAAGATGAGGAGACCGATCTATATGGAGAGGATGAGGATCAAAACTTGACGAGTTTAGGTGCATGGAAGAAGAAGAGTATTTTCTTCAAGTTGCCGTATTGGGAATTCAACTTACTGAGACATAATTTAGATGTGATGCATATCGGCAAAAATATAGGTGAGAATTGTATAGGAACAGTTATGGGAGATGATCGGAAGACAAAGGACAATCTGAAGAGCCGACTTGATTTGAAGTCAATGGGCATCCGACATGAGTTGCACCCAGAAGAATTGCCGAACGGGAAAGTGCTCCTACCTCCTGCAATCTATTCAATGTCAAAATCGGAGTTGGAGTTGTTTTGCAAAGTACTACTTGAACTGAATGTCCCCGATAGCTATTCTTCTAACATGGCAAAATGTGTCAACTTTAAAGAGAAGAGGCTTCAGGGGCTAAAGTCACACGACTACCACATCCTAATGCAGGATCTCCTTCCTGTGGCCCTAAGGTCTTCAATGTGTGAGCAAGTCACTACTGTCCTGAAAGATCTTTGTAGCATATATAAAGGTATTTGCTCAAGAATGCTTCGTGTTGAAGATCTGGACCAATTGGAGCAGCAGGCGGCATTGACACTTAGTAAAATGGAGATGATATTTCCTCCATCGTTTTTCACTATTATGATTCACTTGATAATCCACCTTGCTGGTGAAGCCAGAATCGGTGGTCCTGTTCACTATCGGTGGATGTACCCCATTGAGAGGTAAAATAATTCGTTCATCTTACGAAATTGAATTTTCAAAAGCTCATTTCTTTTAATCCACTAATCCGCTCTAGTTTATTAATTGTATATGTTCAGGTACCTATACCGGCTAAAGGGTTATGTGAAAAATAGAGCATATCCTGAAGGGTCAATAGCCCAGGGATATCTATCAGAGGAGTGCTCACATTTTTTTTCCAGGTATATGCCTGGTGTGGAGACATCTTCCAGTAGACCACGTAGAAATCCAGACATTTCCAACCTTGATGGTGCACAATATCTTTTTGATACCGCTGGCACCACTGTTGGTAAAGTTGATGCATTTGAGCTCGATAGCTTAGCGTGGGAACAGGCACATCGATATGTGCTAGACCATCATGCATCAGTGGAACCATTTCGAAAGTAAGTTGCTTTTAAATGTAAATCGAATACAGTGAAAACCGCGGAGTTCGATATTTTTGATACTTTTCTTATTCCTAATTTCAATTGCTTGTTTTTTAGCGAATTTGTCAGGGACATCAAACGAAGGGCTAGACCAAGAAGACTACCACCACGTGAACAAAACAAGCTGATGAATGAAAAATTTCATAAGTGGTTTGAATCTCATGTAGGTGAATTACAGTTATGCAAGTTAATCTTTATTATATCTATATTTTCTATGGTGTTGATACGATTTGCGCAAAATTAATAGGTACATTCTTTGGGTCCTGAAGGTGCGTCATCTGAAATACAAGTACTTGCCAAAGGTCCCTATCAGATGGCCAAAAGATACGGAGGATACATATTCAATGGTTTTAGATTTCGTACTAAGGATCGTGAATCTAATTTGAAGTCTCAAAATAGTGGAATGGTAGTGACGTCTAAGACTAGAAGTTATGCTTCCAAATCGGACACGAGGCCTGTAGATGGGGATCTCGACTACTATGGAGTGCTCACGGATATCATTGAGTTGAATTATTTTGGCCATTTCCGTGTTGTCTTATTTCGTGGGGATTGGGCTGAGTTTGATAGGAATTTTGCTAACAACAAGGACAAGCTTGGCTTCACAGTTGTGAACTTCTCAAAATTGATTCACATCGGTACACACATTAGCCATGAGCCATTTGTGTTTCCATCCCAAGTCCAACAAGTGTTCTACATTGCAGATCCAACCCTGCCAAAATCGTATGTGGCTATCCCTATGCAACCAAGAGATGTATTCCAACTGGGCGATACTTCAGACGATGAAGACGGTGAAGACATGAACAGTTACATTGCTTCTGAGTTTCCTGTGTTTGATGTAAACACAACCGATCTTGGAATTTGCGGGACTTGGCTCCGCAAGGATGGAGAAGAGGGCGATGTACTGGAAGATGTCGTATTGTAGTTTACATGATTTTTTATGCAAGTTTATTATATGTCTGTAATTTTATGTCTTAAATCTTGTTGTAATATTATGTCTGTAATTTCGAATATGTTCATTATGAATTTAATACACTGGTTTAATTGTCTTTCTATTTTCTACTGCTTGGTATTATTTACATTAAACTATGCTTAGTGTCATTTGAACCAAACTATCATTTGAACCAAGTTATCGGATCCTTGACAGGTACAACATGCCGAGGCATGGAAAGAGGGTAAATATAAATGATGGCAACGAGAGCCATGGGGATGAGCAGCCACTAAATAATAGTGGCAGGCAAACATATGAGAGTGAGGGTGGCACGCCGCCCACTGTCAAAAAACATCGGTAAGTCTTGAAATTGGTATTTTTAAAGAGATTATGTTACTTGAATGCATGAAAGACACGTACTAGTGTCTGTGAGTCTGCATTGTGGCTGTCGTCTATGTCGCATTTCGTCTATGTTTCTTAAGTGGGCTGTGATTAGAGAGAAAGGGCTGGAGTGGAGATCTGGAAACCCAAAATAGAGACATCTCGTTTATTATAATCTACACTTATTGTTGGACCAATCCCCTCTTGCTGTTGTTGCTGATGTCTCTTTGTGTGCGTGTGGTGAAGAGAATGAAGGGATGAGAGAGAGATGAGGAAAATGCCGCTATGTTAGCCTGGTGTATCCTCATTCTCTACGATCCCTCTTTCTGGCTCCATATACGGCTTCTATATTAAATTGGTTTCCTTCCACGATGACAGTCCGTAATACTACACTTGATATGAGCCCATGTTCATAGCTGCATCCTACTGCATACTCACAAACAACTAATACTTGTCGGCCTTGCATTGTATGCCCAATCCCATTTTGGCACATAACCTGGTATAGATGACATTGTACTGATTTGGAGGAGGTGAAAATGGGACCATACAATAGCTTAAGAAGACCATCAGGTTTGTGAAATAAGCTTCACTAACAGTGAAAGAAACTGGGGATGCTATGCAGCATACTCATTTTGGAAGTGAACCCATTTTGTGTTAAAAAAACCATGCCAAAGATTGCAATCAGATGCATGAAATCAGCTTCTTTAACAGTATCTGAAAATGAAAACTTTTCATAATCTGAGCATATATGTTTCTTTAACAGTGACTGTGAACAATTGTTCTTAATTGGGCTGTGATTAGAAAGAGACGAGTTGGAGTGGAGATCTGGAAACCCATATAGAGACATCTTGTTCATTATAATTTATTATGGTTGTTGTTCTTGTCGCTCTTGCTGTTGTTGCTGATGTCTCTATGTGTTCGTGTGCTGAAGGGAAAGAAGGGGTGAGAGAGAGATGAGGAAAATGCCGCTATGTTAGCCTGGTGTATCCTCATTCTCTACCATTCCTCTTTCTGGCTTCTATATTTGGTTTCCTTCCACGATGACAATTCCAGTTAAAACTACACTTGCTATGAGCCCTATTCGTATTTTTATTCCATCAAGAATTGATCTATGACTACAATCTCCATTCAAAACCCAATTGTTCACTCAAACATGCTCCTTGTATCTGAACTCAAACATCACATTAATAAACATCTTTTCTGATAATGGCTACAATTGTGGAAGCTCTCTCTAAGTCTCAATTCATCAAGGTTTTGTTGCCTACTTCTTTACAGAAGCTGGTACTCTATTCTTCTTTAAAGAGAGGAGAATGGAGTACCAACTTCTGTAAAGAAGTAGGCAACAAAACCTTGAAGAATTGAGGCTTAGAGAGAGCTTCCACAAGTGTAGCCATTATTAGAAAAGATGTTTATTAATGTCATGTTTGAGTTCAGAAACAAGGGGCATGTTTGAGTGAACAATTTTTCAAACAAGCTTCACTAACAGTGAAGGAAACTGGGGATGCTATGTAGCCTACTTAGTTTCTTTAACAGTGACTGAAAATTTCCATAATCTGAGCATATAAATTTTTCATAATCTGAGCATATATGTTTCTTTAGCAGTGACTGTGAACAATTGTTCTTAATTGGGCTGTGATTAGAAAGAGACGAGTTGGAGTGGAGAAGGGAAAGAAGGGGTGAGAGAGAGATGAGGAAAATGCCGCTATGTTAGCCTGGTGTATCCTCATTCTCTACCATTCCTCTTTCTGGCTTCTATATTTGGTTTCCTTCCACGATGACAATTCCAGTTAAAACTACACTTGCTATGAGCCCTATTCGTATTTTTCTTCCATGAACTGAGGATGGTGCATAGGCTGGTGCCTGGTGTATCCTCATTCTCTAGCATCCCCAGTTTCTTTCACTGTGAGTGAAGCTTATTTCACAAACCTGATGGTCTTCTTAAGCTATTGTATGGTCCCATTTTCACTAACTGTTAGTGAAGCTCATTTCAAGCACCTGATTGTCTTCTTGGCATGTATGTTTTTAAACCAAAAATGGGTTCACTGTGGTCATCAGATGATGGAGAAATTTTCATTTTCAAATACTGTCAATGTAACCGGTTTTTTTAACACCAAATGGGTTCACTTCCAAAATGAGTATGCTGCATAGCATCCCCAGTTTCTATCACTGTTAGTGAAGCTTACTTCACATATCCTGATAGTCTTCTTAAGCTATTTTATGGTCCCATTTTCACTAACTGTGAGTGAAGCTCATTTCAAGCACCTGATTGTCTTCTTGGCATGTATGTTTTTATACCGAAAATGGGTTCACTGTGAACTGAGGATATTGTATAGGTACGTATGCCAAAATTCTCCGGCCGGATATGCACCACACTTGGGTTTTGCGATATAGTTGGGCTAAAAAAGTAGTAGAGCAACATATAAGCTGAGATAATGAAGAAATTTTCATTTTCGGGCACTGTCAATGTAACCTGATTGCAATCTTTGGCATGGTTTTTTTAACACAAAATGGGTTCACTTCCAAAATGAGTATGCTGCATAGCATCCCCAGTTTCTTTCACTGTTAGTGGAGATTATTTCACAAACCTGATGGTCTTCTTAAGCTATTGTAGGGTCCCATTTTCACTAACTGTTAGTGAAGCTCATTTCAAGCACCTGATTGTCTTCTTGGCATGTATGTTTTTAAACCAAAAATGGGTTCACTGTGGTCATCAGATGATGGAGAAATTTTCATTTTCAAATACTTTCAATGTAACCGGTTTTTTTAACACCAAATGGGTTCACTTCCAAAATGAGTATGCTGCATAGCATCCCCAGTTTCTATCACTGTTAGTGAAGCTTACTTCACAAACCTGATGGTCTTCTTAAGCTATTTTATGGTCCCATTTTCACTAACTGTTAGTGAAGCTCATTTCAAGCACCTGATTGTCTTCTTGGCATGTATGTTTTTATACCGAAAATGGGTTCACTGTGAACTGAGGATATTGTATAGGTACGTATGCCAAAATTCTCCGGCCGGTTTTGTGATATAGTTGGGCTAAAAAAGTAGTAGAGCAACTTATAAGCTGAGATAATGAAGAAATTTTCATTTTCGGGCACTGTCAATGTAACCTGATTGCAATCTTTGGCATGGTTTTTTTAACACAAAATGGGTTCACTTCCAAAATGAGTATGCTGGATAGCATCCCCAGTTTCTTTCACTCTTAGTGAAGATTATTTCACAAACCTGATGGTCTTCTTAAGCTATTGTATGGTCCCATTTTCACTAACTGTTAGTGAAGCTCATTTCAAGCACCTGATTGTCTTCTTGGCATGTATGTTTTTAAACCAAAAATGGGTTCACTGTGGTCATCAGATGATGGAGAAATTTTCATTTTCAAATACTGTCAATGTAACCGGTTTTTTTAACACCAAATGGGTTCACTTCCAAAATGAGTATGCTGCATAGCATCCCCAGTTTCTATCACTGTTAGTGAAGCTTACTTCACAAACCTGTTGTTCTTCTTAAGCTATTCTATGGTCCCATTTTCACTAACTGTTAGTGAAGCTCATTTCAAGCACCTGATTGTCTTCTTGGCATGTATGTTTTTATACCGAAAATGGGTTCACTGTGAACTGAGGATATTGTATAGGTACGTATGCCAAAATTCTCCGGCCGGTTTTGCGATATAGTTGGGCTAAAAAAGTAGTAGAGCAACATATAAGCTGAGATAATGAAGAAATTTTCATTTTCGGGCACTGTCAATGTAACCTGATTGCAATCTTTGGCATGGTTTTTTAACACAAAATGGGTTCACTTCCAAAATGAGTATGCTGCATAGCATCCCCAGTTTCTTTCACTGTTAGTGAAGATTATTTCACAAACCTGATGGTCTTCTTAAGCTATTGTATGGTCCCATTTTCACTAACTGTTGGTGAAGCTCATTTCAAGCACCTGATTGTCTTCTTGGCATGTATGTGTTTAAACCAAAAATGGGTTCACTGTGGTCATCAGATGATGGAGAAATTTTCATTTTCAAATACTGTCAATGTAACCGGTTTTTTTAACACCAAATAGGTTCACTTCCAAAATGAGTATGCTGCATAGCATCCCCAGTTTCTATCACTGTTAGTGAAGCTTACTTCACAAACCTGATGGTCTTCTTAAGCTATTCTATGGTCCCATTTTCACTAACTGTTAGTGAAGCTGATTTCAGGCACCTGATTGTCTTCTTGGCATGTATGTTTTTATACCAAAAATGGGTTCACTGTGAACTGAGGATATTGTATAGGTACGCATGCCAAAATTATCCGGCCGGATATGCACCACACTTGGGTTTTGCGATATAGTTGGTGCTGAAAAAGTAGTAGAGCAGCATATAAGCTCAGATAATGGAGAAATTTTCATTTTCGGATACTGTCAATGTAACCTTATTGTTTAACACAAAATGGGTTCACTTCCAAACTAAGTATGCTGCATAGCATTCTCAGTTCTTCTTTTGTTGATAGTGAAGCTTATTTTCATGCATCTGATTGTGATCCTGGCATGTTTTTTTGAGCAAAACGGGTTTACTGTGAACTGAGGATGCTATAGGTACGTATGCCAAAATCCTCCGGATACGCACAACAATTGGGTTTTAGATTTAGTTGGGCACAGTGAATTAGTAGAGCAACATATAAGCTCAGTTAATGGAAATTTTCATTTTCAGATACTGTTAATGAAGCTGATTGCCATCTTTGGCATGATTTTTGAGCAAAAATGGGTTCACTTCCAAACTAAGTATGCTGCTAGCATCCTTATTTTCTTTCACTGTTAATGAAGCGTATTTCATTAAGATCCAGGATGGCAAATTTTGACTGGGCTATGATTGGATTGTTTAGTGGATGTGGTCTATGTTCTTAATTGGGCTGTGATTAGAAAGAGTGGGCTCGAGTGGAGAACTGGAAACCCATATAGAGACATCTTGTTCATAATAATTTATTATTATTGTTGTTCTTGTCGCTCTTAAGGTGGTTGCTGATGTCTCTTTCTGTTCGTGTGCTGAAGGGAAATAAGGGATGAGAGAGAGATGAGGAAAATGCCGCTATGGTAGCCTGGTGTATCCAAAGTCTCTACCTTTCTTCTTAATGTTTCCATTTCTGGCTTCTATATATATTTGGTTTCCTTCCACGATGACAGTTTCCTAAAAATACACTTGATATGAGCCCTATCTTATTTTTTCTTATTTTTTTTATATTTGGTTTCCGTCCACGATGACAGTTTCATGGATTGTCTGAACAATCCATGAAGGACATGCTTAGATACTGAATTTTCATTTGTTTTATTGTTTTAGATAGTTGATATTCCCAATCAGAGGAGAATATAAAGGTTTCAAGTTAGATACTGAATTTTCATTTGTTTTGTTATTTTAGATATATTTAAAAACAAAATTAAGTACGAAATTTTTAGCATTGCAATGTAATTATTTTACCTCTGTATATAGCATTAACAATTCCATTTGCAGTTGGCACTTTCATCTTATAATTCGAGACACAGGTAGTTCTTTTTGCAAGTTCAAAAAATATGTATATTCTGTATTGTGATCTACTGTTCAATTAAACTATTATTTTTTATTCACAGAGTGGTCGTCAAGATGAAGGAAATGCAGATGATCAGAGCTGAAGCTACTCGAGGGGTATGAATCTGCGGTCCTCCTTGCTGTTCTTATGTCCTCCTTGCTGTATGGTTGTTGTCCTTATGTCCTCCTCCTTGCCGTTGTTATGTCAGACTGGTTTTTTTTATGGGAGTTATGTCATACTTTGAATTTGGGATATTTTGGATATTTGTCAGACTGGTTTGTTTGGATATTTTGGATGTTAGTCTCTATATTAATTTGTTAATTATGACATTGTTAATTAATCAATGAATTTGGACGTTGATATGACACGTGTGAAACTTGATTATCTTTAATTATTCTTGTGTTTGGCTGTGGTTTGCACAGTAGTATGCAACGAAATTGATCGAATCAGTTGTGAGAATTAGTTTACAGGTTATGTAAATGAAACTGTGAATTGAAATCGAACGGAAAAGCGGAGTATCGAAAATAAACGGGCATAGCCAGAACGGCGTTTTAAAAAACGGCGGTGTATATAATTTAATTGTTGGAGTGTATGATACACCGGCGTTTCAACGTACGCCGGTGAAAGTATTCAGCTGTAACGGCACAGGTATATACCGGCGTTTTATAAACGCCGGTGTATATAACTACACCGGTGTTTTTAGTCGCGCCGGTGTTCGTAAACAGGGAAAAACAGGCGCTTACAAACGGACATACACCGGCGTTTCCTGACCGCTGGTATACTTTCGATATACACCGGCATTTTTATTTACGCCGGTGAATTGATAAATACCGGCGGTTTACAACCGCCGGTGTATGTATATAGGCACACAAACA
Organism: Hemerocallis citrina; assembly: GCA_017893485.1. Lineage (NCBI taxonomy): Eukaryota > Viridiplantae > Streptophyta > Magnoliopsida > Asparagales > Asphodelaceae > Hemerocallis > Hemerocallis citrina. Next base: position 2,312 of record JACEHZ010000666.1, on the reverse strand, counting down.
CGGCACCCAGAAACGGACATACACCGGCGTTTTATGACCGCCGGTATACTTTCCATATACACCGGCGTTTTTATTTACGCCGGTGAATGTATAAATACCGGCGGTTTACGACCGCCGGTGTATGTATATAGGCACACAAACACGGCACCCAGAAATGGACATACACCGGCGTTTTATGACCGCCGGTGTAGTCCTAGTATTTACCGGCGTCCACCAAAAACGCCGGTGTAGGACCCTTCGTTTCAGCGACGCCCGCTTCGGCGGCAGTTGGACCGGCGTTATTGTAAACGCCGGTGAAAGTTTCCCCGGCGTAAAAAAACGCCGGTATAGACGGAAAAAACCGCCGGGAAAGCTACTTTCTTTTGTAGTGGAGAGTGTCTTCTCCTCCTAGATTGCGATGCTCGATCTCCTTCTCCTTGCTCCCCTGCAAAAACCGAGAGCTCCAAGTGGTGATGATGGCCGGCCTCCAAGGGGGAACACACACACATACACTCACACTCACACACTAATATATATCTCCTATATAATGCTTTCTTCTTTCAATAGATTATTAGTGTAGAATACAAGTAGATAGGGCGGGTATTTATACTAATCCTAGGATAGATTGGAGGGCTAGGATTTATTAGATAGTTATAGGATGAATGGTTAGGATAGGAGTAGGAGTTATAGCAACTACCCATGCACTAAGTAACCACCCATGCACACTCACCCACACTCCCATCACTCCCATGCACAAATCGGCCCAAAAGGTGTGCATTGCACACTACGTGCATGCACGTGCCACCTAGTCCCCTATGTAGAAGTTTGTACAATTTTAATTAATCAAATTATTCACATTTGTCTCTACATGACAAGTGTGGTCATTTAATTGATTAATTAAATTAGTGCGCTTCATAAATAGTGGGCTTAGGCTTGTGTGCCAAAACAACAAATTAGTAATTAATAGAAGTGGGCTAAAACAATTAATTAGTGTTTTAGGCTTTTGAAAATAGGCATTTTTTGAAAAATAAAGGAAAATAATTGTTTATACAAAATGAGATTTTATATAAAATAAATAGATAATATACGCATGAAGTTTGCACGTGCACAACACGTGAAAAAAATAAAAATAATATTTTTATTAAAATGAAATTTTAGGGTATTACACATATCATGCATCTTATTTCCTTTTGAGTCACAGCTGCTGCTACAGGAGCAAGAGGGAGGATTGTCAGAGTCTTCCAGGTGGAGGAATTCGATGATGAGGAAGTCGAGTTTGGACCGATACTGGACTGAGGGGTAGGTGCCCTTCATACTTACATGGAACAGGATACAATTGGGAAACTCACAGTCCGCAGCTAGCTTTATTTTGTATTTTGTTTCGGTCTATTATACCTTTTCTTGTACTTTTGTACTTTTGGTTAGATCCACCCTCCAGGATATTGTTGGGGGATTATGTTCTATTTTCTACACTGTTACTTTTTGTACTTGTCTCTGGTATGCCGGGGTTATTTTATTAATCTCTTATTAATGAAACAGGGTGGCGTTATTCCACCTTTAACCTCAAAAAACTTTGGCCCTTTTACCAATTTTTGTTGACCACACAAGTAACTTTTTAGTTAAGACCAGGTTCCAATTGTTGATACTAAGAAGTAAAGACATGAACACGCTCATACGGACTAGGCCAAAAAAATCTTCTTGGGGGATTTAATCTACAAACTTATCAATTCATTTTCACAGTTAAGTATAAAAAGATTAACATAGAAATATATATATATATATATATATATATATATATATATATATATATATATATATATATAAGAGATTATAAGAAAAAAAAATGTAATTTATGAGCATATATAAGATTTTTCTTATTGTTTACCGGTCTTAATTTATTTGTTCTCATTAATATTCGACATAATTGAGCAGGTAATAAAAAATAATAAATATATCAATAACTTTTATAATATTATAATGTGTATGATAACTAAATCAGAAATGGTTACTAATTAAATATAGTTATTGAAAGGGATAATAGTAAATAAACTAAGTAAGAGGAGGGGCATAAATGAAATTTTCTGAGATGAAGGGAACTTGAATAAATATTTCTATAATTTAGGGGTTTTTTAAAGAAATTTCATAGGAGCATAAGCCCCACTTGCCCGAAGGGAGCTCCGACCCTGCTCATACAGACATGATGTGAACTGAACATTTTGAAATACTATATTGAATGAAGTAGGTAATGTCATGCTAACGCATGACTTCCATGTAGAATTGTAGAACATGATGAAATACTATTTTGATTGATGTAGTAGTGTTCTGCTAGCACA